>VZSE01008194.1:176133-345219 GCA_013398275.1 Promerops cafer | reverse complement strand
GCCCCGCCCCGCGGCCGCGCCGCCGTAAAGGGGACACGGCCGGCGGTGGGGCCCGGCGCCGACCTCCGCCGCTGCCTTCGAGGAGGCCGGGCTTGGGGGGTCTCGTCTGGCCACTGCATCGGCCGTAGGGCCACCCTGCCTGGCCACCAGCATCCCTACGCGGCCAGCGCTGCTCAGGGTGCCAGTCCATAAAAAGGCTGACTGCCCTGGAACCAGTGCACATCTGGGTCACAGCTGGTGCTGGGCACCATCCTCATCGCTGTATACAGCTTCCTCGCGAGGGGAACAGGAGGGGCAGGCATAGATCTCTTCTCTCTGGCAACCAGGGACAGGACCCGAGGAAATGGCCTGAAGTTGTGTCAGGGGAGGTTGAGGTTGGATATTAGAAAAAGGTTCTGGTTGGGCACTGGAACAGGCTCCCCAAAGAAGTGGTCATACCACCAAGCATGCCTGAGTTTCAGAAACATTTGGAAAACACACTCAGGCACACTGAGGGTGTTTAATTCTTGAAGATGTCTTGTGCAGGCCAGGAGTTGGATTCAATGATCCTTGTGGGTCCCTTACAACTCAGAATATTCTGGGATAAGTGCCCTCAAGAGCCTCCTGTGTCATCTTGGCTGGCTTCTAGATGGGCTGTTACTTTGCACAGGACCATTTAGTTGTGTTTCCTCCCGGTGCAGAGCAACAGCCATTTGTCCCCTGGGGTCTTTCCCAAACCAGCAGCCCCAGCACCTTCTGCCAGAGCTCGGGGCACAGAGGTGTCTCTGTTAACAGCTCTCCCACCAAATGTTTCCGCAGCTGTTTTGTGGGACACTGTATATCTAACCCCTGCCATATGTGCCAAGCTGCTGGGAATAAAGCACATTGCTACTGTAAATCCATTTCCCACTGGTGAGAGTGTCAATGGCTCAAAACAAAGTATTTACATCAAAAAATGCTCAGGGTCCACAGTCAGGTTTGTGGTGGAGTGACAAGAGGGCAAAGGCTCTGTCAGCAGCTTCGGGATCTAGCCCAAACCTGACCCTTGGGTGACGCTCTCTGATGGCAATTTGCCTCTGGGAGGGATTTAGCAGGAATTCCCCATCTGCAGCCTCAAAGGTACCGACCAAAACGTCTGGAGACACCACTCGGTAGTGTCTACTATAGCACCCTATATCCCCAGTGCCTTGGACCACCCGGGGCAGCCTGCTAGAGCGATGAGCATTCCACACCACTCCCAGGATGGAGATTATCTAGGTCTTTCCATACTGTGTTTTACAGGAACCCCCTGTGCGTAGGCCAGTCCTGCCAAGAGACACTCTGTTAAGGAGACAGTGGTGGTTTGTGCTGCAGAAGGAGCAGAGCCCCAGGACTGGGGCTCACCCCGTATCACGCCTTGGCCATCCCCCTCCGTTCCTGCACACGCACTCCAGAGCTCCTGGGGCTCAAGTGCTGATTCCTGAAAAGGGAGTGGTTTGCCATGTAGTTCCCCTGCCAGGTCTCAAAGCCCATGGGCTGTACCTCTCCTCCAGGGTTTTACGAGCCATCCAGCAGCCAGGACTGGTGGGAGCTGGGCAGGGCAGCATGAGATGTGTCAGAACCGCAGTCAACTGGCAGAGGCCGTGTGGAGGCAAACCTCTCCTCGAAAAGTCAGCGCAAAACTATTCATGACTCTCACTTCTTTATAAACACACACAGTACCAGACAGCCTCCAGTGACGGCCACCATCCCCACCCCAGCCAGCACAGGGCTCTTCTGCAGGGGCTTCTCAGACCCCCGTACTCCCACTGTGGCTGCACTGGGGAAACTTGTTGGTATTTACCAGTACTTAAAAGTGGAAGGTGGATGGGATGGGGCTTAGCCAAGCTGAAAGATGCACCCTACTCCTGGCTGGGAATCCCTCTGGCCTGGGACTGGCACTCTTTCATCATACCCACATCTGGATGATGCCATCTCCCTGCCCATGCCAGAGAAACTCCCTTGGCGAGGGAAGCCCCAAAGCCAGGCTGGGCACTGCAGCCCTTCCACAACCAGCAGGAGCTGCCTAGAGGAAGGCTGTAGACAGGGCTGCCTCTGCCTACACAGCTCCCAAACCCCTTCCTGACAGTGCTGGGTGGCTGATGAGCACCAGCAAGAGCAAGCTGCAGAAAGCCTGCCCATGCTTCAGTCTCCCCTCCACCAGGATCTTGGTGTGGGTCCCAGACCACGCCAAGGGGCCACAGAGGTGGTTTGTAGCTGAGTCCTGGTGTACATCCCTCAACCTCCCCCAAGCCTCAGTTTTCCCATCCACTGTCAGGCCATCATTCCCCTTTGCCAGAGGTCTCCCTTCAGCAGCCCTTAGTCCTGCTCTGGAAAGACCACTGCCTGCCCCCTGTCTCCCCAGTAAAGTATCAGCATCTCTGCTGAGCCCTCAATGAGCACTGACTGGACTGCAGGTACACCCTGCAGAGCCAGGATGCTCAGGCACTTGTCACTAGCATCTGGCATTGAGGAGGCATTGCCTGGTACAGACGATGTCCCTGGGAGCAGGGATGAACTTGGCTGCTCCACAGAGCCGAGGTACTGAACTAATTTTGGTGTTTAGGGCTTGGGACCCTGCTGAGATGATGGTAGAGGGAGGGTGTTTGCAGAGATTTATAAAGCAGTTGGCTGTTAATGTGACACCATCCCTGTCTGCCACCACCCTCTCTTGGGAACACTCCTGAAGGCTCTGGCACCCAGCCCTGCACCTTGCCCAGAAGCCTTGAGCCCTCTGGAAGTGATACAAAGTGCTGTGTTTCTTGGGTCATTTATAACTCAATTAACCAGTCAGAGAAAAGCCATCACTCCCCTTCTGTCCCCTTCCATGTCAGGCTGGTGAGGTGGCTCAGTGTGATGGAGAAAGCTCCCTCCACCCTCCTCCATGTGATTAACATGCTAAAGGCTTTCACTGAAGTTTAAGTTCTAAAGCTGGGTTTAAGGATGTAAGGAACTTGCAGGGTGGCAACAGTCTGGTTTCCAACACCAAATCTGTCTGCTTATGGACATCCCCTGTTCCTCTTTGGGGTGGAGGAGGAGGGAAAGAGCCCTATGGAAGAGGCACAACGCAGAGGTCCCCATGGTCACCTGCTGACCCAGCCCAGGGTACACCACCAACATGCACCACTTGTGCCCAGCCATCCCATGGAGTCACACTTGTCCCTCACACACTGTCACGTGCCTGCTCTGGCACCCTCCCAGCCCAATACCTTTAGGGAGAAGATGCACATGTGTGTATGTAGTGCATCTGCAGGGGAAATCTCCTGTCTCTGACATTAATAAAAAGAGACCAGAAGCAGGGTGTGCAGCCTGGTCCCCACAGCACACAAAGCAGGTTCCCAGCCCCCTGGGCACTGAGATCCAGCAACACCCACATCTGACACTGGAAGCTGGGAACAGGTCTGGAATGGTGTGCTGGGTGCAGGGATGGTGATGCCCTTTTTGGCCCCGTGGGAGAGCCTTACCCTTGTGCAATGGGTGCACAGCTGGGGCTCCTCTTGGGGTAAAAATGTTGGGCTTTCTCCCTTCCTCCCTGAGCCTAAAGCATGAGCCAAAGTGGATATTGAGGGCTGGCCAAGGGGGACTGCATGTCACGGTGTTGGAGGGGAGCTCTGCTTTGGTTCAAGCAAATCCGGGGTGGAACAGCCCAATCTGAGGTTGACTGGCCAAATCCAGGGGTGCACAGCCAGCCAGCTGTGGAGCAGCAATGATGCTCCAGGGCTCACCACCTTGGCTGAGCTCGGGGTGCTGGTGGGTGCTGGTGAGTGCGGCAGCGGGTCTGGCAGCTGCGGGGCTGGAGCGTGGGGAGCCGGATGAGGGCCTGTGGAGTTCCCTGCTTGGTGGGGTTTCTTTCTATGCAAATGCCTGGGAGCAGCTGCCCTGCCGGCGTGACTCATTTCCTGCTCTTGTGTCACATTCTGGTCAGGCCAGTTTGGCAAAGGCTTTCTTCTCTCCCTCCCTGGCTTCTCCTCCTTCTCTCCCAAACGCCGAGGGCTGGGATGTGCATTTGCTCAGTCCCTGGCAGGATGAGGCAGGATTTTCAGGAAACTGCGTCAAAGCCACAAAACCTCCATATATATTAAAAAAACCCCAAAACAACCAAACAAAAAAAATCCAGCACAATTTTCTCTTACTCTTTTTTTCTGAGCATGATGGAGACTGGCGGCCAGACAGGCTCCTCCGCTCTTCCCCCTCCTGGGGCGGCTCCTTCCCCTGAGACCCAGGGGACAGGACCTAGCTGAAAAACTGTAATAGTTTACTGGGTGGACAAGGGGAAAAAAATGCAGCTTGGTCTCATTTTACCTTCTACTGCCAGTTGTAGAGGTGCAGCCAGAGCCAGGCTGCCAGTGGGCAGCCTTTTACAGGGGATGGCTGCTGAGAGTATCCGGGGCAGCCGCCATCCCTGGAATTTGCCCTACATTTCTTTTTCCTCAGCAGAGCTCTGGGGCAGCCTCACCACTGCGCTCTGAAAAACGTACTGGATGGGCTTAAAAGTAACTCATTCATCTTAAAAGGGGTCTGGAAAGGATGGTAGCAAACACCAACAGACCCCAGTGTGGTGAGTCTCCCACCACAGGTTGAGAAAAGGGAAGGTGATGCTGGCAGTGAATCCCTCTGGCTGCTCCCACAGTCCATCCAGGCTGGCACTCCCCAAAGCCCAGGCTGTGCCACCGGTAGAAAAGTCACTTTTTGAGACATTGCCCACCTGATCTGTGTTGTAGAGGTGAGGTCAGGATTTACAGCCTCGCAAGTGGCCATGTAAACCCTCCTGCCCCAGGGCTCTTGCTTTGCTGTGTCACCATCCCCTGGGTGCAGGGACACAGACACCCCGCCTCGCTGCTCCCAAGGCCCGGGGAGAAAGCAGCAGCCCTTTGGCTTGAGCCCGTGGCTACCAGTGGCCTGGATCTCCCTCTGCTCCAGCCCTTTCCCTGCTGCATCAGTCTCTGGCACAGCATCCCACACTATAGTGAGGCATTTCCCTGAGGGAAAGAAGGAGCTCCTCAGTGCTGCCAGCCCAACAACATGCTTGAGCCCCAGTTCTGATCATGGGAGAGAGGATGGGAGCAGGATACAATCCCACCACCTCCATTCCCATCTGCAATTTGATTCAGCCACTCTCCCACCAGAAGGCCCCTGTGGTCCCTGCCCAGAACAAGGTGTAATCTTTGCAATCTTCACATCACTTTCTCAGCCTTCCTGTTCATTTTCTGCATGTTCCCTCCAATCCCAGTCGGCTCCAGCCAAATGACCCAGTGCCACACACATGCTAAAAAGCCCCCTGCCAGCAAGCTCTGGGGCTTTCCTGTGAAGGGCAGACCATCCAAGGCTGCCATGCCCTGTGCAACCCCAAACCCAAAGCCCCAAAGCCGAGTGGTGCCATGGAGCTCCAGTTTGGTGCAACTGGGAGAAACTTAGGCAGGTTTCCTCTGGGCATGGGATTGCTCCAGAGCTGTGGCCCATGCACTCGTTGCTGCTGGGGTTCAACTTCCTCTCAGAAAGCCTAAAGGTCTGTTTGCCCACAGTGAAGGGAAAAGCAGGAGGGCACTGGTATAAATTAGGTCAGGAAGCATTACTAATAAACTGTCACTCCTGGTTGTGTAATGGGAGCAATTACTGGTTTAGGTTTTGTTAAGAGACCAGGAAGGAAAACACGACCCGTCTGGGGGTAGGAGTGTGATGGCAAACAAAAAAGGAGGGTCCTGTTGACAGAAGGATGAAGCTGCTTTCATGTTGGAGGCATTTCTGTCTCATCCTGGTGTGTTGGCAGCCCACGGCTTGAACAGAATCCTTTATGGGGAATGCAGGGAGTAGGTTCCCAGATCTCTCTGTGCTCTCTCCTTCCCCTGGGCACCCCAGGGCTCCAGAGTCTCTAGGCAGGTGGTTTTAACTGCTCTGAAGTCTCCCTGTCCATGATCCACTCTGCTAAGCTCAGCGCTTCGTGCCCACTGTCCCCCCACAGATCCTCCTTTGGGGTCCAATGGGGACCTGTGGGCAGTGGGGCCTGTGCTGGGCTTTGCCAGGAAAGCCTGGGAGAAGTGCCTGGGAGAAGTGCCTGAGCTCTTCCTGCATCTGATGGCCCTCCTCTCCCTGCGGAGCTGCCAGGCTTCCCTTGCTGCCCACCACCTTGTGCTGCCCCCTGCGCTGCTGGCAGCCAACACCTTTCTGTCCATCCCTCCCTGCTGCCAGTCTCTGAAGGGATGGTTGGCTGCTGCTGGAGGTCACCCGGAGCCTGGCCAGAACAAACTCAGGACTCTCCATGAACAAACCCCAGGGCCCTGACAAACCTGTGGTGGGGACACTCCAGGGTGTCAGGAGAGTGGGAGGCTCCTGGAGTGAATCCAGCTAATGCACACCACTAAGGAGGGGCTGTGGCACCTGGCAGCCAGGGTTAGCCTTTAACCACCCAAAATATGTCAGAAAGGGAGAGGAAATTCTTGAGGCATCTATTAACATAAAAGGAGTCATACTTTACGTTCGGTCCCACTTATGGCTTATAAATGATTACTGCACCTTTTAATAAATGGTTAATCAAGTGTTAGAGTCCAAACAAGTTGATGGGTTGCTTATTACCACAGTTTATAACCTTTTACGAATGCCTTCTGTCGATGTACTTATAAACGTCCATACCACGTACTTCTCATGTCTTGACACGTTGGTCACATCTGTTTGAAGTTTATTAACTCTTGAGCTGCTCACTAAGGGCAGGCAGGGGGTATCCCGCTGTTTTTCTGTATCAATCCGTGTGGCTCAGAGGGCACACCTGCACCAGCTGAGGGGCGGTGTGGGCATCCCCCTTCATCCAAAAGAGGCTCCACGCAAGCAGGATGCAGCTGCATCAGAAATAAGTTGGCAGTGGGGTGTTGCTCTCAGGGGTGCTTTTTTTTTTTTTTTTTTGGCCATCAGGACAAACAGCCAAGGGAAGTCAGTGGGAGATTCTTCCTCTCTTGAAGTCACCAAGCCAAGACAGGACGTCGTCCTGGGCCGCCCGCTTGAATCAAAACCACAAGTTATTGGGCTCAGTGCAAGGGGAATTGGGGCGAGTTCTCTGGTCTGCAAACACAGGAGGTAAAACATGATGATTTAATGGGCTTTTTTTGACTAGAAACCCACGGAAACATCCTTGGCCATCGCTGTTCCTGTGCAGCCGAAGCCCCCCTCCCACCATGTTGCAAATAATGAAATGAAACTTTCAACAAGCTGAATAACCAGAAAACAATTTTCCAATAAAATCATTCCCTGAAATCTCCTTTTAAGGCAAGGACTGGGATTCCCACTGCCGAGCGTGTTCCCAGCGCCTCAGTATTGTTCGGCTGGCTGTGCTGGGGCTGGGCAGGCTGCCACACCGCCCTGCGCCCCCGGGACGCTCCCTGTCACACGGCCCAGCTGCCCCTCCACTCCTGAGCCCCTTTGCCTTTATGTTTCCCCTTTTGCTGCAAGCTTCTGATAATTTTCCTGTTCAAAAAGCAAGTGGGACATACGAGGTGCCGTGGCCCTGTGCTTGCTCCAGCATTTTTAACAGCCAGAGAAGGGATTTGTGCATTAAGCAGACAGAGATGATCCCAGCCCAGGCAGCAAGCTGGGTCTCCCAGGTCACCTTGGCCTTGGACACTCCTGGAAATTTTTTAATATCTAACCATACTTTTTCCTTTGCTCCCTGCTGTCCAGCCCTTCCAAAGTGGGTACCCCATCTCCTGCAGCAGGAGCATCTCCAGCATGGGACAGCCCTGCTTGCTGCCCTCCAGCAGGTTGTGATTTGTGGCCAGACTGTAGAAAGTCTGAGGAAATGAGAATGATGGGAAAGGGCATTAAAAATACTCCTCCCCTAAGAAAAACAAAACCAAACCTGAGGTACACTTTTTTGCAAAGCCACTGTGGCAATGGCTGCTGCCTGAAATGAGGCTGCAGGCAGTGCTTCCCTGTGGCAGGTGAGTGGTGGGGCATGGAGGGGACAGAGGGGACAAAGCCTGCACTGAGGCCACTGTGGCTGAGCTGCCATGGCCTGTCCAAACACTGCTTCAGTTCTTGTGAGCGATGAGGTGACAGGGCAAGGTAATGCCATTTTTTTTTCCCCAGTGCAAACCCTGCCTGACAGCAGGAACAGTTGCTCTGAAAACTGTTTGGAGAAGCTGGAGCTTTTAGGCACGCTGTGGCTGCCTAGACAGGGAGCTGGGGCATGCAGGGGGCTTCCCTACAGTCTCCTCCCACTCCTGCCAGGTCCTGGTTTCCTGCACCAGACCTGAGGCTGTGACAAGCAACAGGACAAGGATGCCTGCTGGCACCCTGGTGGCCCCAAAGCTTGGCTGTGGGGCTGGGGGTGCTTGTCCTGTGCCAGAGGGAGGCAGCAGGATCTGGCCAAGCCTGGCTACTCTGGGACCCTCTCCAGTCATGGCTTGGCCACGGGGCCCCCAGGAATATGGGGTGTTAACATGTTGGGTCCTATGCACTGGGTTGTGTTGGGAGCTTTTCCTCTGCACCGAGGTGCTGCTGCGGCCAGCTGTGCCACAAACATCAGCTGGGAGAGACAGCAAGCAGGAGAGAAACAAGGGAAAAAGAGGGGAAAAAGAAAAATCCAAAGGGACGTGGTGCACTTATCTCCTGTGAACCCACATTTCTGGGTGTTGTATGGACACATCTTTGTGGTCCAGGGGGCTGAAGCATGGAGAACACCTCCTTCCCATGTCTGCACCATCCTGCCATGGGCTAGGAGACATGCCATGGGATGGGGATGTGCCACGGGAAGGGACATGCTGTCTCAAGGATGATGCTTTGTGAGGGGGTTGTGGATCAGAACTGGCCCTGTGTGCCCGAGTCCAGCCATGTTGGCTCTGTCCAGGGTGGGCAGGGAGCACCATGGGAGTAGGAGCCCCTTGCTGTGGGGGATGGTCACTTGTTCCACCCATGGGGGCCCATCTCCCACCCCACTCCATCTCCCTCTTCGGCTTCACAGGTGCACCCTCTTCCCCACTGAGGTTCCCAGGCACCGCCATTCACTTCTCAGATGGGAAATGAGCCCCAGTCCTCTCTCCACACTCCGGAAAAAAAACCACCAAGAGAGGAGCGAAATAAACAAACAAATCCCTTCCCTCTCCTGGCTTGGCATCTGCTCACAGCCCTTCCATTATTAATTAGAGAAGCTGCCGGCATTATTAGCAACAAACCGCTCCTAATGAAGTTCAGAGCCGCAGATCCAGGAGGGGCTCCCAGACACTGCTTTTCAGAAACCTTAATTAAATTCACTGCCCGAAGGTGCTTTTGGCTGGGGTGGAGGCAGAGCAGTGAGGCTGCCTGGGCTGGGCACAGCTGTGCTGGTGGTGGGCCTTGGGGGGAAGGGTGCCAGCAGGAGAGGGGCACCCCACTGTGCCACAGCTCCAGGGTCCCCTCCAGATTTGGGGCCAAACAGAGGAATCAGCTGGGAATCACTGAGGAATCACTGTTGCAAAGGGGGTACTGCCTGGCCACCACAGGAAAGGCAAAAGTGGATTGTTTAATTCATTAATTAAATTAGCCAAGTGGCTGGCGATGAGGGCTCCCAGCACTATGTGGGGTCCCTTGCTGGTCTGGCTCTGCTGTCCTTGCTGGGATGTCCTAAAGGGGTGGCCCTGTGCTTGTATATGCTTCGAAAACTGGGAAGGCAAGAGGCATGAGGGGGTCTTGGGCCAAAGAACCAGTTGGGGGTGGCTTCTCTCCCCCCAAGACCCTGTCTGGGTAAATAACCTCACCGGGGAGCCCAGCTGACCATCAAGATTTCCTCATGTGAGATGGTGAAACCTGGCCAAGGTGATGTTCTCTTTGTCATGTCCAGCAGGGGCTGTTCTGCACTGGCAGAGCTTGGAGATCTCACAGCTTTGCACTGGGGCTGGGGCAGTTTGTGTCTGGATGCAGCTGAGGGAGAGGTCTTAGGAAAAGGATGGCTTTCACTCCAAACTTAAAAGGAAAAGAAATCCTTGCAGAAACCCTTTCTGCCGATTGCTCCCCTCTTGATGCAGGGTGGGCTGAGATAACACCTGTGAAGAGCAAGTGCAAAACCTGCCTAAAACTGGATTTTGTCTCTCCATGCATCCTTTCCTTTCCATGTCATCCTTCCTCTGAGCACTGCGATCTCCCTTCCCCCCCCGCCCATATATTCCACCCTTTCTCTCTGGCCTTAAAGGCATTTATTACTGAGGAGTGTAAAAAGATTACTGCAAAATCGTTCTGCGTTACTGGGAAATCATTGCAACATTAGCTCAGTAATATTTTTTCATAAATGTTTGCTGTGTCTCTTCTCCGACATATTCGGTCTCTGTGCACACATCCACACCCCCACAAATCCCACTGAAGCCAGGAGGCACTTGGCAGAGGACAGGAACACGGACCTGACCTGACACTCACCCCAGCTCCCTCCTTCCTGTGCTGGTGGATGAGGCTGCCATGCCTCAGCCAACTGGCTGCATCCTTGGACCCTCGTGCAAGCACTCCCCATTCCAGCTTGTCCAAAGAGCACAGAAAACCCTGGGTGTCAGGGCACTCCGGCTGCCTTGACTCAAGGGGTTTTGCCAGCAGGTGCTCGTATGAGATGCTGAACCTGGCAGGTCCTGGGACCAGTCGTTTTGGTGAGTTTTTAGTTCTCCAACGAGGAGAAGGAGCTGCCAAAGGAGTTGAAGAGCCGAGCAGGAGACAGTCAGTCCCACCGTGTTGCCCGAAGAGAAGGACACTGACAATTCTGCAAATACCTTTAATGCATTTAGAATACACAGGAGGAAAAAAAAGTTTAGTGATTCACAAAAATATTACAAAAAGTCACGTGCAGGCGAAACACACCCAGCACTGCAATAACAATGTAAGAATTTACATTAGAAACTAATATAAAATATTTAAAAACCTCTGCTAGTTTAGCTTTCCGTTTGTTTTTTGTCTTTTATAAAAAAAAGGAGGAGGGGAGAGGGAAGAAAGGCCATCTACAAGGTACTGGTACACCGGCCACAGAAACACAGGCTCCTTCCAGCCCCGCTGGGAGTGTCCTGGGGCTCCTCCATCCACATGACCCCCACGTCCACAGACCACACACACACACACACACACACACACACACACACACACACACACGGCTGAAGTACTGAAAAGTTCACCTCAGGGCTGCAAGGGCAACCCCAGCAGTCAGGGTTTGCTGTGGTCCCAGTCACCCATGTGTACCCTGCCCTGGGAATCTTGCCTTTGCTCCCATTCAGCACACAAAACAAGCAGTGTCCCCAGCAAGAGGCAAAACCTCCATCCATTTAAAAAAAGGGAAAAATTAGTGTGTCCAGCCTGGGCTGGACAAGAGAAGGGTTTTGAAAAAGTAAACTTGAGTTTGGAGCATGACTGTGGCCAAACTCACTGCACCAGGACTACAGGGCTGGATGGGTGCAAGGAGCATCCCGGTGTGGGGGCCAGGGCATCACTACAAGCCCCTAGTGGGATGCTGCCTGCTTCCATGGGGCCACAGATTCCCACTTTGGGGAAAGCCAAAAGCCCAGAGCCCCCCAGCCCGTGATCAGTGCCTACCAGGACAACATGGCCACTCACACCCACCTCCTCTTCCTCAGCCCCTGCGTGGTTTGCATCCTGCTTGCTTCTGTCGAAGAACGGCACAGGAGCCTCATCACCAGCACCACAGAGCCCTCCTGCTCCCATCCTGCTCGGGCATTGTCAACCAGCCGTGTCTATGCCGGACCTACCGCACACGGTGACAGCTCGGTCCCTCCCACCCTCGCTGCTCGTGCAGTGGGGAGTTTCCGGAGCCGCACTTTCGCTGCAGTTGGGCCCCAGGGAAAGGAACAAAGGAGCCATTTTCATCTCCAGCCTTGTCGGGAGTGGAGGGAAAGGGCAAGAGAAAAGACCAGTGTTTGCAAAACACGACAATTGGCAGGAAATTTTCTTCTGGCTTTTCAAGGTTGGGTTTGTTTCTCTCTCTCTTCCTCTTTTTAAAGAGGGCAGGCACAGCATCAGGCCACTTTAAAAACAACCAGGCCCTGGCCAGCCACATCTGCCATGTGCAGCCCTTCCTGGGCTGACGAGCCTCTCCTGCTATCAGGGCTCCACGAGCCAAATGGTGAACGATGCTGTGGTTTTCCAGCAAGGGAAAGGGACAAGGCAGCCCCTTCACAGCAGACTAGAAATGATGTTTGTGAACTGATGTGCCACTTATGATGATTTTATGGTCTGTCAGCGACTTCAGGGGAAACAGAATCATGGTAGAAATGAAGAGGTGGTGAAGCACGATACACGACAGGTTCACTGCCTGAGAGACAAGTTGATACGGGACCACGTTTAAAACACATTTGCAACCTCAGGCCTATTCTCCATTTGAAATGTTGGACTCATGTCAAATACAAGGGTTGGGTTTTTCTAAAAGAAAAGAGAACAAGCAGACACTGCACAACAGAAAAAAATGTTATAAAAACAGTAGGTTGAAACAGAGCTTGTTAGGTCGAGAGACTTAAATCGAGCTTTAAATCTTAAGAGGTGAACCCCATAGGCAAATGTGGATTTTGAGATTGCTTTGGATGCAGTCTGGATGCTGTGCAGGCTGGCATTTATCAATAGGGACAGATGCACAGAAAGGAATTCTTGGTTGCTCGACAATTCGTCTGTCCTTGCAGCTTCACTCACAGGAAAAATTAAGGCACAATGTGTTCTCTCACAGGAGGGCAGTGACCCACCCCTGGTGCTGGAACCCTTCCTCACCTGGCTGAGATGGAGCAGGGGCTGAAGCCTAAAACTTGATAGAGTGGAGCCAGAAGGTGCAAGGCCATGCTCTGGGCTAGGGGAAAACTGGACACATGGGTCTAAGGGTTTCCTCTGGCCTGAAGCTTTTCTCCCCACCTGATGTGATGCTGCCTTGCCCTGGCCAGGTACAAGCTAGAAAAGCAGGACATGGACTCTGGATGCCAACCTAGGAGGAGGGAAGAGCCTAGCATTGCTTTCAAGTGTTTTGGGTTTTTAGAAAAGTATTTCTACTGGTCCCAGAGAAAACCAACACAACCCTCACTTCTCCCAAGACCATTTGATGACCTGATGGTGTAATTTCAAAAGCCATCCAAGAGCAACTGAATATTTAAAGCTAAGAGCTTCAGAACATAATTTCAAATCACTGTTGGCAATTCTACGTAGAATAAAACTAATATACACCATCCTCAAAGAATTAGACGCAGCAGGCACCACCTATCTAAGCCACTGAAAATATGGTCACAGCAGCTACAAAACTGACTGCTCTGCTCAGATCACACCCTACATACTTTAATACTGAAATTATACATTCCTTGTCCTGTTTTTAATCAGAAATTGAGAGAGAGAGTAGCCCTGGCTTTTAAGACTTCTCCTGTTTCAGAATTGCTGTCACATGTTGGATTTTCAAGGCTCTTCATCTTTCCAAATATCTGAATTGAGCTGCATTGCCAGATTTCTTCAGGAGAGAGAAATCCTGTACTCACTGCTTCTAAACTGCTTTGATTTCCATCCAGGTCACTGTCTTTAGCCAGCACAAGCCCCACAGGTTTTGGTTCCATACAAACCTGCTTCAGGCCTTCAACACAATCTAGAAAAAATCAGCACCAGTGGTCTTACCATCTCAGCAGGTTTGGGCTAGAAAAATACCGTGGCATTTATTAACACTGATGACTTCCCTCTTTCAAACTACTTGCTTACTAAAATACAAAGGTTTCTTTTCCATTTCTTTCACACACAGACATGTCCCCTTGTCCCAAGATGAAAATATCCAAACTTCACATCTCATTTACTTGCCAATGAGTAGGTCTTTGGCACGGTTGCAAAGTTGATGTGAATCGTGAGGGGATGTCCTGTGGCTGCCCAGCTCTTCAGGATACTGAGTAACTGCAGCTTTCTTACTCTTAGATAAGTTGCTGAGAGGCAGCAAAACGACCAGGGAGCTTAAGGGCTGACTTTCACCAGGTTCTCATAGTTGCTCTAACAATAAGACACAGAATTCTATTTTAGCAATTATTTGTCTAATAATTCCCCCCTTACCTAAATAGGAAGATTTCACTTCCTTCCCTTCAAGCCTTCCCCCCTAAATTGTTATCTGGCTACCAGCAAAGATCTGTGAGAAAGTGTCTCAGAAATAGAGATTTCTGGCATGCCACCTGTTCATAACTCAAATACACAGAACTATATATAAATACATGACATGGAACAAAAATACACACACACACACACAAGGATACTGGGTGGATTATCACATGCATTCAGCGTGCTCCCTCTGAAGTCAATGGAAACCCAGCCCAGAGCGTCTGATGAGAGTAAATACGGTGAGGAAAACACTTGCATGAGAAAGGCAGAACTGGAGCACAAGCTAGCTTGGAGGAGGTGCTTCCCCTGCATACAGCACCAGATCCCTGCCGTGAAGGCTCAAAGAGTTCATAGGGCAGGAGGTCCCAAGCTTTCCAGATGTGTGTCAGAGCCCAGAGAGGGTTTGATGGACTTCTCTCTGCCCCATGCTGATCTCTGCAGGAATAGCAACAATTGACCTTCCAAATGTCCCTTCTCCACCAAGACGTGGGTTTTAAGCTCCTTTTAATGAGAGCTAGCATCTGGAAACAAGGAAGAGCAGCCAGCATCGTGGCAAGAGGCCAGCTCTGCTGTGGCACCCCCAGCAAGCTTGTACAAGAGCATCCACGGGCTACTATTGGATGGCTTTGGGACAAAATTGTAGTTGCTGCCCTTGCCTTTTCCCCACTACCACAATTATCTGTTTGCCCATTATCTTGTGGTGAGACACTTGGGCACATTGTTTTTGAAGCTGGACTGGTAGGTTTTCATGCCACTTTCTCACCCACGCTGTCCCTTGCACATACATCTACAGAGCAGAAGGGATGCTTAGTGCTAACCAGGACAATGAAAACTGGCCAAGAGATCCCATGGATGAATGCAGTCTGCCACAGCACAGAAACCACTCTGGCTGGCACATGCAGATATCTGAAAGTTTGTTCTTTCACAGCAGGATTTTAAGATGATCCTCTGAGTTCAGACAAAATGACAAACTCATTTACATGTAAATTGCTTTCATAGCTTTGCAGAAAGGAAGGTTCTGCAGAGCAGTGTTGGACCCTGCATTTGGCCTGCCTTAAATTATAATATAAAAACAATTATAATAATACAAATACTACTTTGTACACAAAGCACGCCCTCCCCTGCAAACCCTGGCATGCTTCGGTAGGTCCTACAGCCCTCTAGTCAATAGTCACCCTCTCTGCACAGAGAGACATTGAGTGACTTGCCTGAGGCCACAGAGGAATTCTGTAGCAAGTCCAAGGAAAGCTTTGTGGCTCTTAGCTCTGCTTCTTGACCAACATTAACCAGCCTCAAATATATGCAGAAAACATCAAAGCTGACTGTGCTGGGAAGAAATTAAATCAGAAAACAAACAGAAAACCAACCTCAGGGTACTGTGAGGCCTCCTGGACTTGGCTGTTTGATCAGGGGAGTTAAGTGTTAAAAGCTTTTGTTATACTTGTATTAGGATCACACAGCAACTGCGCATAAGCCACCAGTTATCTTGTAGGCAGAAAGGGGTGGAAGGAAGGCTGCACCTCCCCTGACAAGGAGTGAAGAGTTGTCACCAAAAGACAATGGGCAGAGGAAGGCTGGGGAATATGCATCAGAAACAACCTGCAGCAGCAGCAGCAGGGGGTAAAGCCTTCGGTGGTTTGCTGCAGGTATCCACAGGGCCAGCAGCTGATGCAGGGACACAACCTGGCACTGCAGAGATTGGCTCCCCTGCACACGTTTTGCTCCAAGGAGGAAGGCTCAGGGATCTAGAGAGAGCGTCTTTTCAAACTGGTTTTGATGCTTTGCAGTTCAAACCCATCTGAAATGAGGAAGGTCAGCAACAAGAGCCACCACAGTGAGGCTAGAGGGGAAAATGGAGCTGCACTAGGGCATGACCCTGCTGGAACAAGGAGAATAGTTGGCTTCATTGAGGCTGAGTCTCCTCTCTGCTGTGCCAGGGTAGCAGAGATCTCCACTTCATATGCTTTCAAGCAGCCCCCTGATCCTGCAGAGCTGCTGAAGTTTTCCCTGTGAACAAATGATCCTTTCTAGCTTCTCAAATTCTGTACAATAGCAAGGGAAAAATACTTGACAGTATCTCTTTAAAGATAAACACACTGTAAACAGGAGATCTCCCCCGCCCCGGTAGCTTTCTTCCTCCTGCTTGTGCAAAACCAGAGGTTGCGACCTTCCCTGGGGTTCAGGCACAAGGACAGGATGCACGAGAATAAAGTTGCCTCTGTTTGCAGCGATACCATAGCTAATAGCACCAAGACCAACACTTAAAACATGCCTAATTTGAGGGCAGGGAGGATCTGGATTTGTTTTTCTTGACTGAACTAGAAAGTTCATCTTTAAATCTGTTCAGCTTCAAGCATGTGAGCTTTTGGCCTCCTTTAAACAGGGGAAATACCATTCCGTTTCTAAAAAGAAAAAAAAATAGCACATGGAAGAACAGTTCTGCAGTCAGTAAAAGTTTGGCTAACAAAAGGACTCCAGAGTCACGTAAAGAACATTTAATCCATGGATTATAGGCTCGCACCTGGCAGAAATGTATGTGTAAATACAGGCGTGCAGAGCGTCTACACCCTGGGCTAAGGCAGAGGGGAGTTCTGCAGCTAGGAGAGAGAAAGGATTCTTACTTCTAATTTTCATAGTTAAATATTTCTCACTCGCACTCACACATACGCAGGCTGTTCCCAGAGAGTTCAGCCTTGGGAAGGATAAAGGAAAGGGCTCAGTTCGGTCTGGGCTGGTGCTGAGTAGCTCCTCTTCTGTTTGCAGTGGTTGTGCAGCAAACTCTTTTTATTTGCAGGCAGAGTTTTTACTGCATTAATTATCCTGTGAGTCACTGGGTAATGGACAGTAACTTGGCTCTCCCAGTTGTTAGAATAGTGTAATTCAGCTCTAATGCAGTGGGTTGTCGAACACGGCATCTGGCAAGATGGAAACTTTCAGTTTCTTTTCAGGCCAGCTGTACTCCTTTGGAAGTTTAAACTGTAAGACAGTAAAGAGAACCAGTTAATGCATATCACTGCAATCTGCACAGGAAAAACAAAATTGTTGCAAAGGCAGGCAGCCCCATGTTATTATTATTTTTTAAAACAAGAGGCCACTAAGAAAACATTTTCCCATCAGTATGTTTTGGACAGCAGTGAACATTAGATAATGTGGCTTGTCTCAGCTGCCAAAGTAAAGTTCTGAGCTTTCAGCCCAAGCGCTGTTTATTTCATCAGATGAATTTTGGAGGGTTTCTGCCCCCATCACCATTTCCCCTTCCCAACCTCTCAGAAGATTTGCAGCAGAAGTGTCTTCCCTCCTATCTAACCATGTCCCTCTCCTTTCACCCAGCCCAGCCCCAGAGCCTACATCTGCTTTAAAGGGAGTCTTAGGGCAGCTTTCAAACCCCTGCTCATTCAGGGTGGAATGTAGGTGAGCCATCAGAGCTCTCTGGTGACAGGCAAACTGTGCTGCACTGGCTGGGGAGAGCCAATGTGCCTGCACAGCATTCCTGCTGCAGTCCTTCCCACCTCTGGCACAAAGGCCTCACAGGGCTGTACAATGCCTTGTGCTCACACAGGCACTCGGCTGCTCAGGCTGTTTTGCAAACACTGGCTGAAGCACACAGAATAGGGAGATTTTTTGCCCCAGTCTGGTTTACACAGCACTGTCTGTGGCCACTGTTTCCCAAACAAGCAAAGTCCACCTGTCCCATCCCGATGCCCCTCCTTAGGCTGGGAAGTCACCCCAACATCAACCCAAACACAGCCATGCAGGGACAGACCGGCAAGGAGCCTTACCACCAACCCTTCTCACAACCACATGACCAGTGCCCAAGCATTCACACAGGTTTCTCAAGCACAGCTCTGGGGTGGGGGTGAAGTTGTGGGGTGGAATCTCTTAGGCAACAAATCTGCCCCATCCACAGCTGAATGGGAACCAGTTCTGCATAGGCATTTCATGCAATCCCAGTGGCCAACCTGAGGACCCAATGGGGGATAGCTTTGGAAGCCTGTTTGCAGGCTCATTTTGTTTTCAAAACTGTACTGCACCCAGTGTTGCACTGCCTTGCCCTGTGATACTCCCTGACACCCCGACGGGACTCCCAGGGAGGAATCTCATGGGGACCCAACACCACCAGTAACAATCTGCCCTGGAGGTGGCTAATTCAGAATGGTTATGGATACAGTGGTCCTCTCCTCAAAGAGTCTTCAGAGCCAGGCCAGCAGCACCATAGGCTTCCCAGGGGCTGTTTGAATAAGAGAGCTGGTACAAGGGGACAGTGACCTGGAAATCATCAGTCTTTATCCAATTACTTGTCTTTCTTCCTGTAAGCACCCTGTTTCTGATGGACATCAACACAGGCTCAGTGTGAGGTTCCTGCTAAAGGAGATCACCTCCACCTGCCTGCTCCACAGCAAAGGTGTCTCTAACATGAATTTGCTCCTGACCTTGCTCCATTTGCAGCAGCCCATGAGGGTAACCTGCAGCTGGTATCCATTGGCCTTAATATGCTGGTGGTTCATGGTCTGATCCATGATCTGGGGGCACAGCAGGAGGATTCTTCAGGATAGAGGCTACCACAAACTCCTGTTATCCTCTAGGAAACAAACAGCTCAGGTCTCATTTATGTTTTTTTATAAACTCAAGCCCTGTGTATACTTGCACCATGTAATCTACTGGCCCTGCACAGCCCAGGGAATTCTGAGTTGCTGTCTAGGACATGTGAAAAACACGCTAAAGATACTCAGACAGATTATTTCACTTAATTTCACTTAGCACAGGTGGCTCTTTATGCAGCAAAGGAAAGACTCCTCACAGCGCTTCATTCTACCACATGAACATCATCAGCAACAGTCAGGGCTGCTGAGGAATGCTTTCAGTTGGCCCAGCCCAGATCCTGCAAGTTACAAATCCTTGGAGGAATCTGGATGCTGAAAGATCACATTTCATCTCAAGTATTTTCCTTTTTATAAACAGCAGTGGTTCCAAAGCAATCCTCTTGGAGAAGTCATCCTTTGCATTTGTTTGTTTTTCACTTTTTAATTCAGCAAAGTCACAGGGAGTGGGAACCAAACACCCCGTCGCTGTGCCAGGAGCTGCCATGCTCTTTGCCTCAAAGGGCAGCGGAGGAACATGAGCCGTCCAAAGCCTTCACTAAAGGGCCTTCAAACCAAAGTGCTCCTGGGCTTCCATGTCACTAGCAAAAATGAGCTTTGGATTAGGTTTAACTGGATAAAAGATGGCCTGAAAGTCACTGCACAGCCAGCAGCGTGCTCCCCTCACTCACACAGTGAAGAACACCCTGGCATTAAGTCAACTCTGGATTAAACAATTAGAGCCCTGAGATTTTTCCTGGGGGGAGGGGAGCAGAGCAAGGGATAGGAGGGCTGCTCTACAAGCCAAAGAAAGTTTCTTTAGAGTCTGCAGGGAGCTGTAAAAAATGGGATTAAAAATATTACATGTCATTTCTGCCACTGATCTTTGAAGTCAAGCAGAATATTTATATGGCATGCATGGGAGATGGGGTGTTAAATGTTCCCCAGGAAGAGATCACATGGCAGTGGGAAGTTTAGTACCAGCTTTATAAAGCCCCCCTGGCCGTTGCTGTAATGCTTCCAGACTAGTGATGGTCCTTCACACACCGTGCAGGCCCAGCAGGTGAAGGCCAAGTAGCAGATGTGAAACAGCCCTGCCTGCTAACCAAACCCACTAAAGGAGGCCCATATAACAGACTGTTCAAAAGTAAATGTGCTGCCACCACCTTCACCCTTTCTGAAAGCAGGGAAGGTGATGTGCCAGGAGCTGCTGGTGAGGACAATATCTACGCATGGCTTGGAGGAAACCCTGCCACCTGGCCCATGGGCTGCACTGCTTTTATTTGGGGTGCTCAGATACCATACTGGAAAAGATGCTGATGGAAACCAAAACACAGAGTCTCCCTTAATACCTATCCCCATCTTGTACTTCCTGCAATCCCTTCTCTCAGTGCCTCAGTAGTTCACAGCAGATGTGAAGGCTTAGCATGGCCTCAAGTCTACAGATGGGGCAGGGCTGCAGCCTGCAGGCTGAGGGGAGGATCAAAGACAAGCTGCAGGATGGGCTGAGCTCTCTAGGACAGTACATGGAAGATACAGGAATGATGCAGCCTTACTTCCTCTGGAGAATTCAGATCTTCTAGATCTTCCAGCATTCTCTCTACGAACTCTTCAGTCAATAGGATCTGCAAAGGAAATACAGTATTTTATGCCTTTATACTCTTAGTTTTAGCTAACTGCAAGGAACAGCATGACTTCTGCACAGAGCAGACTGCACCAATTCATTCCTTCCCCTATGTCCATCTTTACCGCAATACAAAGGTTTGAGGGCAAGGAGCTCCTAACTTTGTCTTTCACCCCAACCACTGAAAAAAATGTTGAAATTATACAGCAATCTTTTTTGACCCTCAATTATCTCCCTCAGTCTAAAATTAGTGGCTCAGCTTTAGACAGAAAGAGTGGGGAAGGAGGAAAAAGGGTCAAGATAACAACTGTTGGAGAGACAGTGGGAGACAGCCACTTTCATCTGATCCATTGAAGTAAAGCTCACAGTTTAATCAGGAAATAGCAGCATAGGAAGAGCCAGAGACCCATACAGAGCTGGTGCTCTGGGCATGAGGAAGGGCCTGACCCCGGTAGGGCACATTGTTCACATGAACCAGATGCTGGATATGGGAAGTGCTCCCAGAGGTGCCCACGCGAGGCACCCCCATGCTGTGATGGCACATGCCCATCCTGCATGTCTGTGCTGGGAAAGCTTTTGGCTTATCTCAGAGCCAGGCTGGCAAGCATGAAGCAGTCCAAGAAAACAGCTGCTGTCAAGTCAAAAGTCCTGGATGAGGACCATGACCCCAGCTCCATGGAGTCCCCCAAGTCAGAGAAACCAGAGACATCACAGGGGAAATCAGCCCCGGGAATTCAAGCAGAGGAACTCCCACCCTCTTTAAAAAAATATGTGATAGGCAAAAGCAAACATATCTTGCCCTCTTCACAACAGCCACAAAGGCCAGAGCTCCAGGCAGGACAGCTGGTTTGGCACAGGAGCAGAGACGGCAGTGCAGGACCAGGCAAACATCCCCACGCAGTGAGGGGGCCTTGGAGCAGCATTCCTGGGAGTTAGGTTGCAGCAGCATCCAGTGGATTATTATTTCCATTTTAGCCTACAGGTTTGTTTCTTTCCCCCTGCTCCTCCTTTCCTTCCTCTGGTCCACCCTTTCCTCCTCTCTGGTATTACTTCCCATCCAGAAGAGCCCACCATTCCCATGCCCTCTTACTCACTCCTCCTCTCCCTGTTCTTCCCAGCCATGAGCCCTGTGCTCCAGAGAAGGGACTGTTCTAGCACCAAACAGTGGTGGAGATAAGTGACCAGCTGCACTGCTCTCCACCTCACATCTGGAAGAGGGGAAGCCCACCTGCCATGCCCACTGGCTGCTTAGGGCCAGTAACACCAGTGGAGAGTGAGTGACTGCCAGGATGCCATGGGCAAGTGGAAGGCTCTGGGCTCCATTTTGGCAACACATAAGCAGGACTATTGGACAGAAAGAAAAAGGGAAGACTCTGGTCTCTCTTTCTTCTTTTGTTGGGCAAGACAAGAGATCAAAAAAATCACCAAATCCAAATCCAAGGTGTCTGCAATCCTCTCTCCTCAACATTGCCACACTGCTGCCACTACACACAAATTTCCTGGGGGATGATGGAACCACAACCTCCCCTCTACACTACATTCCCCTCTTCACTTAGCTTCAACCTGCAGCAGGCTCCAGGCCAGGGTTTAGGACCAAGCTGCTCAGCATGAATGCAGGCACCTTTCTGATCATACCTCGAGCCTGAAAAAACTGCTTCAGCTTGGAGCCAGCAGCTTGCTGCTTTGGACAGGACTCTGCAACCTGGCACCAGTCTGCAGACTGGCAAGCTGAGGAACATTGCACTGAAACACGCAGTGCCACCGCAAACTGCTGCAGTCTCCTTGCAGGGGCCTGCAACTCTTCTGCCTGTTGAACTGGAGACATGCATTTGCTGACTTTTTGCAGGAGTAGGGAGAAGTCTGTCCCTGTTGGAGGCAGGAGGGCAACCTGATCACTCAGCTCAGGAGGAAGGGCTGGGTGGGGAGCTGGGGCTCTGCACCGAGCGGATCGCTTTCTGCGGAGGTGCAGTCTGCAGTGGGGTGAGGGAATGAAAACAATTTGGCAGACATCAGAATCTACAGAACAGCCGGAAAAAGGAGGAGGAATTGGTATTCACAGCAATCAGGCCAGGAGGAAATGAATATTCAGCCATCCACGGATGAGCAAAAATGCCAGAGGTTGGGATGGGTGAGAGAGCAGGAATGAGGAGCTGCAGCTTTGGCAGGGAGACTAGAAGACAAGTGCAGCAGGAAGACCCCTGGGCGCTCCCAAGGTGCCACAGGCAGGAGAGAAATGGGAGCCACATGTGCAAGGCAGCCAGCTGCTCTGAGGCTGTAGGAAAACAAGACGGTATGCAAAGGGTAGAGAGAATGAAGGAGGGGACAGGTCAGATCTTGGCTAGGGACAAACCTACGTGGAGCACTGTGCCTAGCACTGAAACTAGGGTGCGATGCCTTAAGATGGCTGAGCCCGTCTACAGCTCACTGCCCCCTCTCAGTGAATTTTGGTAATCCAGCTGAAAAAAAAGCACAAATTCCACTGAGGTACTGAGCTGAACTGATTCCCTGAAAGGTCTGACAAGTGGAGCGAGTCAGGAGACCACAGCTCAGCTCAGCTGCATTTGGGGGCTCAAAGCAATGGCAGCCTGCTCTGTGCAGCATGTGAGGAAAGATCGCAGCGCCTTCTGCGAGCCCTGCATGGACAGTTAACTTTGGTGGAGGGCAGGCGTGACAGCCTGCAATGACAAACTGCTGCAGTGACATTCACACACACAGCGTGTCTCACAGCCTGTCCTTAACAGTCCAAGTCAGAAAAAAACCCACCCCAAATCCTACTACCCCACACTGCTGGGGAGACCTGCCTTCCTTCCTGGAGAAGAAGGGAGACTCCAAAGTGCAGGTGTAACCAAATGTACAAGCAGCCATGTCCCACAACACAGGAAACTGGCACTCTTGAGGTTCTCCTGAGCATGCAGGGGGAAGGCATGTGCCAGCAGGACACCAACTGCTTAAGAGGGCTTGGAAGCAAGAAGTATTGTCATCCTGGATTCGCGTCTAGACAAGATTTCTCCTGTTAGAAGTAGCCCAGTCAAAATGGCCCAAGAGCACTAACGCCTGTGCTCATACATAGGTCAGGCTGCCAACCCCACAAATCCAATGCTATCTCAGCGCCCCTCATTCACAATATTTCACATTTCCAGTTCTTGTAGCATGCCTGCTCCTGCACAGTATGATACCCCATTACATTAACACACACACACACGTTGTATGTGCATGATATTAAAGGTGACATTCCCAGCAAATAAACATGACAGACTGCCATTGCTCTAGGCACCTAATTTAATTTCCTCTGGGATTTAAACCTTAGAAGCTCAAATTAAACAAATAGGCCTCACTCACTTTATACTTCAGAACTGAATCTGAGTTTTCCTCTGATGCTGTTGACTGATCTTATCAACAGGACACTACACAGAGATCACAATGATGAAGCAGCTTATTCCCTTCCCAAAGGAAAACAGAGCCCCACTGTTGTGCTGCAGCCATGGGAAAAGCCAGCACAATCTGGAGGGCAAACGAAGCCATCCCATGTGCACTGAACAAGCCTCTTCTCCCATGAAATCTCTCAGCTGGTGCTGAGGAAGCAAAGGAGCAGTCCCGAGCAGGTGTCCTGGGTGCTGCAGCAGCCCAGTCTAGCAGCACTGTGTTTTCACAGCCCTGTGCAAACACCCAGCCTGCCGAAGCTGGTCACAGGGTGCAGCTCAGCCTGTGCAATGGCTGTTTGCAGTATGAACAGTGAATGGCCCTGCCAGCCAGCTGCGGGTATCTGAAACAACTCCTTGGGTGCTGCACAGTCCTGCTTGCACCAGGATCTCCTGGACCTGACCTAGAGAGGCCTGGACACGTGCTAAACCATTGCCAGCAGATCTGGATTCCATTTGCTCTGTGTTTTGTGGCACTGAGTCATGCTACAGATGCTCGGAAGATGATGACTAGCCAGAAGATAAGTCCCTGTTTTCTATCACAGGTACCTACTGCACAACTGAGGTACAAAGTTTGGGTTCTCACCACCTCACTAACAGCTGCAAGTGTCCAGACATGTTCAGAACACCAAGCTAGGCAGTCTCATTCAGGTGGATGTGCTCAGGGAACACATGCTGTCTCCCTCTCGTGGCAAGTTTCACCTGAGCTTGCTGAAATCTACTTCTTGTCCACAGGGCTCACCTACGGGTCACCTGAAGGAGTTTGTGTTGAAGCTTTCTGTGTTGAAGCTTTCATACACACATTTTGCTGAGAAATCTGTATCATGACTTGTTACAGGTACTCAGCTGCAGGCATATGAAAAGGGATGAAATCTGAAAGTGTACACAAGATCTCGGTGCTCCAGATGAGTTCGGCTGACTTTGAAAGCAGCTGGTGCTTAGTAAAACATTAAAGACTTTACAGTCAGCTTACAGGTACCACCCCACAGTTAACACCCCATCTCTCACTACAGGGTTCAGCACTGCCATGAGGCATTGAAATTCTCAGCTCAGGAAAGGCTACTGGGGACAGAGGTCACACCAATGTTGAATGCCTGGTGCAGCTGGCAAGACTTTGATCAAGGAAGGCTCTCAGAGGCTGAGATAGGAATCAAGCTGCAGCTCTGCCCAACTTAAAGAAATATGCTTTGCCCAGGGCAAGACACAAGCAAATGGCCCAGCTACACTGAAGCAGAGGCTTTCACTGATAATACTCAATTTTCTTGAGTATTATTGAGCCTACCTAGGAAAAAAACCAAACAATCACACACTTTGCCCTAGTGCTCTGTTTGCATTAAACACTGCAAGTTGCTTTTCTAGCAGGTTTGTCAAAGAAAGGAAACCATGTTTTATTAGTTCTGGACTTAGTACAGAGCTGGCCTGTATGTCCAGCCAGAGAAGGTGAGGACACATTGCAATAAACCCCTATGTAAACCACAACAACCCTTATTAAGAAACAGTTCATCCATTGGGTGCTATGCCTGGAACAGGTGGAACAGTTGTATCCTAAGCCAAATCATCTGTTACATCTGCAAATATCCAGCAACTTTTATGAGTCCTATTCCCTGAAAATGTTTCAGCTTAGTTCTTGTCAGCACAGCAAAAAGTTAAGTTAAAGTGTGTCAGCCTTTCCCACTGAAATTTCCACCAATAAAATTCCCTGATGAGGGGATTGTGTTGTGCCACAGGCACCCCACAGCCCACCTCTCTGCTCTCTTCTTGACCTGGCCTTCTTTGCACTGCTTTGCTCATGCTGCAAGTGGTTCAGGGCAGAGGTCTTGTCACCTTGCTCTACGTCAGGCCAGCCCTGACACTGTCTGAAAAGGCCACCTGGCTGCGTGAATCCATCACAGCTCTCACTACAGCCTCAAAGGTACCAGTATTGCAACAAACACCTCTGATGGGAAATTCCACTGCTGCTCTTCCAGGAGATTCACAACCCCCCTTGTAAAAGAGAAACATCCACTCACAGATGCCTCAGGGACCCTATTGCTTCACACCATGATGTTACCATCCCAGAAGAGGAAGTATAGGATGACACTGAAAGATTTTGACCTTGTGGGATCATTTCATGACATTGTCAGTCACAAGGCTGATCCTGAGGACTTGAGCTCCTTAGAGCCCAGACTGATGAGATCTATCGTGCAGACTTTTGATTCAATACATAAAATTTGGCTCAGCTGGGAAAAAGGCTGGCAAGGGAGCCAAGACAACAGGCGAATCTAATTCTTTCAGAGAGAAAAAGCAAAGGAAGAAAAGGCATTTCAAGGAATGCACTAAGTGGGTGGAAGACAACCTACACAAAGTAGCCAAAATGTAGTTTGAGTGGCAAGGGAGGGGCATTAGGTGGCAGGATAGACAGTCAGATTAAGAAGGATGAAAGAACCTGACTCATCCAAAACTAGCCTGGACAAAGTGCTAGAGAACATGCTGCAGGAGAGTTGACATCGGGAGGATCATCATGTTCTAACGGTGCACTTCTACCCTTAGACTAAATGTCTCCCAGTGTCTCATTCAGCTGTGAGGGAGAAGAACACAGCGGGATAATGCAGTAAGATTTTGGGGAGTGTTTGGGGCACACAATAAACTTACTGGAAAACTGCTAGCTTAGATTTCTAAGACCTGCTCAAGAATTTGGGGGAAGCCATTCAGATGATTCTGAAAAATAATTTCATGAGTAGACACATAAAACTGCTTTGGAGAAGAGCAGGCTGTAGTTGTACACAACCCAAACCAGCTTGTGGGTGTTGTCCTTAAACTCACCACACTAGGAATAACACATCTATTCAAGTGTGGGGAGACCAAAAACTAATCCTATGTCTTCAAGAGAGGACATGACCCATAGCTACCACTTACAAGTGAGCATTTTGAGCATCAGAGTAGCTCTTTCAAATGTTGCTTTGAACTTCTGTTGCTGCCATTATGCCAATGTGCATAAATGATTTAACATGTGGTCTCGCAGAGAGAAGAACCAGATGTGCTCATTTCCAGGGGAATGTCCTGACTCTACCGGAACAAAGTCATTCCCTTGTGCACTCTGTCTCTGTGACTAATTCAGTGTTTTATATGACGTGGAACAACTCCAATTGGAAGAGCTGAGAAAGAACCAAAATACCCTATAGCTGTGGTGCCCACAAAGCAAAGAAGTAGAAATAGGGGTTCAAATTAAAGAAAAGAAATAAAGTATGAGTTTCTCATATCCTATGTGAGCATTATATCCCTTAAATATTGATTAGAGAAGGCAAACTTCTAACATCTCTAGCCCTATTCTGCAAAACCAGATTTTTTTCCTGTTTTTATTGAAGAAAACTTTCTTATTTCAACATAAAAGAATTTTATTTCAGCTTTTGGTCTCTTTAAGGCTTTTGTTTCAGCAAGAAAAACTGAAAATATTTAAAGATTGGGCTCAGTCTGATCTTCTTTCCCAGATTTTTCACTTAGGTTGCCAAACCAAAAGAATGGATTGTCCCCCATGACCCTGCTCACATAATCCCCCCTCTGCTGTGACTGCCAGCATAGATAGCACATGTTGATAGCTCCTGCATGCTGGATGCTTCCCACAGCTTCCATGTACCTATCCTGCCTACAGGCACATTTAACATTTTCTATGAAAGGTTTGACCTTGCTGTCCTAAGCCTTAACTTATTTTTCCATGCTGGATGCCTTGTTTTTGATTTTTTTCTAAAGGTTTTTAGGGAAAATAGAATCGAGAGAGGTATTTTGGAAAAAGTGTATTTTGACAGTGCTAGCAAATTCGTATGATAATTTTGTTGGCATGAGAACCACCCCTTACGAAGAGGGTGATGAAGATTAGCAAACGAGTGCTCTGGAGGACAAGGGAAAATCTTTCACCTGATCATGAAAATGCTTTGCTAAGTCAGAAATCTCTGAAAGTACTGTTTGCCCATAGCCTTTATAATAAATGAAGAGTCCTTCTTCACTGAACATATGCCACCCCAAGGCAGCTCTGCCCCAAAATAGGGCAGAGGTAGCTAAGAAGTGATTTTTCCTCTGATCATTCCTCTGAGAGTTGAGGGATTGCTATGTCACCAGGCACATCAGGACTAATGGCAGGGAAACTCCTGCACTCTCAGTGCTTCTGCTGGAAGTCAGACCATGTGGAGGAGGAGGAGAAGGAATTTTCCAGCTTGAATGAAAGGGAGGAGAGGAAAGCAGAGATGGGCCAGGATGAGGGGAAGATGGAGACACAGAGAAACAGGATGAAAGGCAGATCTGATGCCAAAGCCGGGGACAACAAAGGGCAAGGAGACTGGAGAACCCCATTTCCATAGCCTTAACATCCACATGCTGTCAGATGGACATTGGGAACCTACTGGCATGGGAGGCATGCAAAGAGGGTCCCCCAGCAGTGCAAGGTGACAGAGGATAACACCCCACCACTGCTGTGAGCTCTTCAGCACACACAGAGACACTCACATTGTGCTGAGAACCAGGGGGTGCCAAGTGCCAATGGTCCTTAGCCTCCACCTGCCTAACAGGATTAGTCCCAAACCCAAGTAAATTACCTGGAAAAAATACCCTCTGCACTCAGAGACAAGTGACATTGGGCATACAAAACTTTGGAAATTGCTGCACAGAAACTATGCCATGCTAATTTCTGCCTCATGAAACAAATCTGTAATCACAGGATCACCTGCAGTTTTTCTCCAGCAAGACCTCTGCCCTGCTCAGTCCTCAGGATGGTTCCGCTCACTGAATGCAGCATTAGTCATCATTTCTTTTCATTATTCATTATTTTCATTCAACTTGCTTCCCTATTCTCTCCTACTCTCTTCCCCTTTATTTAGTATGCTCCATCCAACTACTGCCAGCATGGATAACACTGGAAGTACCTAATCTTACTGTCCACCACTCTCTCAACCTCTTGGTCTCACATTTCTGCAAGGCAGGGAAGTGCTCCCCTCCATACAGCAGATGGGGGTTGGGGTCTCAAGGAAGTAGAGAATAAATGTCACAGAGAAAACTGCAAGAGCAGGAAGCTGAACATCGATCTTCGACCACAGCTCCCAGGCTGAACCCCTGCCCCAAAGAAATTCTTTTTCTCTCCTGACCTGCAAGAATAAATTTTAATCTCTTCCTGAAATTGTTTCTGGTGTTCATCTGTGGAGATGGAATGCCTGGCAAGCATTGAATTCATTGCATTCTTCACAGGATGACCAGAAGAATGTTCTTCTGAACAGACATAGGAAAATGAGAGAAAAAGTTGAATCTGAACATCTACTTCTTGTGAGTGCCCATCTCAAGACTTGCAGATCCCTGTTTTTCAGTCCACTTAGTCCTGTGGAGCACAGAGGTGTGCACAAGGGAATTCCTCCTGACCTCCTCTTGTTGCTGGGAACACAGATCAGACAGCTGGGCATCCAGAAAATGAGGAACACAAAGTCACTTGCCAGGTGAGAACATTTTAGCTTAAGACTCTGGAATAGCACTGAGAAAGAAAATAGTAGAGGCAGGAACAGGACCCAGTTCTCCAGAGCAACATTTAACAGGCTTCACTGTAAGACTACTGTGCTTCTTCTGCAATTACCTGCCTCATTCATTACACACTTTCCAGTTTTAACAAATAAACAAAGTGGAAGTCCTATAGGCAAGAGTCTGCTTTACGCCACGCTCCTGAATCATCCCCCAAACACACTGCATCTCTGTGCAGTGAATGAGGCAAGCACACTCTGTTAAAAGTATGTATGATTCTTCAATTAGATATTGCATTGAAATACACGTGTAACAGGGGCAAGGCTAAAGTGTAGAGATATTTCTTACATTCTGTGTGCTAGATTTTACAGTTAATGAGGACTCTTTAACTATAGGTTTGTTTTTACTGCACTGTATTGGCTTGTATGTCAGAGTCTGCAGCAGTATCTGATGCGTAACATGTGCGTTGCACATGATCAAAGACTTGAATGTCATCTTCTTGCCTAGAACAATGACTGCCTAAAGCAGCAGGAGCAGAAATTATCTAAAGGTAGAGTTAAACAAACCTCCTTCTCCCCTCTGGGGAGAGTAAGCAGTCCAGGTGAGCAAGGCAGGAGGGGAGAACAGCCTGCTTTGTGCTAGACGGGCAGAGAGCTCCACATAAAAGCAGAGGAGCTTTGCAGAAGCATGTCCTGACTCCCATCACTGGAGACTTAATGATGGTAATTCCCAAAGGATGATGCATGCTGACAGGCTTTGACACAAACTACCCCAGGATAATATTAATATGTATTAAAGGCTCAGGCAACTTTATTGGGACAGGCTTGATCAGTAACACATTTCAACAGAGCGTCTCTATTATCTGTCAGAACAAAAGTAAGGGAGGGAGAGGGAACACACGCACAACCTCACCTTGCTTTGGGAATGTTTTAGAGACAAACAAGGTCAATCTGTGATGAATTGCACACTTGGCACAGCTCAGACGTTGGACCAAGAACCTTGGACGCTCCACCACAAATACGAATGTCACTGTGGGGCAGTTTATGTTGGAGTCTGTCTGCATGATCAGCATCCTTAACCCTCCAACAGGGCCAGATACCTTCTGCACAGCCTTTCCCTGTGCATCTGGAACATCTACCCCTTGGAAAGCAGAGGAGAGGTGCTTAGGAGGCAATGTGGGGGCTCTGCAGTCACAGCACTGGGGGAAGGGGGAGTGAAACAAAGAACCGCAGAAGCCTTTCATCATGTGTAATGTTAATGCAAGTGTTACACATCAGAGACTTTGCCACAGTAACTAGCATATAAACAGGAGTCTAGTGTTAACAAGGAGGACTTCTTGAATATGTTAGTACATTTCTGAGTTAAAGCAATTTCCCTATTCAACAATACATGACACAGTGGAAGGAGTTCAAAAATAAACCAGCCTAACATGCTTAGACCTTTAATAGAATTTAGCTTATTAGAACTAATTAAATGTTACTTAAATGAAAAAAAAATTTCCAAGTACTTGGGAAAGGTGCCAATTTGACAGCTCTGGAGAATGAAATAATCTAATCATCCCCAGAGCATGGGCAGCAGCAGGACAGGCTTCCCCTACTAACATGCCTCAAACGTGACCTGGAAAGACTGTTGATAGAAATGGAGCGTACAATCTCTCTGGTCTAATGACTCCTTACTTTTTCTGCTGAGACTGCTAAAATGGTTCCCACTGAGTACCAGCTGTGGTGGTGATATGGACACCTGTCTGGTCAGAATGGTGCTGGGACCTGCCAAACTCCTGTCATCTGCTAACCCTCCACCAGAGCCCAGTGCCTGTCAGCTCATTGCTCAGCCCGGACAGCGGGGGCTGACAGACAGCAGCTCTCTGGCCTGCCCCACCTTGGACACGCTCTGCTCCAGCCCACAAGATGTAAACAGGAGGTACTGTGTTTAGTCTGCAGGTTTGGGCTCTCACTGCACCAAAGCTTAAACTCAAGAGAAGTCAGTCTCTGGCTGCTGCAGAGTTGAGACTGGGATTTTTCAGGCTCTTATTTCTACCCTAAGATAGGGAAAAAGTCCACAGGAGGAAAAGCCTGCTGTGTCTCCTCTTCTCCACAGTTCCTCCATTTACTTGTCTTTGCAACATGCCCCTGCGTTGCAGTAATATGCTTTCAGCCACCAATTCTCCTTGGAGCTCCTTGCTGTGCCTGGGGTCCCAAGCAAGGGAGGAGGAAAATGCTCTCTGGGCCTTGCTGTGAAAGCTTAGCAGGGCTTGCCAACTCAGCCAGCCCAGGCTGCAATGGACTAAACTGAACACAGCTCGCCTCCTTGGAAATTTTATGCACCACAGCTTCTTCTACTTCTGAAGCAAAGCCACATGAACCTCCCCCTCCCCTGCTCCCAACACCACAAGGAATGGCTGAGCACGGATCAAGTCTTCCATTGCGTACTAGGCCAAGAGTATCAGACACTCCCACATCTCACAACCGGGTGCTACTCCTGCTGTCCTGGGCTGCTTTTAGCCTCCCTTCCTCCCTGCTTCAGCCTGTCCTCCTTTGTACTCAACACAGGAGAGGGCAGGGGCCAGCAGCAGAGCTGGTTATGTCAGACAAGAAGATCCAATATATTGGCCTTGTGCAGGAGACAAGTCAGGGAACTTGCTTCTCCCTACCATCTGAGCCAGCAATTCTTCACCTTTCCATCACACCTACTCCAAAAATCTTACACATTTTTCAGCACCAAAATAAGAGGCATGAAAGCAGCCAGGTTGATAAGGGTTAACAGGTCTGAATGGTGACATAATTATTGCCATTCTTCACTGTTTAGAGGTTACCTGACTACTCTACACATCAATATATTTTGAGATGTGATGTAAATGCAAACAAACACTCATGTTTGGAGTTAACACAGTCACAAGATCCTGTGTATCATGTGTTGGCAAGCACAGGAACCAACAGCAAATGACCCACCCTTAAACCTCACTTTTTGCTGTTAATCATTACAGGAGCATTGCACTTTCCAGTCAGAAAAATCAAAGCAGGCTCTTTGAAAATCCCTACACGAGATGATTCTGGCCGAGATCAGCTCCTTTAAAAGTCATACAGATTCCAAGGTATGATGTCCTCCAGACATATGAATGCAGGCTGCAGAATGTCTTGAAAACAAGTCATTGGAAGGCTAACTGCAACACTGCAATGCTGAAACAACCCCCTGTCTTAAAAACACAAGGGGAGGCAGGAATGCCACAGTTACAGTGAAGGCAGAGATGTACTGCACACATAGTCCCTCAGAAATGGGCTTTTCTGCATTAGCACATTCCCTCAAGATTTTTTTTTTTCACAATATGCTTATAAGCATAAAGAAATGCAAGGGTAGAACAGTGCTACACTGTCAGATCATTAGTGCATCACTGCTCTAGGGCTGACCCTCAACTCCAAGCAGATGGGGATTTTCCAGGGAAAATCTGTGACACTAAGAACATGTGGGTGCAAAAATGTGTGGGTGCTTCAAGCAACTGCAAGCTTTTGTCAAAGAATCAATAGAAAAGAGCTAAAACTGAAAGGCATTGCTCTCTGTGCTGCTCTCCCATTAGGGATGATGTCAAACTGAGATCTTGGCTCTGCAGGATCACAGTCCCACAGCTTTCTAGCTCTTCTGCCCTGGCTCCATTCTTGTTTAGGTCATTCCACTCTGCCTCCCCAAATTCCTTTCTGGAAGAAACCAAGAATAAATACAGTCTGTAAAGTGTTCACCGACTTCAGGAAATGGATACTACTGTATTCACAGATGATTTCTGAATTTTCCAGTCAATTATCATTTTGAGTTCCACTAATACAAATAGCAACAGTTCACCATTATTTTTTGAGGCCATAATTACTGAAAATATTGTGTAACAGCTATGAGAGATGTTGCAGCAGAAAATACAGGTTTGTTACACTTTTAAACAACATAAGCCCTTAAGATAATTTTTAGGTTGCAGTAAAGGAGGAAAGGGGAAAAACAGGAGGCAGGCTTTCTCACTTGTAACCAAGGTCCGTGGGCTGCATAGGGGTGCTCCTCTGTAGCAAAGGCTCCTTCTACTCCCGTTGATACAAATGTGATTGCTGTATCTCCTGTAATACTTTTATATGTAAAGTGCCGTCCATGTAAAAGCCTTCCCCTGGGGAATTAAACACGTGCATGAGTTGAGAGGGCGTGTGCAGCATTCAACACCACAATGGAGATACATCACTATTGCTTCTGCCATCAGCATGGGAAACTATTTTGAAGGCAGCAAATATTTATTTTTCAGGAATATAAGAATGATTTGCTCCAAAAAGCAGGTGATAAGCTTCCTTCTGAGGCAGGGAGCTACCCCTCATCTTCCCCCTTAATCTCAGGACCTTATTACAGAGCCAGAATACATCTAAATCCCACTTCATGCCTATCCCCATGATGAGGTGCTGATGTATGTAAAGGCAGGGGACTGCCAGTTTTCCAGCAAGAGGGAAACTACAGAAGAGAATCCAGACTCCACATCATGTGGGAACATGAAGATGCATTTCTAAGAAGGCCCATTGCTGTGACAATATCTAGTAAGCAATTGTCCTGATGCTTGACAAACATCTCCTGTATCACTTAAGCAAATGCCTAGAAAACACACATACAGGACCATCTACAGTATTACTTCCCTTTTTTCATTCAATGCAAGGGAAAATCATGGTATTTTGGCTCAGAGCATCTGTGACACCCATGCATGCAAGAGGGAAAACTTCAGGTAATATATTTAGTGCCTACCATAGTCACAGTTGCTTGATGAGTTACTGCTGGTCAGATGAGCTGAGGTAACTGATCAGGACAGACTGTTCACACATTTGTGATGTAAAATAAAATATGTTTGCGTTAGCTTTCCCATTGGTTTCTCAACAGGCCCAGGCAAGTGTGCACCTGCTGCTGATAACTGTGATACTACCAACATGTAACTCATTAAGCTAAAGTAACTCAATCACCTACAATCATTTGTCTTGACACAACAGTTCATCTTTATCTTAAGGACTAGAACATTTGCACAGGGATTTTTAAAAATAATGCTGGCTGAAATTATGGAAAACTAGAAGGTGGTGATATGCACAGACTGAACCTTCAAAAGACAATGTGTAGAGTATGCACACAATGTGTTGCTCCTTCAGTCATGTGACATAATTTGTCTAAAACCCACACTTGTATGCATAAACTGATTGCAAACAGGTTTTGCACAATCACTTATCTGAGTCCATAAGTCAGAATGAATAACTTAAGGGATTTCTTTGACAGAGTATGTTAAGACATCGCTTCTTTATCACAGGGTTGCTAGCATGAGACGAATAAAAAATCCCTATACTAACCCTGTCCTGCTTCAGCACTCAAAAGACACTGGAGGACATAAAAAGAATGAGAAACAATCTTAACATGATGAGCACAGAATCATGCAAAGAATCATCTGTTTCTAATGTTTTTTGGCAAAATATCTAAGCTCTGGCCTTTACAGACCCATTGCATGCATGTCTGTATGGTGAAACAATGCCACAAGGCAAAAGCAGCATGTTAGCACAGGCTGTGGAGGAGGATGGCTTCACTCACCTCAGACAGAGCGGGATGAGCGCTCCGGACTCCTGGTTAAATTTCAGGTGCACGCTCTCCAGCTGTCTCGTGCGGATCAGCTCATGAGGGATGATGGCTGCTGAGCTCTCGCTTTCCAAGCTGTCCTTACGGCTTCTGAGAGAACAGACAAAACGCACATATTCAGGATTCCAGTACTGTCTGCTATTTTGATTGCAAATATTGAAGGATACAGGAAAAAATTGGGATGAAGACAAAGACACATCTGAGTTTTCACCACTCCTGCAGAGATACAGCCTCACTCAGACTACCAGTCCCAGCATGCAGGTCTTCACCTTGATTTGACAACCTAGGATCTGAATTGATGCATATACATGGTACATCTCTTCCCAGTATAAAAAAATATTAATTTTCTGGAAAGAACTGCAGCAAAACTAAAGTCTCCAAAATTCCAAACACTATAAAATGGTTTGGAAGAATTGCCAGGTGAGTCTTCCCTCCTGCTTTTGCTTTATCTTCAAGATTTTTCAGGCAGTGGCCTGCAGGAAAGACTTGTCCACTCCTTTGTGCCTTTTTTTGCACAGTTCAACCAAAAGGCTTTGAGAACCTCCTGGTTCCACCAGCATCACGTGCAACAGTCAAAAGACACTCTCCATGTGACAAGTAGGAGATTCAAAGATTCTTCTCCCTTCTAAGTCGGACTGCTTTAGGACAATGGTAACTTTGCTTCCTTATTTCTTCATTTCTGCAAGACCAGCATATTCTGAAGCTACAACATGGTTATGTTGCTACATGATTAGGAACTTTGCCAGACCAAATCCTCTAGATACTAAAACTATCTATCTCAAAGATAGATGACCATAAACACTTTATATGTTCAAAGAGCACCAGCATGATCCTTTACTTGACAGTCTGGAACAAAGAAAAAAGGACAGGATGCGTTATGACTTTAATGGATGACACAGATGGATGAGAAGTATCTGATAAGTGATTTGTATTTTTATCACCTGGCATTCCACAAGAATTTAATAGAGGTAAGACTTTGTTAAGATAGTTTCTGCAGTACAGAATCGCCAGAGGAGAGGGACAGGAGGGCACTGCGATTCCACATTGCAATGTACCTCCATTGTGCCACAAGGACCAAAAGCCAAACAAGGCTATCAAGCTGTGGTTCCATTTGAGAGCACTGTTAAAACAAACCTGGATCCTTCCTCCATCTAAGCTGAACTGTCTTTAGCGTACATCTGGAAATGATTGTAAAGAATCAGCTTTACCCTCATGAGCTGAACTAGATGACACCTTTACTTGATTTTACCTTTGAGGGCTGTCCCAAAATTATTCCCATCAACCCCACACACAGTAGTGCAGTTCAGTGTGAATTCCAGTGCAGATCAGCTTCTGCCGTGTCACCTAGTCCCAGGTGAGCAAACCCTTCACCCATGCTGCTGAGCTGCCTACTCTGAAACAGCCAAACTCTGATAACTCATGGTCCAACCTGCAAATACAGGTGGCCAGGTCAGAGACATGCAGAAAAAAGATACCAGAGCAGCTCAGCTCTCTGCAAGATAAAAATTGTAAACCATGTCCCATTTTCTTCTTTAGCAACACACACAAGGAGTAACGTATCCAGTAGGAACAAGGTACATCAGGATACAGCTCATGCACAGGGTGGGCTGATGGACTGACAGTCAGCAGAATGTCAGTTTAGAGGGTTAACTCTGAAGCAAAGACACAACATGCTTTGTAGTCTATGTGTGGCACTTAAAGTTGTGTTTAATCTACTTCAGCAAACATTTTATAGCTCTTTCTAGGTGGGGTCTTCAAAGAGTGGAGCAGGCCAGCATTTTTCAGGCTGATTACCTGAGAAGTGCAGTTACAGTTGATTAATGATCAGTTGACCTTAAGCTAAGCTTTGTCTCAACTTCCTTATCAGATCTTATATACACAGTGAGCTGTGGGAAAGTCAGCCTGTGGTCTACAGCTTCCAATCATTCATTTATCAGCCCCTACCAAAAGGGTCAGCCATTAGCAACGCATGATTTTCAAGCAAGCCATAACCTTGCACTCCTAAATGCAGTTCCAGAGTTTAGGCACTGTGGAGTGGATCAGGAGTTTTACAGCAATGTTACTGCTACAGACAAGAGACTGTGCCCCGCTCACCTGGACTGCCTAAGTGTGCCAGGCATGGGGACATCCCAGAACAGCCTCACAGGCAATCCATGGTGTAAGGTTTAGCTACAGCAGGACAGGAAGCTGCAGAACAGCTCCCCACACCCCTGGGCTCCAAATCCCTCCGAGCTGAAGGTGAGTTTTTAGGTTTCCACCATGCTAGCCAGTACAGCTGCGAGCACAATGGGTCTGCAGTCTGGAGGGGAAAGAGCCTCCGGTTGTTAATGCAATAGGAATGATGACAATATTCTGGAGGCAAGGGGCAAAGCTTTCTGAGTCTTATTAAAACCAGCAAATGCTGTTTGTCATTACATGCTCAAGAGAAGATGTTGACTAATGTATAACTATCAAACGGAACTGTCATGACTTTACGGCTGTCAATAATTATGACTTCACATTAATAAGTAACCAGCCCTTCTGTCAAAAAGGTGAAGCAAAATGGTAGTTAATACTTTGAATGACATGAAAGGATTAATTCTTTCGACAAAATTTTTCCAAAATACTCATACTCTGTGTCTCTTGTTTCCCTTCAGAGGAGCTCACATAATTTCAGGTATTTAAAATTAAGGGTGAAACTCCAATAGCAGAAACCAAATAACCTTCTAAGGTAGACGTTTCTAAATAAGAATTGTGTATTGTGGACTGCACATAACACATCAGGAGGTCACAGTGCCATCACTTTCAGACTCGGAAAAATGTCGCATGTCATGAGGACTAAGAAAGATCCATTAAAATTCTCTCTTTGGGATTGGAAATCCTTGTGCTGACCCTTCCAAAGGGTGGTAGCCCAGATGAAGGGTCAGCAGGACCTCTAGGTTGTTATTAGTAAAAAGCTCATGTCCTAACACACACTGCCATCCACAGCTTGTAGTTTTCAGACTCAGAAAAAAAAGTAGAAAAAGTTTGCTTTCTAACACTAACATCCCTGGTTTTACGACTGTCAGTTACCCGTAAGTCCTTGCTTCCTCCACCCCATCACCAAATAAATCAGCAGCAAGAGTCAGTGGAGTTTTACTTGTTATGACTAAGATCTAGCTGACTATCACAAAAAATGTTGCAAACTTTGTCTATGCCAGATTTAATACTTTGTCCAACCCCCACAAAAAAATTCATGTTTCTCAGTGTCCAGAAAAAACAACTCTGCAAAAGCCAGGGCTGCTGCATTAGGAAAGGCAGCAGATTTAAATGGAAGCAGCATGCCGGAAATGCCCCAGTTTAAAGACTGCACATCTAGTGTTTTGTGAAACTGGAGGGGAGTTGGAGGAGATTAAAGCCCGTTTCCCTCTGATTGGGAGCTTGTGGGAGGTGTAAACGTGGGCAGTTGTCAGATTAATTCTTTAGATGATTACATTCTTTTTGTTTCTTTAAAGCTGTTTGTAGTTGGGTTTGATGTCTCCTGTTCTGGGCAAGTGTATTGCTGCAGTTACCAAGGTGACTTTAGCTGACTTTCAACTATTTTTTCCAGCTTCAGTTTCTACCAGTAGTCTGCTTCTGGGTGGAGAAGAGAGGGAGGAAATTATGTTTGTTGTTTTTTTGTTAAGTCTCATGAATGCTGATTAACATGAACTTAACCAAAGCCATATTTGATTTTTTTTTTCTCTTTTTCTGGGAAAGAGAGGGTGGTCAAGCCATTGTAAAGGTGTCCAGTGTGGCCTGCAGCTTCCCCACATCTGTCAACAAGGGGAAAGGGCCTGAGGAGACTCGATGTACCAGTGTGCTGTGCTCCTTCTTGATGGGAGAAGGCCACACGCTGGGACCTGTAGCCTCCCGGGGGCCCTCTCTTTGTATTAAAGATGAGGGTGGCTGCAACCTGCTTAATTTGATGCCAATTAGCAGCAGCCTGTGGGGATCCTGGAAAATCGCCAATGCAATCACTGGGTTGCACAAAGTTTGGATGTCCCCTCCTTATAAGTCATGTTTATAGCAACTCCTTCTCAAGCAACTACTGGCAGTTATTTTATGGGATTCAAGAATAACCAGGCTGATCGGATTAAGAAAGGTTTATTTATTCTTGCATTTGCACTTCACTTTATGATCAGAGCGCTTGATCTCATGGATCTGTCAAGGAAGGAAGTCTCAGTTCCCCTCCAAGCTCTGTTGCTGATATGGAGCATAATTTTGCTGCATTTCCAAGCTACCCTGCCAGGTATCAAAATCACAAAGGACATGCTGTTGGAAGCTGGCCATGGCAGGGGCTCTTTCCAGGAGTGGGTGGCCACTGCCCACTGAAGTTAGTTTCTGTCATTGCTCCTTGCTCCCTCCATATAAAATTCAGTACTGTGAGTTAGCAAATGCAAACCATCAGTGCAGGCTTGCACAGCTGAGAGAAAGGTCGGGCCACTTTTCCTTTCTTCCCTTCCCACCCCCCTCCTTCCACTCCCCCTTCTTCCCTTTCCAACCGTGGCTATTTCAAACCTCCTCACTCCCTCATGAAGATATGGTCAAAGATCACTTAAGTGCCAACAATCTTCCAGTCCCTTTCCCACAGTTTCCCCTGAAGGGCAACCAGCAGCTGTGGGAAAGAGCCCTAAGCACCTTGGCACACAGAGCTACAGCACCCAGCAGGAATGCACAGAGGCCGAGTGCAGAACTGGGGAGGACGTGGCTACACAGCTCCTGCCCTGGTCACACTGAGACAAGGCTACTTGGAGTGCTCAGACTTAGGTGCTCCTCAGCCTGGTTAAACAGGATGGTGACGATGTTCTGTGTGCATTTCCTGGCAGGGAAGGGCTGCTAGGACAATGCCAGTAGCAACAATCTTCTTGCCACTCACATATCCCTTTGGAAAGCTGCATAATAACCACTGTCAGAGCTTGCAGGGGCCAGACTGTTCCAAGACCTGCAGCTGAAGTGGAATTGAGAGATTTAGGCTGTGCCACTGGCACCCTGCAGACTCATGAGCAAAGTCAAACAACTCTTTTATGCTTCAGGTTCCCTGTCTGTAAAACTGAGACATTTTTCCACGTAGGGACATTGCAAGGATTAAGTCAATGTTTGCAAAGCACTTTTGGATTCTTAGATGGGGAAAGCTATGCAGGAGTGCAAATTATTAGCATGGTGACTGCTTTGCACTTCTACTGACACTGGTTTTCCAGACATTTACTTTTCTAGTTTGCAATCTTGTCACCCAGCACTCAGCCTCACGCTGAGAGACACTCCCTAAAGTATACTGCCTCCCTCCATTCAGCATTCCTGACTCAACCAGGACACCACTGAATGGCGACCCAATCAGAGAGCATGCCTAAATAAGCAGTACTGGATTGGAAACTTACGGCTTAGTGGTTGCAGAATCAGAAAGCCTAGCCAGAACCAGACAGCTTCAGAGAATGCTGAAATGCTCGTCTTTATGTAAAGTCTGCCTCCAAGAACTGAAGACAGGAAACCAGCTACAAAGACAACAGCTCCCCTCTGCCCAAGTAAAACAGAATGAAAACCCAGTGCAACTGGGAGAAGCAAAGTGCAGACTCGCCTCCAAGCAAATCCTACATTTTGGTATTACCGTCAGAGCTTCCTCAGAAATGCTGCTCAGATGGAGCTTGTTCATGTGCATTTACCCAGTGCTGTTTCCTGACAGGAGCTACCCATGTGCCCTATTTACCAAGTCAGAGGAACTACAGGAGCAGTGGACTGAAGCCCTGGAAGCAGTGCCACTGTTACTCATGAGCTCCAAACCAGGCACACCATGTGACAGTCTGGGGTTATCCCAGGAGGAATTCTGGAGTGACACAACTCCTCCCTCTTCCCACAAGGGAAGGGCAACCACCTGAGATGCTCAGAGTACAGAGCTCCAGCAGGTCACTGCCAGGACAGTCCTGCCAGCCCCACCTGCCAGAGGGTTTTTCCCTATTCTGTTTGCTAGCAACTTGCCTTCATTTCCCTGCACAGCTGGAAACTGTTCAGGGCTGGATGGAATTAGCACATGGCTACAGGGCTACCATATGTTCAGGTTTCCCTAGACTCAACCTGTCTTTCTGCCTAGAAATTGAATGCAGATGGGACTTGAGGTCTCTGTGAGTCCCCGGACAAATGACCACCATACATAAGGGACCAGCACAATTACCTGGGAAATCCCAGACAGAAATATGAGAGTCAGGCATGTGAACCACACCACTTGATCCTTCTTGAGAAGAGGGAGAGTTATAAACAGCAGATACATGATGGGAAAGCCTTATTAAAGTAATACAGACATGGGAGACCCTTTTCTATCACTCAAACCTCATGTTCAGACACCGGGGTGTGCGTGGGCAATAGCTGAATTCTGGCACAATGAAATGCAACAATTACAGATAATTTTAGCTTCAGCACATGCAGTAATGCAGTGTGCTAGCACTAGGTTTCTACTCCATGCCTCAACTCACAGTAGAATGGTTTGAGTCAGCCAAGAGGCAGAAAAACATCAATTTCAGCAATGCTGCATGATCAAGGGGGCCCTTGAGGGGTGGAAAAGGTCAAGAATTCCCCTATCCCAATGCTGGCTCTCACTGCAACTCTGGCAAATTAACTCTGCTGTCCTAATCTGTAACGTGGAGACACTACTCACCTACCGCGCAGGAGAGCACCGAGCTAATTACCAGGGACAACCAAAGACTCAGCCCCAGAAATTATTACATCAAGAAATTAAATAGTGATCGAAGCAAGACTCCACAAGTGTCACTGAACTTCGACATCCGGAGCTTCCAGCCCACTGAGGGCTTGACAGCAGCAGTTTAGTCTGACATTTAAACATCCCCTCCGGGTAACAGTTCTCTATATCCAACAAGAGTCAATCTGCACGATTCAGAAGACTGGGAGCCTGGCCTTTCTGTGTGTCTCAGCAGCACCTACTAAGCTGATGGGTCCCAAGAAACAAATAATGCGCCAGTGAAACACACACTGGTATTCATACACGTCTTATTTTTCCAAGTGGTAATTGAGAGTATTCCGTTACCTATGTTCAAAATGATTACTCATGTTTCCAAAGATTAATTCACATGTTCTTTTGTTAATACGTACGAACTGATTTAATGGCTGCTTATGAACTGAGCCAACAGTCATTTTGAGAAACAGATGTCCGATGCAGTTTTAAGCTTTAAGTGTGCTTTTATTCATATCCTTAGGAGAAAAAGGCTACACAGTCTACGGTAATAACACTAATGAATCAAAGTACTACAGCTGCCCAGCAGGGTTTTGACAGAAACCAGCTTTTTCTCAAAGGAACTTTTTTTTAGGACTCTGGGACAGTGAACAACTGGTACTATGCATGCTTAACATGTAAGTATGTGCTTTGCTGGAGCCAAAACACTGAATCAAACCCTATCTGCAACCAAATAATGTGAGGTTTTTGCATAAGCACTGAAAACTGTAACTATACAAAGATTGGGAAATCTATATGGAATCTGGATCCTTTACATTTTATACAAATAAATATTCAAAAGTTTGAGTGTTTCTGATACTATTTGTGATGCTGAATGAAGAACAGGTTGTCTGCTTTAAGCCTTGATAGATTATTGTGTGTGGGTGGCAGGGTTAGGATAAAAGAAAGGGAAGAAAGCTACCAGGAAAGCAGTTGGTGGTTGCAGATCCATGATAAATAAACAGCACATTCCTCTTCTGCACAAAGCCCTTAAAGTCTGTGTCAGACTTTAACATCCTACTGTCAGTTGGGTGCAAATTTGACAGCCTGGGGTTCTGCAGTGCTCCCTATGGAAAGCAGATTTGAAACAATTTGCCATGCCCCAAGAGAGTATTTCTGTCAAGTTCCTAAAGAACTTCTAATGCACCAGTTATTCACAGGACCGTTGCAAAGAACCACAGGTTTGGTATTTTATGATCTGGTGTGTACAGTGCAGGATATGATTACACACAAGCCTGCTTCCCATCAGCCAGCACCTCGTAATCATTAACATATTTATCCTTGTGGTGCCTCAAGAAGATGACATTGTTATTAGTCCCATTTTATAGATTCAGAACTGAAGCTCAACAGCTAAATGACTTGCCTTTGATTACACAAGATTTACAGTGAAGGACAGACCCGAGTCCCAGCCCTACCAGGCCCAAGCAATGCAAGCAAGGATCGCACCAGAAGGACTAGATCTATGGACAGGACAGAATTGTCCTTCATCTCAGGTGCTCAGACGTCCTATGAAAGAGTTGTATCTGCACTGGGTTTGTGCCTTTTGTGTCTCAGCCTTTACCCCTGCAGGTACCTGGGGGGAACATGGATGTAAATACATTACTGCATGGAAAAGCTGAGCTCCTAAGTTACATTCCTGTGCAGCAGCTGGAGAGGAGAGTCTTCACGTCATGCTCCTGTGCTTACTGCACATTGAGCAATTTTGCTCAAATGCATGAGACATGCTGAGACAGTGTATTAAGGAAGGCAGAGACATAACAAGATCTTCCTCTTCTGCTTCATCTATACCACACTGTTCTGAGAAATGTGTTGACTGATCAGTTTTAGCCACAGTAAGGGTAATCATCAGGTCTGATTTAACTACTAGTTAGTCAGAGGTTGTAAGTAAACACTGCTTTCCTGCACAAACCATCTCTTTTGGTATTGTCAATGCACTGAACAAGTCCCATTGTATCTGCTATATGGAGAGGAGAAGCAACTGCACAAGGAGAAGACCTTTCCCAAACTCCTCTCAAAGCAGCTAGTAAGACAGAGGAAGAAAGTATTAGGAAACTCTGCTGTTTTAAGCTGAGATTTCCCCTATCCCTCCAACAGCATCACCACAGTAACACAGCTGAGAGCTGTCTTTCCTTAACTGAAGTGCTTATGGAGAAACAGGCTACCTATCAGTGTCCCCAGCGGTAACCACAGACCTCAGAGAAATGTATCAACCTCCTAGGACGCAAACAATGGGAACCAGCCATTCCTACCACTCAGGCTTCAGGCAGGGTGGGTGTGCAGCTGCTGCAGGTAAGAGAGATTTACAACAAAGAGCACTGTCACAGATGTGAGGCTCTGAATTTGACCTGCCTTCCTCTTGTCTCAGAACAGTTAAAAACCCAGGTAAATATTTGTGTGCTTCATCTTGGACCTCTGCTAACCTTTCACCACTCTGTCTCAAATGTATCTCTGTTTATCTCACCCTGAATAACGTAAAGCTCTCTTATCTAAGCAACAACTGCCTCCCAGCATTAAGGCTTAACCATCAGCTGCCTCTTTGACCTGATGTGCACCCAAAATGTTTGTGGTCACCCTCAACCACTGAGGACTCAGAGCTTACACTGGGCATGCAGATGCATGCAAGAGCCCAGCATCTGTGAGAAATCCTGCCCAGTACTTTTGAGCTCTCCAAGGCTGGGTGTGATTTGTGCAAATCACACGGTATAATTTTGTATTTTTTTTCAGTGGGGCCAGTGGGACCAACCAGTGGTCCAACACGACCAACCTGCAAGCAGAGAAATACTACTCAAAACCCGAGTCAGATCATAATTTGACTCCATATAATTACTATATGGCAAAAGTAAGATTATTCCTAAAGCAATAATAAAGTCACTTGAGATTTTTTAATATAAGTATCTATCTCTCATATTACATATTAGCAAAAAGCATCAGCAATTGACACATAATACTTCCCCCCAAAGGATTAGACAACTCATAAACATTCATTTATTAGGCAAATCAGAAGTCACCCACAAAATGAAACAAGAAAGGACAACAACAAGAAATATTTTTCTCATTAAATGTTTGAATCAAGAATGAAACAGGAACTGAAACAGACAAGGGTGCTCTCCCTGCCTGGCACTACAGGGAGGCTATGATTTCATGATGATCTTTAATCTTGAAAGCCGAAGGCACAGATGTTCATCAGAGACTAAGAAGCTAAAGGAAATACCAAGAAGAAAGAGTGCAGCAAAGGTGCATGTCTTTCTGTATCATTTAGATGAAAACATTAAAACTGATGGGAAGACACTGAACTAGCACCTGAAGTCTAAGAGGGGAGGGAGAGAAACACAGAAAGACAGAAGTGCAGATACTACAGATAGCTTGAAACCACAGGTAATTTCCTATAGATTCACTTAAGTCAAAAGTAACAAGAGAGATCTGCAGGCTACCCTAGTCCCACTTAAATCACCTGTTAGACCACTGCTATTAGAGACCCAGGTGTTATTGGCATGTAATTACTGACAGAACCCACCTGTTTAAGCAAGGCAAGATCAAAGTCACTTAAAAAGAAAAAAACAATCAACATTTTAACCAAAAGGTTTGTAATTATGATCTTGAAAAAAAATACTCAGGAAAAAATATCAGCAGTCACCTATGCCACCTATCTCTACTGATACCATAGCACTTTTCAGAACAGTACTTTTTATAGGGATCAGTCCAGCCTGAATTCAAACACCAAAGACCATGAACAGCAGGTTCTACAGAACAGTCAGAGCCACTCTGCCTTAGCATGGTTTGTCCAAAACGCCTCTAAAAAGCTGCTCTCTATTTATCCAACGCGAACAACTCTTCTCCCTCTACCTTTGCACTTCACAAGTATTCGCTGCCAGCTTTCCTCTCCCCTTGCCAAGTCTTTTCCCACCCAGTTTTAACTTTGTTTTCTATGCTGAGTTCTTTAGCCTACTTCTGCCACCATGTGAATGTGCAGGGTGAAACTCACGGTGCTCGGTCGAGGTTCAACCCATTCTGTCTTTGTGCATTGATTGGAGGTAGGACGGGTTTGCTGTTAATCTCAAGCCCTCTCCGCAAAGTCTCCCTGATTTGCTCTGTATCTGCAAAGAGAATTTTTTAAACATGATTTAGAATCTCCAGAAACAACACAGACACAAGAAGATATCAGGTGTTTAATCTAAACTCTTCCCCTTCAGAAAGAAGTGGAGAAATGTTATGGGGTAACCCTTAACTGCACTTCTGAGCTTCTTAGGAGTTATTTCACTTTATAATGTCAGCTTGAATTCCCTTGTTTGGGTTTCATTGTTATGTCAGGCAAGGAGAGCTGGAATCTTTGGTACTGAGCCCTCCTGATGAAGAAATTCTGAGTAGTTTTGTAAATTTTCATAAACGAGGTGTTTGTTGGTTCTGTAACTCTCATAGAACCTCCTGACACTTCCAAGCCTTTGTACTGGAAATCATTTTTTCCATTAGGCATAACAGGAATTTGTTCGTTTCCCAAATGAATGCATGAAGGTTTCCAAGTTTTTTGCAATTGGCTTTCTGTTGATTAATTTACAAGATTCACAAAGGGAGGGATTTTTATGCAGGGCAACCTTTAGCCTCAAGCTCACATCTGACAATAAGCTGCAAATTATGCAGTTCAGATGCAGTCTTTTTACTTCTGCCTTTTTCTGAAATGTCTACTGGCCAAATACTTTCAATAGGAAGCTTTCCTGTCTTTCTTAGAAGTTTCCTCATCTATTTTTGAGAAATGTGAGAATTAGGTAGAGAAAAAAAAAACAAACCAAATTATTTCAAAATCTTTTGAAGGGTATACAAATTTCATCATATATACCTCTCTTGGGCTTTTCATTTCAAGACTGAGGCAAAACAGCCTTTTTAGATCCAGCGCAGTTCAAAATATTTGCAGAGAAGCCAGAAGAAATGCTGTATGCATTTAACTAATTTTTACCATGGATTTAAGAACAAGTAAGATGCCATTCCTGTGGAAACCATTGTTAATTCCAGGAAATCTCAAGCCCTCAAATTTTATGTTGCTTCACCCATTTGAAAGGTAATATGCATAAATTCAAGCCTGTGTAATGGCTATGACATCTCTACACTGAGAATGCATCTCATTGCAAAGGGAAACTCCATGGTTTTTTAGTTCTTCTTTCTAGAGTTCTGTATTTGCACAAATTACTTGAGTTCAGCTGCAGCAATGTGCAGCATCAGTCCAACCTGCCTCCCAAGAAGGAATAATGTTAATAAGGAAACACAGCCTGGGAAAATGAAACTGCTTCACCTTGCAGGTGTTTACAGTCCTGGTTTCAGCAGGTGCTCAGTTTAACTTTGCAGATTCAGATTACAATTTGCCTAAAAACTGAAAGAAACGTTTACACAAAATAATGCCAAGAACTATTTTCCTCTCTCCTGCCTTCTTCAAAGAGGCCAGAAATCCATTTTGCTGCCCTGAGACACACCAAGCCTCCCCATGGCTGTGGAGTTTGTTATGAACTCGAAGATGCAGCATGACTCAGTGCACTGCCCAGGCCCACCAGAAGAGAAGCTGAAAGGCCATGACAGCAACTTGGCCCAGGACCTCTTACCTTTCCCAGAGAGCCGCCGAGGCTGGGTCCCAATGCAAATGCTCCTGCTGTCTTCATCATCCTCCGGGGGCCGGCTGAGGTCATCCCAGGCACATTTGGCACTCACTCCACTCAGGTTTGAGCCATCTGTCTCAATCCCTTTGTCAACTCTCTCCTGCTTGAAAAGATTCAAAACACCAAGACTTTTTTTGAGTGTGGCTTGAGCCTGAGTTGGAACCCACCATGGTGCAGCCCAACCTTCAGCAGCTCCTGCAGGTCCCCTTTTGTGGACAATTTCTACTCTCTGGACCCTGTGCTTTTGCTGTGTCAGCAAACAGCAACTGCACATTGAGCCTAATCAGGAAGACACTGAACTAAACAAACCTTTTCCATAGCAAGTCCCCACTGCTTCACTATGTGGCCCTGGCAGGCAGGGAGAGAGAAAGGTGGAAATCAATGGCATGGGGTGTGCAGGATCACTTCTTTCAGTGTTAGCACTGATTTACACCAATTTGAAATATTTAAGACACGAAGTACAGCTTGGCAGTTGATCTCTTCTGTGTCAATGATAATAAACCCCTGAACAACTAAAGTTCTCTTTCCCACCCTACCAAAGAGTCCCACAATGAAAACAGCTCATGGAGGGACTCCTCATTCACATGGGTTCTTCATTTGCAAACTGCCCAGAGAATCCCTGCTTTCCAATGTGCTGGGGTGTCCCATAAGGGACAAACACGCAAGTTTGGACATGCAAGGAGACATAGGTCTGTTCCCAATGTCAAAGCTTTTACATAGCTTTCTCTATTGGCAAATGAACAAATTCCCTCCCTTGCAAGCTGGACTTTCCAAGCACGCAACCAGTGTTTGGGTCTCAGAAGGTGTCACACACCAATGATAAGCAGCTGAATGCTCTAAGGCACCAGGCATTTTCTCAAGGACATGCATCTGTTGCCAGCAAGACTGCCCTAAGCTACAGCCAAAACTTCTACAGGAAGTTCCACCTTCTTGGACATGGGCATCGGTCTGAATTTCCACGTGTGACCCACAAGGGGGTAATGTTGAGCTGAACAAACTCGGCGCTGTGCTACACCGAGGAAGGGCTGGCACCTCTTCCCTGGCATCAAACCAGCCAGGCTCGCTTCCCCTTTTCTGAAGGTGTGCCGCTTCTAGTGCTGCTCAGTGGCAGCAGCACGATCTGCATCTCTCTGCAGAGAGGTGTCTGGCTCACCTCAAAACACAGGCAGTCCCAAGAAACTTCAAAGATTTGAGGAGAGAGCAGAGTGGGGTTATACACAGTGGGAGAGGATCTCTCCACTCCATGTAAGTACCCTCTGGTTTGACATTGCCACTGAAGATGAGACATTGTGTGAACATTTTGCTCTTTGCAAAATCTGTCCCCAAGAAACAGTTTCCAGACTAAACCCATATACATCCCTCCCCTTGCCCAGCTATGCACGCTGCGCCCTGGGAAGAGCATTGCTTCTTCTTGTGACCATTCAAGAGAGGATTTGAGCAGCTCAAAGATAAGCACAAGCATTCAGGGTGTGGTTGCACAGCGGTTTAAGCTGATGTAATTTGCAATGACTGCAGTCCCACCCTCCTCCATGTGCTCCTATCCCTTCCCTTGAGCCAACTCTTTTTTTTCATCTGGATCACCACCCAAAACCCACTCTTTGGCCCAAAAGTTGAGGTAGGAGGCTGTGGCTGAGTGAAGGACCAGAGCAGCCTTGACTTAGACTTAAGCATTCAAGAGACTGCCTTTCTTCTGTCTTTCTCTCCTTGTTAGGATCTTCCTCCAGCGTCAGGGGAAACTGGTTTATTGAAAACGTAATAGGAAAATCTGAGGAATAATAAATCTGCTGTGATTTTCTTTTGTTTTATCCTAAACATAAAATTAGTTGTGTCACCCAAAAATAGAAGTTGTGGGAAAAGAAATAAAAATACATCCGTTCCTACGTATGCAGACAATGCTCTAAGTGAGATTTAGTGTGTGGCTCCTTTGGGATCCCTCCATGGTGCTCTGTGAGGACCCAAATGAGCTGGCATGGGGAGGTGTAACTTGTCAGCAACGTTATTTTTTACCCCAGTCATTGGGGAAGCATGGGAGAGCCACCAAACCTGCTCTTGAGCAGGGAGAAGAAGAGGCCAGAGGGCTGTGAGGCTCTGGTGGGATCTGCACCCCATCCCTGCAGTCAGGGCCCCACTCCCAGCCAGACCCTGCGGACAGAGTGCAGAGCCTCGGGGAGGGGGAAGGACTCTCATCTGCAGCTCAGCTGGCTTGCAGAGCACTTCCTCAGGGGAAGAAGAGCTGCTCTGTTGGCATCCCTTGGAGATCAAGGGGAGCTGATGGAAACGAGCTGGCTTAAGGCAGCCTAGTTTGCATGCCTGTTTCACAATGTTTGCAAGTATTGATGTTAAAGGGGGAAAAGTCCAAAAAACCCCAACCAGTGTACACTCATTGCTCAGGCAATGCACAGTTCTACCCCACCTTTAGCCAGCAAAGATTTGCCTGGACTGGGGAGCTGTTCTTCCTCCCTTGAAAGGGCAGCTTGAACAGGAGGGTGGAGGAGTCCAGGGCAAAGGAGGTTCAGCTCTTTCCTTCCTCAAAGAAAGGATATTTCTGTCCCATTTTCCTCTCAGCATGTGGGAGGGATGCTCTGAGGCTCTAAGTCATTGATCCCTTTTTAAACGAGCCAGAGCACTGCAGTGTGACCTGCAGAGCAGCAACCACAACTCAGGAAATTCAAATCAGCTTTATTCTCTTCTGAGATATCTGCTAAACAGAAGCAAAGCACTGAAAATCAGCACAGAGCTGGGGGACCGACAGGAATTGTTTGACAGTGCTGCCAGGGAAATCTGAATGGCCTACAGGGAAGCCTGGTTGAACAGAAAACAACCAGCGTTGCCACAGTGTTAATTGCCGACATCCTGGGATGACATCTTAGCTGGGATCCATTCTCAGCAACTCCGAACAGAAAGTACAGCTGCTGCTGCCAGGGCTGGGTTTAGGCCTCAACCAATTCCCACAAGAGACAATGCAGCCTCCAAACAAGCTCTGCCTGCTTCCCAGACAGACAACATGCTTGCTGGCTCTCAGGAAAGTTGTCCAGTTTCTCTGCCTGTTCCCTTCCTCCCCTCCACCTCTCTTCCACTGCTGCATTTCTGGTCTCACACACCCTCTACCAACACCAAGAAAATGACCCTTTACCGTTTCCCCACTAATTAGAGCAGGAGGCACATGACAGGCCTGAAGCCAGCCTGGCACAGCCTTATTCCCTGTGCTCAGCAGAGGCTCTTTGTGAGACTCAGGGGCGGATTTTGCTCTATGAATCCCTGGGGGCTGCGGCAGCAGAGCAGGAGGGAGGGGTGCACACACACCTGCCCATATGCACTTCTGCAAGGGCAAGAGAGAACAGAAACAGGAATGTGTTCAGTGTGAGGAAGTCCGGAAGGACCACAGACGTAGCAGCTTTCAGCAGCAGGACACACTGGTGAGGCAGAGGTACTCTTTTATTTGCCTTAACTTGCCTTGGCTGACTCAGATTCCAGTAAGCTGAGCTATTTTTCATTTACAGTAAATTGAAGAAAACCCTGTTATCATTAGGAATCACCAGTGTGCAGACAACAGAAACACCTCCAGGAGGGGAGAGGGCAAGGTTCTGGAAAGTCTAAAAACTTTATGGGACTTTCAGTTGTATTAGCTCCCACATTGTGGAACATTTTTTTGTATTTCTCAGACTGGGGTTATTTTAGATGAACAAATCCTTAAGACTAGTAAAAGTAGAATTTGGTTTTGTTCTTAAGCTTTCAAAGTAAAAGATGCTGTGAGGCAACTGCGAATAATCAGATACAGACACGCAGACCATAAGCAAATGCTTGTACAAAACATGCACATTTGCACGTGCCCTACCAGCTGAAACATAAGTTCTCTGTTAAAGGCAAATACTCAGTGATTCACTGAAACATGGCCAGCACCACACTGGATTTGCTGAGGACCCATGTATTCTGGTACTACGTACTCCAGCTCTGCTGAAGGGACTGCAGAACTGTTTCCCAAATGCATGGATCAGGAGAAGTCCACAGTACAGTAACCTCTCCACAGAGGTCTTATTCTTTAAATTTCAGAAATTAAATTGAACTCTGAAGAAGAAGGTTTAATATCTCTTCCTGCATAGATTATTAATAACTGCATGTGGTACTTTTGGGTTCCCATCTTTTCTCAGTCCACACTAACTACTTGGCCTCAAGTGATATCCTACAGGAATGAGTTACACTGTCACATTTGCTGAGAAAAAAATAGTACTTAGTTGGTTTTGAGTTTTCTGCATGTTATATCTCCTTATGCTTGTATATAAAAGGGAGGAGGAATTTCCTGGTGTACCATTCCTAAGTCTTGTATTATTCTATGTCTTTAATCTTATTTCTTCCTCCTTTCTAAAACACCCAGTCCAAATTTTACCAATTTGTCTCATATAGGAGATTCCATTTTCCTGGTCTCCCTTCTCTTTCTTCCTAGAGCTGCCATTCACGTGGGGCTGGACGTGTCCCTCTTCAACCACCTCTAAGAGAGCAAAGAGTTTCTAAGACTTTTCCAGGATTATTACAAACACTGAGAAGATCCAAGCACCTTTACAGAAAATATTAGAACTGTTGTAAAACATGAAACCAATTTTCCTTGGTTACTACAAGCGAGATGACATTTTATAAACTAAAGACATACTTGCAGATGTGGGTCAATCTCAAATATGGTCTCTCCTCTTCGCATGTCTGTTATCAGCCAGGGGCCTCCAGCCCTACAAGGAAAGACAGGTAACAAACCAAACAAGCCCTTTAATTAGAACTTTACAGCAGGGTCCTCAGAGTGGACCTGTACTGTAAGGAAGCACAAGATAAGCGTTTTAAATAAGCCTAGAAACCCCTCTATGCAGTGTATACATCCCACAGCATGCATTTGCTGTTTACATTTTCCAAGTAAATAAATAATAAAAGCCCTCCATGACCTAGCAGTTAATTTGCTCAGTGTCTGGCACCACCCAGACGTGCACAGCAGTCAGGACTGACACAGGCTGTTATCCCCTGTGCAGGCCCCCTAGCTCACACAAGACTGAGATGGGTTTTAATCTTACAGGAAACGAACTGGGACTGAGAAGTCCCGTGTAGCCTGAGTCAAAGAAAGATGGGCAAGGCATGGAGTCAAGGTTTATTCCTCTATTACATATCTAAGAATAGACCAGGGCCCCTGCACTTTTTGCCAAGATTGGCAGTCATGTTCAATACCACAAAGAGCTTATTGCTCTGATAAATACTATCACAACAGACATTTTGTTCAGTTGGTACTTAAGGGCGAAGTAAGCAGATGGTTCAGGGAAATCTTTGTTATCATTAGCAATAAAAGTTGGAAGGCTCAAGGTGTTTCCCAACAAAGGTGATAGAAAACAGATTACTGTGAAGATGAAATACTCAGACGCTTCACTCTGGGTCATAGTGCAGCCAGACTGCAGAAGTCAGCCCTAGATAGTGCTTTTCATTTGAAGTAAAAACTGAAATCTTTTGGAACTGCCATTAAAAAGTTCATATTTTTCATTAAATGCTTAGTTATTGCAGTCAAAAGCCCCCTCCTCTGGCCTAGTTTGTGTTAGTCCCCTAAAACACTTAAGAGTGGGAGCAAAAAAAAAGTTAATATTTTACAAGTTTTCAGATGCATGGATAGCCACTCGCTTTTTCACATCACTTTGGAAGTTGTGAATTATTAACTGCAGGGGTGTGACCTACCACAGTTCCTCACTGGGGTGCAAGAGACTTTTACCCCAGTTCCACATAAATGGCTTAGTAGCTTGCAGGTTTGCCTTCAAATCATGCACATTTGGGTCTCTTTTTTTCCTTGGAAAGGTGCTTATACTGCACCACAAAAGCCAAAAACCAACATGAGAACAGACTGAGGAGAGAGGTGCTGTATCTGTATTGACTTAGAGGAGCTAAGGGAGCTGCAGGCAGTGTTTATTATCTCAGGGACCCAGAAACAAAGCTTGCAGCTGGACAAATTCACTCTACTCCAGGCCATTTGCATGAATTATTTGCACTTGTGCCTAAAAGGAAAAAGTTCAAGATAAAGAAGTCCAGCTCTTCCAAATAATCAATCAATTCAAGGCTATTGTGACATTAGAGAGTGTACTATTGTGCACAGAAACAAATATTCAGAACTATTTTGCTTTTAAAAGTAAGTCTTTTGAGTTACAATCACATGGCAATAACTTCCACTGAATTTAAAAACGTTTAAACAAAATACCTGCAAGCCAAAAAGATTTAGCTGCACCCTGGCAGCAAACAAAACATCAGCATATCATTTACCATTTAAAACCCATCTCTTCCTCAACCCAACATCATCTTTGTTATTTCTCCCATGGCAAAACAATAAGCTTCACTTTCATGAATGCCCCTCCTGCTGCAAACTGGCCCACCAAGAGTGGGCCAAATTTGAGAGTGACTTTCTCACTCTCAGACAGTACTTTCAAACAGCTTTGCAAGCCAGACCCTCTCCTTCCTTTCTTTGAACTAAACAGCAAGGTCACCAGTAACAGTTATCCCAGGAAGAACCAATGAGAAAACCCTGCAGGCATAAGAGAAAGGAAATTAAGCTTTCAAGACCTCATTCTCTTTCACCCTGAACACGTGGACTTCCACATGCATTAATTTGCCATCTAAGTGTCTGTGCGTGAGAACAGATTTGCAATGAATTCCCATCTCTTGCTACAGCACAGATTAAATAAGTTCCATCAGCAAGTTAAAGATTGTTAATAAAAATAAACAACTGAATTGTTTTCTATGGAAATGCTCCCCTATATGGGCTATGTGACCACTTACACCGGGACAGTCCGAAGCAGTTCCAAGATCCCTTGACCATTCCACTGCTGAGCTGCATGCAGTTCCTCTGTGCAAACCCCAACAATCTGTAAAAAATAACAACAGAGATACTAAACTGGACGGGAACCATGAAAGAACTGTGGAGAAAATGTGCCACGTGGTGCTGGATCAAACAGTGCAGATACAGAGAAGCACCATTTCTTTAATCTAACTAGATATGCCAGGACAAATGGTGAGACAACAGTGGGATCCCACAAGACCTTGCTCTCTCTCTCTCCACTTACCATGTGAAGCACCCAGGTCATGTAACATTTAATCTTGCAAAGAGTGTGTGAATTTAACAGTGAGGAGGGTCTGGTGACAAATCAGGGTTTATACACTAGTCTGCTCGACTTTTCAATCAAGTCCACACAGACAGGACGGAGCAAGACAGGTTAGGGTCTGAGCACATACAAACACTGCTCTGTCAACCAATTGCTAGGGGCAAATGCAATACTGCACAAGCAATCTCAACCAGGCAAGGGACTTGCTGCCACATGGGATTGCTTTGGTGCTCATAAAATCCTTGACAGACTCAGTTTGCTGACTGGTTACATCTTACCCAGCACCATAAAGTAAAGCTGCTTACATACCACATAATCCACTTGTTACTGCAGACAACTGCAGACTTCTGCCTTCCTGTATAAAGCAGGATGTGTTTGCTTTTCAGGATAGGAGCTGCCACACTGAGCAATACCAGATGTCTCTCTAACAGCAGCTGAGATCAGCTGCTTCAAATGAAGGGGTGAAACACCCTTCAGCTGATAGCAGAAGGCAGTTTCCTCCTGCTGTATCAACCACTGGCTTGTGCCTTTGAGCCCAATGATTCACTCTGAGATGAAAAATATTTTTAGCCATGGCCTTCTATTTTCTTCCTCAATCCTCTTAAGTCTTTTCCAACAACACAATTTTTGGTCAAAATCTGTTCAGCTGATGTTTTATCAGTAAAGAAGAAAACTGAAAACTAAGTGCTGAAGAGCAGAAAGCAGAAGTGAAGGATGTGCCTTCTGCTGTAGGCACATATCTGTACTGATAGAGATCTGTGTGAAAAACCCTCATGTCAGCATGTACCCAGCTCTGCACACCCTACCTCTCCTGCCCCTTGCAGAGTTCACTTTCTCAGGACCCAGCCCTTGGAGGTACACTTCATCCCCACCCATCTTCCAGGCTTCCTCCATCAACAGCCTGAATCACCCCTGCTTCAGGACACCCCTCCCTGGGCCTTCACTCACTAATTACATACAAACAGCAAGACTCTAAACAGGAAATTATTTTGTGCTCATTCTTTGCTTTTTGTAATCATTTATCCTCACGGGTCAAAATAAATCCATAACAACAAGCATCAAACAAAGGGGAAAATCAAGTCAACTGTATGTGTTGTGGAAGATTAGAGGCCAAGGGCCTCAGGATGCAGCAAGCTGACTGTTCTTTGATTCAAGACAGCTGGGCACTAAAGAAGAGATGAGGACTAACACAGTACTAGCTGGAGAGTCAGACAGGGATTATCCTGCTTAGCCTGGCTCTCTGTCTCTCCTTCCCGGTCCCACAACTCACCTTGCACTAATTAATCACACACCCACCTTGTTTTTGTTGATAAAACACAGACATTTGGGCACCTCAGAAAAGCCTTGCACAGCAGTTGTCTTGTGCAGGTTTGTGGTAACAGAACTTCCTTTTACATGTTGCAACTACAGCAAAAGACAAATGGGAGCAACTAGAAGCTTAAATTGTAAAATACAGACACTTGCATTTTCCCACAGGATGGAAGCTTTTCCATGGAGCATGAAGAAATCAGCAGTTGGCATAAACTATGCCACTCTTCCACTAAGTTTATTAACCCAATATGCAATTTAAAAATATCCAAAGCAGCCCATATCTAAGAAGCATCGCTGAGAAGGACTTCAGGAAAGCAAGCAAACCTGTTTGGCCACAGAAGCTCCTCACGCTGAACAGCAGAGTTAAATCACAAGGGATTTTTTAGATGTTTCTTTTTCAAAGCAAACCCGAACTTTTCTTAAACAGTAGGTTAGTACAGGAAAACTCAGCCTCTTTGAGGCTGAATCACAAAGAACCATTGTGTCAGTGCTGCAAGCTAAATTTCTGCTATTAAGTATTGCTAAAACAGCTCCAAGTCCTGCTCCAAACTCTTCTCTTCCTGGCATTCAAACCAGTGGATCACTTACCGATATTACCATAAAATTAATTTTAATTTATCTTTACACTAGCTTTTAAAAGTGTTTCAATATTTTTTTTTTCTATGTTCATGTTTGAAACTGAAGACAGGATGATAAATATGTGAGTTACACAGCTGAATGCAATGTTAGCTGCACTCCACGCCCAGGAGGTGGCAGTCGGAGCCACCGTGGCTGGGCCGTACCTGTAGGAAAGTAACGACCCCAAAAGGAGTCTGCACCGGCTGCATCTGGGGGTCTTCTGTCAGTAGCATGTGCTGGATTCGAGATTCACTGTTGTCCAAAGGGCTGTGCCACGACACATGGTCACCACTGCAAAAGGTGTTTTCTGCAAGGACAAGAAACAAGAAATATTTAGTTGGTGAAGTCTGCCAGAACATTCCTTTTGTTGGCAGCTGCTCCTGACTGCTGCCAGACAGGGACCTCTGGCCTGGGCTGCGACAGTCACTGGTGACTATTCACAGTGACTGCCCCTGGCCAGCTCTGCTGAGCCTCTGAACCACCTGAAACAGGAATGGAGTCTCATTCAGTCACTGAATTCAAGTACTGATTTCAAAATTGCCCACTCTTGAGTCCTGTGGCAAAAACCACTGTCCTACTTTGATATTAAGCCCGACACAGGAATAACAGCAAATAAAATTAGCCTGTCTCTCATTTACTATTAGTCTCCTTTTTTGAGAGGGCACAGAAAGCCAGCAGGCCATACTGGATGCCCATTGCCACAGCAATTCACACTCTTAATTTGCCACAGAGAAAATATTCTGAAATTTGAACTAAACACAAATACTACCCTGCTATAGCTAATAAAAATTCTGCTGCCCAACTTGTGATAGTATAAGTCAAAATCACTGTCTCTCCCAGCTGTCTGGGCGGCTCTGGTGCAGAATTATAATTAATATGTTTCTTCTTTCCCAAACAATGAGAAAACTAGTGGGCTATAAATTTCATTCTATGTCAGAATAGACTGCATCAACACAAGGCAGGCATTCCTTTCTTCTCCTCCCCTCCTACTTAGAAAGACAAAACCCCAGATAATCCCATGTTCCACAGCTAGTGCATGCCAGAAGGCACACCAGAACCCATCTGTCTGATGCTGCCCCATCACTGGAAAGGCTAATGCTTGTTTTCTGAGTGAACTAGAAGTAAAACAACCAGCCATGACCACATTCACAGCAATTAAAGCATGCTCCATTTGCATGCAGTTCCTGGAGCATGTGTGGTAATGCTGCCTAGGTGACTTCTTTTATCTTGAGTCTTGTGCTTGTCCAAGCAGAGCTTTATTGTACCTACAAATAAAAAACCTGGAATCCACATTCTGCCCTCTGAGATAAGTGTAGTGCCCCAGGGATGAACTGAGTACTGCCAGCCTGCTTCCAAAGTCAGTGGCAGGCCCAGTGCCACTCTCCTTGACCAAACTCATCCATGAAGGCAGTCTGGGCTGCTGTTCTCACTGTGGTCTCTCCCAAGGCCACTCTTAGAACTCAGCAAGAAAGGAGGCCTTGCCCACAGGAAGAGGACTAGGAATTCCAGTGCAGACTGGAAAATGTTAGTGGTTATTTGAGTTGCTGTCTGTCGAGACTGGAGCATCTTCCATGCAACAGGAGCAGGATCCAATTCAGAGAGGTGCCCTCCTCATGGTCCTGGACCTTCCCCTAACCTTCCACATCACCTTCCAAACACATCGCAACAGGACACCTCTTAAATATCTGTAGGGCTAATAGATTAACATGGCAGTGTCTGCAACAGCAAGACAAAAAAAAACTTTTTGAATTGCCAGTAATTGCAACTTATTCCCAGTCACATTAAACAATACCACCAAGGAACTGGTGGCTTGCACAGTCCAATTGTGCATCAGGACCACCAGAGCGGCGAGCACGGACTCGTGCTAGGGCAGCAAAGGCAGGACGCTTCAAGGGAGCCCTCAGCAGCAGGCAGGTAAACTAATGAGAGTTCCCTCAGAATTGCTGTGGTTAAAAATATTTGCAGTCCTCTCCCTGATGAGGAGCTGCTGTCCCGCTCCTGGCTGTAATGTTAGGCAACTCAGAGCATCTCCACTGGGTGTCCCCATTGGTGTGGGTTTGAACATTTATTATGTATGTTTTTTCAGATGAATTTCCGGGACAGCTCATTTGATTAAGAATTAAAATAAACTCTAACTACCATAAGGAACTCAGCCTGAAAAATGAGGCATGTAACAGAAGTGCTGTGATAAGTAAGGGAATGTTTTCCTTAGTTAAAATTAGGAAAGAAAGAGCACATAGTGAATGCAAGCTGCTTCAAAGAGTTTATCATTATGTACACTAAATTACACGCTTCCAGCTCTGTGACTGAAAGGATTGGTTCAAATATTACTTTACTTTTAGAGTTGAGGAAATATAAGCAGACAAATGAAAAATGATTTTTTTTTTTTTTGAACAAAAATAGCACTTAGAATGTTGCAAGGGATATCTTGCGATATTTTCCAAGTTAGACAAAATGTGGCCGATTAATTTTTTTAAAATGATAAAAGCCTCTCAGTCACAGTTTTCAGGAATGAAACAAAGCCACAAAGAGCTTATTCTTGGGCCCTGTCTTTATACCACAACATTTTTCCCATCAAATGCTCACACAATTCTATGCTGATCGATCGCTGCATTTCACTGTTGGTGCTGCTTCTCCTGGGAAAGCCCAGCCCGTTTAGAGCAGGTTTTCAAATGCAAATGTCTCTGCTGGAAACCCACCTGTTTATGTCCATGTGAACAGTGAACACTTAGAAAATCTCCCTCTCCCTTGCATACACACCACCACCACAAAATTCACACTGACTACTCAATTAAATCACACCAAAAAAAATCTGCAAATAACATGAACCCAAATTAAAACCTGTGGGAGTTCAAGAAATTTGGAATTACACCCTGGAACCCAGCTTTCCACTTGCTGCATTGTCATCTATGTGGGATGTAAGATCAGCTCTTGTACAGAGACGATTGCAGCACTGAGAACAGCCTGAATTACATGACTTGTAGCTATAAAAGCTAAGAAATTACAGAAACAAAGGACTAGATAATCACTTTCTATTGCCTCATGCTGGAAACAGGGAGAGTATCCTCCCTTCCTACCTTTCACACTCATGTTTTCAAAACAGGTCAGGAACGAGAACACCACAACTGGATAAGCCTCGTTTCTTTAGGAGATCACAGCAAAACCAACAGTCATCAGAAAAAGTTCCAGGACATGGCCAGGTAATTGTCAAATCCATAGGACAGGTGACAAAGCACAGAAATTATCTAGCCATCAACAGGAGAAATTAAAAGCAAAGGAACGAAAAGAAAATTTAAAAACTTTTTTAAAAAAGTTAAATCCAAATTATTTTAGCCTATGGATAAATCAGCAAATCCTCAGGAGTAAACTAAGGCACGGATTTACTGCACGCAAGCTGACTGCTGCTGAATACTTCTGCCTTGTGGTAAACCTGAGGTGGTTACATGTTCCCTCCATGACAGGATGAGCTAAGGTACCCAATCTGCCCCAGGATAAATTCATATCCTTCAGCAGTTACCATGGGAGCAGGGGATGTGTTGTAAATACACAGGCTTGCTCACGGTACCCTCTGGGACTCCTCCTGCACCCTTCCTGCTTGGAAGGGGCACTAACTAACAAGCCTTAACCTAACACAGCAAGGTGACTCATCCTCACAAAACTGGTTCTTTTCCTGCAAGTTTATGTTTTAACAAAAAACACTGACTTTTCTTTCTTTCTGGTGATGATTGCCAAATCCAACTGCTTCATAGGGAGGTATTGACTTTTTAAGAACTCAAAAGGGAAATTATTAAAACATTTAAACTCAAACTTACGATTTTAGTTCATAATTTATAATAGCAAATCTGAAGCCTCTCTCTAGCTCTACAAAAATGAAAAGTCTCTAAATCTGCCATATACCAGCTCTTGTATTATTCTATTATGCAAAAGCAGCAGTTATACCAGACCACTCTGTTAAGCCACCCATATTCTGAAGTCTTTAAAATGTCATTATCAATTTTCTTTTACAGCTCACATAAAGCAGGTGAGGTTCCTTCATGCAGCAACAGTCATAATTCAGCTGCACAATCTCTCCTAACTTTACTATCCAACTGCTCTGTAATAAGAACTGGGGAAATAACTCAGAGGGAATCATTCCACTGTAGACTAGTAAATTTTCTTTGTCTAACTTTGCTTATGTATTTTCTTGGAGTGCATTCCCCCTCTCTCCTTTAACTTGCCTAAATATAGCTGATGCCTAAAGAAATAAAACCAAGTCATATTTTTGGCCTCAGGATGTTTCATAAATAGTATAATGCATGCAGTCTATGCTCAAGTGGTGTTACCTAGCTCTAGAGAGAAACACAGGTTACTTCCCACTGTATTTTCAATTTCTTTCTTAAACCTGCCAGCTTTCCATATATAGGATCTCGCTAGGAGTCCTTACTCCCTTAATTGCCACAGGGAGTTAATTGAAAAGGGCAGCAAACTTAGAGGAGTACCAGGAGCTAAGAGAGAGCTCCATCCTAAAGGCAGCCCCAGGCTGATATTGAGTCAGGGAACATCTCCAGTGAGCTGGCTACCCTGCACCCAGAGCAGATGGCAAACACTCTTTGGGCATCTGGGAGTCTAGTATCTTCTCTTGCATTGGCAACTTAAGGGGGAAAACAAAGAGCTGATGCTGTTCCACCAGCAAGAAGACAGCAAGGCAAATTTAAGCCTTTCTCCTGTTCATGCAGGTTCCTGTTCCCAGCCTGTCTGGCTCCAAGGCAGTTCAAATTGCACCACCCTGGTTTATCCAGAGGCCAGAAACTTGCCCCTTCTGACATGGTCCTGCCATGTAATTCTTGAGATAAATTTTAAAATTAGAAGAACAGATTTGCAGCCTGACCATTCCTCTGTACCTCTTCTAAGACACCTCTTCCTTCCAAATGCCAGCTAAAATCGGCAACAGAGGGGTTAAACTGTGCTGAGTAAGTAGCCAGATAAATCCACCTGGACAGTGTGTTACAGGTTAGAAGCTGATACAGCACAAAGTGGGAGAAGCCCTAAGTACACTAACTACTACATGTGCTTGGTGTTGGGAAAACAGCCACTCTAAACTCATATCCTTCAAGAGCATGTTTCTGTTCCTCCTGTTTCTGGGGAAAGCCAGGCCATCATTACACGGCCACTTTATTTGGGGACACGTGCAAGATGATGCTGAAAGAAACAGTCCTGCTTGTCCCCTGCAAAAGCAGGGCTACCTGGATCATGCCCTTGGAGCAGTGAAGTTGCTTAGCTATGCTAGTACAATGCTTGGCAATTCTCTGCTACCTTGATCTAAAAATGGAAGAAAAATCCACCACCACCACCAACAACAACAAAAAAAAACCCAACAAAACAAACAAAAAAACCCCCAACACAACAAAAACCAACCAAAAAAAAACCCCCCAGTAAATTTGCATCAGCATGTGGCACTGGGGATGCTGGCACACAAACAAGATGACCATATCCCTCACACGAGCCAGATGTACATTATCTGCAGTGCTCAGCGGTGTGAAAACTGGCTGCTCTAAGGCTACAAACCTGCATTTTGACTCAGAGATCTCAGCTCAACTGCAGGCAGCGAGTCACAGATGTCAGCCTGCATAACTCAGGGAAATTGTGTATTTGAGGGCAAAGAAGGATTTTAACTCCATGACTTATGGGTGCAGGAATGTTAAAAAGGCCCCCAGTGAGTTCCTGACCAGCATGACAGTGATGCAGCCAGACATTTAAATTGAATGCAGCTTATCCAATACTTAAAGAAACAACGTAATTTATTGCATTGCCATTACTCCATGCATGGTCTGTATAATTTATTATATAAATGCATTTTCTCCAACACATTTTTAATATTCAGTCTGGCTTTGTTAAAAAAAAAAGTAATCTGGCAATCTGTCACAAGTAAGATTTGATGCTGTTTTTCAGTACCGTTTTGCAGACCAAACAGCTAGAATTAATTGAGAGAAACTAAGGGCACACACAGAGCCCAATGCTGAAATGTAATAGCTATATTTTTCACCAGACCTACTTAATATATTTCTAACTAGCTCAATAATAAATATAAGCATGCATGCAAAGATGATAGCTATAATAAATAGATACAAAAGCTAAAGATGAAAGTTGTGCCTAAGTATCTCAAATACTGTTATTGCAACTCATTATATGGATGAAAATTTTTAAAAAACAGAGTATAAAGAAAAATACTTTATTCAGACTCATTTTCCAGCCATGTTAAACTAGGAATAATTAATGCTAAATTCAGTCTCAAGCTTAGTTTCCTAACCTACAAAGAACTGCACACATGGATTGGTAAAGGGGAGAAACAATTGGGATATAATCTGTGGGGCCCACTGCCAGTTAGTTTATAATTTTGTTTTCAAGTCAAGATGAACATGTTTTAAGAATATACAAGGAATTAGCAGAATCCAAGCTGTGATGTATTTCCACTATGTTTAAAAAATGCTTTTCCTCCCTGTTTTTCTTTTTCAGTTCAATTTTGCTGTCCCTTATCTCCTGCCTTGGATACAGGAACTGCCCCAGCCCTGGCACTCCAAAGAGGTGCAAATTCACACAGTGCTGCTGCCTCCTGCAGACATGCAGCATAGAGAAGATCCTTTAGGAAGAATGAAACCCCAGGAATACAATTAAACAATAGCTCCACTGCAGGGATTCAAATTGGGCATTAAGAAACAAGGGGCCTAGGTAAAAGGTTCTTTAAAAAAAATAGCAGGGAAAAAACAGATTATCAGTACTGTAAGGACTGCTTGACCTCTGAGGTTTGAAGACAGTTTCAGAAAGCAGAGAAGAGTGATACAGATTATTTAAAAAAAATTGCTCTGCAGGTTGAAAATACAAAAATGGTTACTGCACAGCTCCAGAGTGTTAAGTCTGGAAAATGAACAAGCCTCTCAAAAGAGCCAAATCAATTTATGCAAACACATATATACTTACTTGATCATTTAATTCTTTGAACCGAAAGCCCAGTGAAGACCCTCCCACACCTTCCCAGGGTACATCACCATCAGGGCAAGGTGATTCCTCACTTATCTGTGTTGTGCTTAGAGTCATCACTACTATTGGCAGTGGGATGATGGAAAATGTGTCTCACTGTACTGCAGCCTCCACTGATGGAGTTACAAATACTGCTTTTCTTATCACAAAGCTAATCCCAGGCACCCAGATGCCTTCTGCAACATTGCAGAGTGAAGTTTTATACCAAAAAAAAAAATTAAATCCTATTATACAATAACCCATTTTATTCTGAGCCTCCTCTACCCCTTCTGTTTTCCACTACATTTCTTTCCATCCCTTACAGATCTGCATATCTGGCTGGCTCCTTCTCCCTGCCCCATGCTACATGTGTACACAATTTCCAGGACTGCAAACTCTGGGAATTTCTCACACAGGCTCACAGCAAGTGACTCCAGTGCCCAGGACACACTCCCACTCTCTGCAAGCAGTGGGCCCCGTCCTCTCCCTGACTCTGTACAGCCTGCTCCAACCAGCCACCTCCTCCCACACTTTCTCTCCTCCCCACTACTTCATTCAGCTCCTCCACTCTGTTCCACTCAGGCTTCTGCAGCCCTTGCAGAAACAGGAGCTGGCACATTCACTGTGTTTGGTGTCCCCTTTGTATAAGCACTGTCCAGGGCAGGTCGCATCTCTCACCTTGCTTTTGCAACAACACAGTTTTCACCCATCTACAGATTTATCTGCATGGCTTCCTCCTCCAGAAAGGGGAAGCTGGAAGAAGGCATGGCAGCATGAAAGGACTTACCTGGCATTGTTGAGTATGGCAGAAAAAGAAAATGAACACAGATGTGAGTTGCTCCTTCTCAGTCCCACAGAAGTTTGCTGCTCTAAGCTCTTGCTTCTCTACATGCCATTGCTCAGACCCATAACCCTTGGGTACTGCAGGGTTGGGGTGCTTTCACCTCCCCCTGTCTTCCTTTTACTTTCTCTACCCTCCTGTTCCAGCAACCATAAGGGAGCAGGAGTGATGCGCTTGCTGAATTCTGAGCTCCAGGTCAGGCAAGAGACCCTTCCACCTCTGCCCAGTTGCACTGCTACCAGCTGTCTGCATCCTTCACCTGAAGGAGATGCATTTTGCAGCACCCCTTTAAAGGATGGTAGTTACACCCTCAACAGTTTCAAAAAGTGAATAGCCTCAGGATAGGGTGGAGGCCCAGGAGCCAGAAAGGATATTATACAGCAGGATCTCCTGTCAGATAAGGACTCAGTTCAAAACAGGTATTTAATGACAGTTTATTTACAGATAATGTGGCCCCACATGACCAGTCTGAAGAGATACTTGCCTGTCATTTAAAAACCTTATCCTGTGTTCTGGCACAGGAAAGCCAGAAGGTTTTACAGTTACCTGAACGTTTCCCAGCCAGGTGCAACTGGAACAAAGACTGGTATCCACAGCATTTGACAGCCTTCAAATGTCCTCAGTGAGGGAACAGAACTGCAGCAGGTGAGAAAAACTTTTTTCCTTGTTGCTGGACCTCATACATACTTGCACATGTGCAGGCCACTGAGAAGGGTGGATGCTTAGATGGACCCATGAGCACCATAAGCCTGTACAGCCACTTGTGATCTTCCCCTAGATACGCATCTCTAAGACATTTCTGTTGAAGAGCTTTCAAGGAGCTTGAAGGGGAAGCAAGGCAGTATGTGTCTCTAAAGGACCCAAAGAACATGCAAGCAGCTTCTTTTAACAGCCTTCACAGCACAGACATCTGACAGAGAGACTGCTAGACTGCACCAGGGTATCTCTTTTAGCAAAATTATTTAAGAAACAGCAAGAAAGGGGAGATGGTCTGTGAGAAAACATCCACAAAGTTATCACATCATAACCCTTTCAGAAAAAGGTTCTAATTACTCAGGCATTAGTTCAGGGACTTGTTATGGACAAGAGGGCAGTCTTCAAGAGAGCACTGTGTCATTTTTCTCAGTGGTTGATTTTTTTCCCTTACATTTTCAGGAATTTAAAGCTTGCACAGGCCAAACTTTTGTTTTACTTTGGCAAAGCAGGAGGCCAAAGGGCAGGAAACAGAAAAACTCTGCATTCACACAAACTTGCATAAAATAGTTAGGCATTGAGCTCTACCAACCCATTACAGTACTCCAAGAGAAACACACTTATTCCAGGAGTTTTACTTATGGTTCAAATGCAAAATGGACAGCCTGTTTATGGAGCATATTTTGAAACACCATCCCAAGTGTTCTGAGAAGACTCCTTTAAGCCCCTAATTTTAAATCAAAAAGCACAAGAGTCCACTTCCCTCAGGTTTTGGGCTGCCCACAACCTCTGAATATACTCTCCCAGTTTCTCTTTCCCACCAAGAACAAAACACTTCCCCTGCTGTGCCCATTTGCTGCCTCCCGGCTGAGCAGGCTGCTGCAAAGGATCTTTGGCTCTGAGGCTGTCAGAAGACGGTCTGTAATGAGCTCTGCACACTGCCACTCTCACAGGCAGAGTGGGTTAGTCAGAAAGCACAGTTTGAGCACCACTTGCTGCACAGATCTTCAATAGAATGTGTAAGAAGGTGGATATGTAACAGTGAACCCAACTTCCAGCTCTGCAGTTCATCTGCAGTTACTCTACTCTGCAGTTTCATCTAACATGGGAGCTTGGCAGCTGTCAAGGGAAAACACAGTCCTTTTCAGAAGACTACTCAGTATGTGTAACCTTCAAACTCTCCTCTGTGCATCCCAAACAATTGCACACAGGCAGTGAGAGAGGATGCTCTTGCAACTGCTGAACAATCCCTCTGTGTTGTTGCTTTCAGCTCCTCCATAGGAGGAGGCAATACTGTTCACTGCAGAAGCTTTTAACTGCTAAAGCAGTTGCTTCCGTTTCCCAGGAAAGGCCGGGTGGGACAAAGACCTTATATATGAGAGGCCAAAGGACCTCACACCAGCAGGAGGGGGAGTTTTCTGCCTTCCCTGTGCTGTTTCCTTTGTCCTGCATTCCTCCTTCAGTACAGGGGACAGAGCCTTTATCCAGGGCCGGGCTGACAATGTGCAGCTTCTCCTCTGCTTCCTTTATTCCAGGGTTAAGAGATATTCTTCCTCAGAGAGCTTGCTGGTCTCTAACGTGGGCTCCTCCTCACTCCTACAGTGGGGAGGCTCTGGGTAGGATGGAAGAAAAGGCTTCCTGCAGAGAGCTCGGCTCCTCTCCACTCTGGGCAGAAAACATCGGCCAGATCAGTCCTGCTCTTGAACTGCAGCCACTCCGGATAAACACCTGCTATGGGCCAGCATCCAGGCGTCCCTGGGCGTGGGGCCTGCTGGCTGTCCCTCTGCCACTTGGGCTGCTGCAGCAGCCCTGCACAGAGATGCGTCACACAGCTTCCTCCAGGTCTCTGTGCCAGCTTCTTCCCTCCCTCTCCCAATAGCAGCCCACCTGCAATATGAAAGCTAAAACAACTTGTGCATTTCTAAGTATAACCGTGTATCAAAGTTACAAAGTCTTGGTGCTCTGTCCATCCCTGACCCTTTGGGAGCAGCATCAGGGCACACGGACTGATGTAAAACACAGACAGAAGACAAATTTCCCACCCCCTTTTTTAAAAATAAACCAACTGATTAAACTGTACTGAACAGCTGAAAAACAACAAGCCAAGTTCAGTTCCCAGGCAGGAACAGGACATGAGTTGACAGAATTAAAAGGGACAGCATCAGTTGAAATCTCGCCAACTCAAACTGGGCCTAAACCTACTTTATCTAAATTGCAGTAGCAGCTACAAACAATCCTTCTCTTTCAGAGAGCACTGAGATCCCTCACTTACTGCCTGGAAATACTATGTAATCAGTAAAACAATCTTGGGGAAGACAGCTTTCCTTCTATTTCAACAAAGTCTTTTATAAGCAACAAAGGCTTTCTGTGCCTTTGCTCCTGGCACAGTCTCCCCATGCCTTAGTGTGACCCTACCCTTGGGGGCTGGAGAAGGTCAGAGACCTGTTCCTGGCCAAGAACTAGAAGTTGTAGAGACAACGGTGGCTTCCACAACAAGACACAGGAAATAACCATGAATCCAGACAAACTGCAGGAAAGGAAAAAAGCCCAAACTGTGGGAGATTAGGGAAGTAGAGAAGAAAAGACTTTATATTATATAACTAGCTTAATGACAACATAAGACATAGACTTCATCCTCCAAGTAAAATGAGAGTACAGGTGTCCTTGGAAACTCCTGGGGTTCCAGTCATGCCTTCCTACTGCTGCACTTCTGACTGGGAGGAGCCTCATGCCAGTCCAGCTCCAAAGCACCTGTGCTAATGAAGCAAAAGGCAATGTCACTCAGTAGTGGTGCTGGTCCCTTCCTCTCATGTTCCTGGGGAATCATCCTGCACTTCTCCAACCTGGCCAAAGGGCTGCAGGGGCTTTTCTATACTGCAGCTGAATTAAATGTGTGGGGAAGAGACTCTCTAATGTTGCCCAAGGTTCCAACAAGTCACAAAGGCCAGAAAGATGCTACTCACTAAAACCGTAACAATCAGCAAAAATAATGGCCAGCTTATCCCATCAGTGGCTGATGAAGTGACAGTGCTCCAAGGCAAAGGGCAGGACTGAGCCTGGCACTGGGAAGTGAAGTCAATGAAATCACACAAAATCTAAGGCCATGCAACTCCATTTGTGCTGCCAGGAAGAACAGGCACACCACACACGTAGTGGCATTTACAGCTGTGTCCCTGCTCAATGCCCTCTCCCAGTTTACCACCCACACCTGAAACCACTCTGATCAAGAGAGGACTCACAGAGAGGAAGGACAGGCCACCAGCTGCGTGCTAGTTCACAGCCAGGAAACCTCAGCCATGGCCAAGGCCACTGCAAAGCTGCTGTCCAAGGACTGGCAAGCCTGTGCCTCAGCAGCCACCCACAAAAGACAGCTGGGTGTATCCCTGCCTCACAAGTGAGGATAAAAGCATCAGACTCTGGAGGTCCCAGAAATTACAGTCACACAAACTGACAAATAATATTAAGCTTCACAAGCCTGCAGAGGGGAACTGCATTAATTTAACCAAGGGAACGCAGATCTACAACAGGGAGTAAAAAGGGCCAGGTCTATCTGCAGCCAGCACTTTGCTGCAATGCCTTTCAAGACGATTTACAAGAGTTACATCTGGCAATTCCGTTGCCAACAACTTCAGCGCTGCCATCCAGCTCCAGAGGAAGCCAGCTCCAGGTTAAGGACCAAAGCACGAGCTTGACAGCTGCCTGTCGTGCCCAGCTCATCAGCCAACCACTCTGCACACCAGCAACCAATTTGTTTTATCAGCCAGCACATAGTTTGGTACGACTCACAGCACGTACGTCCCAGCTGGAAGCTAGGGGATGTGACAAGGCTGGCATAGGAGATGGGGGGAGGAATGGGAATTACTGGGGAGGTGAGCTCAAAGGCAGCAGTATGGGGAGAAGGGGATTTACTGCAGCAGTGCAGGACACTGCACAAAAACGCAAAGGACCAGGCTCGATCTGAGCTGCTGCTCACAGAACAGCTTGTTTTATGGGAAACATCTAAGAGGAATTAGGCTAAAACCCAACCAATTTCTCATGGACCGCTGAATAGCTATCAGATGATGAGAGCTTTTGGCCATGACAAACTTGGGTTAAATTGGAACCAGTGACTTAATGTTTCCATACCCCTTTGCAGAATAAAGGCACGCAGCCCCTGCACACTTGGTTGAGTCCTGTTCACCTACAGCAATTTACTGCGCTACAATTTCAGCATTCACGCAGCAGAGTTCACTACATAACAGGTTATGTTGAATTGAAATTGATGTTGATTTATACTTCTTTGTAGAGCTAAAAAACGCAGTTAATCTCCATACAATTTTAATCTAAAATCCTGGAATACTAGAGAGGAGACAGGCCAGCCCTACACTGGAAACGAGTCAATATTATAAACAGATGATAGAAAAAATATATATATTTTACAGAGCCATAGCAACCAGAAGAGAATAATAAATCGGCCTGGGGCTGGAAAAAAAAAGATAAGGGTGCAGTCAGGGAAAAATGTATATGAATTACTGGCAGATTTTATTTGGCTTTAGTCATCCTCCTGGGAAGAAATAAACAGCTTTACAAATAAGCCAGAGAAGCTTCATTTGTATTCAAGCAAGCAAGCAGTTTGTTTTAGGTTTAGAGTTAGGTTGCTTGTTTTGGTTTTTCCCTTTTTACACACAGAAATTGGCCTGTGTCAAGAATGTTTGAAAACATGTTGGTAAGCAAAGAGTCACTGAGGCTACTACACTGAAGCTTTCTGAACCCCAGGAGATGTGCAGACAAGGCCTGGTGGTTATGGCAGGACAGCAGGTGCCAAGGTACCTGCTGGCTAATGGCTGCAGGTCTGTGACCCCCATCAGATCCCCTAATCCCACTGAGCCCCACTTTCAGTGTAAGAGTTACACTGCCTGTCAAACACAAAGAACCTCCATGACTCAGACTAAGCTAACTTGATTCAGGTGAAAACTGCTGAATAAGGAGTGCACCTACACTGAAATGTAGCCTTTAAAACTTCCATAATCACCCTTGTTTAAACAAAGGTGAAACTGCGGCATAGAGAGATGGCAGAATGGCCCCAGACTGATGTACTGGGACATCATGCACATGGCAGGAATGGTGTGTGTGTCCTCCTTTAAAGTAGGGACAAGCTGTCATAAAATAATTTCTACCTGCACAAAGTATGACATGTCAGAAATTACTAAGGAAGGCTACATGTACCTCATTTTGGGCTTGCTTTTCAGCCTGGCTGCCAAAGGCTTGTGCAGCTGTGCTGCCTTGGGCACTTCCATGCAGCAGAACCATCCTCCTTTCCAGGCGAGACTTTGGGAAATTGGCCCGTGGACTTGAATCATGAGAGGACAGAAGCTCACAGACACTAAGTTCCTACAGGTTTCACAGAAATAACAGATATATTTTGTATCTTTTTCTCTGAAAAGGGGATCCTTCATCACAACAGTGCAGAGTTGTTTGTGGGGAAAAAGCCCACAAACCAAACCAGCTATAGTTAGTTTGGCTGTTGTTTTGACATGTTGTTATCAACATGTATAACTGGTCATGTACCTACTGGAATTGGTTCTGTCCAATCCACTTTTCAGAAGTAGTAAGCTTTCTAAGGAATAATTCATATAAGTTGTTTCTGAAGTACTCAGCTGAAATCTACATTAAATTGCCACTGAAAAATTGCACCTTGCATCCTTACTTTCTTTGCCTGCACATTTTGTTACTACTATTTTGCAGTACCCAGGATGCAAACAGCTTCCTACTACTGGCTAGTCAAAGGTCAAATATTAAAATTCAACTTTTCAATTAGTTGAGACATCAAACTCACATTTAAATATCTTTCAGTGCACTAGTCATCAGGAGACTATGAGAAAAGATAAATTACATATTTATGGAATAAAAAAGATTACATTTAGAAGACCTGAAAAGAATACTTAGTCATTCAAGACATATTTATGATAATAAATGATATTAAGAAGGCTCCTGCTCTGCCCTTGCCTACAGGAAGGATAAACTCTGCCTGACAACTATCCATGAAGAACAGTTTGACTTGTTCTCAAAGATATGCAGCAATAGGGAATCTGCCACTATCCAAATGTGTCACTGCACTTGCCATTCGGAAGTTCTCCTAATGACAAACCCTAAACCTATTTTACAGAAATTTTAGCAGTTAAATTACAGAATTTTTAGTCTCTCCTATCCCCAGCAGGCACATGAAAAATGTATTCATTACTTTATTACTTTTTGCATATTTGAAGACTGTTCTCACATCTTCCATTTTCTCCTCCCTAGGCTAAACAAATGTAACTCTTTTGATCATTCCTTCCCAGACCATATTTTCTGGACCCCTGGATCATTCTTAGTGCTCTCCTCCAGTCTGCCTTCAACTGACATGCATCTGACTTGAAGCTTTTTGCCCAAAATGAAATACAATGTTCTCCCTCTCCCTTGCAGTGTAGGACCCAATCACACGCAATACAGAACACTTCTATTTCTACATCAGAATAATTTCACTTCTATCTCTCACCATGAAGAGCGTGTTGGTTTAGGTATAGCTCATTGGTAACAGTAACTCCAAATAGTTTTCTTCTCCTTTCAGAACTGCTGCTTTCCCCCCACTGACTGCACTGGATTATTCCTGTGTCAGGAGAGGACCTTGCACCTGTTGTGCCTCCCTGCCCTTACTGCACACCAGTACTTCCCAGCTCTACCCATCTTTTGTGGTTGATGACTACACATAAACAACTACTCAGAGTCTAAATATCCAACCAGTATTGCAGCCCTCTTCTTTACCTTTTACCAAAATCTCATTTCCTCAGCTCATTCACACATTTGTTGGGACAATGTAAAAAGTCTCAGTAGTATCAAGGTAACCAACATTCACTGCTTCCTATGGTACCTTACTTTCTTCTGATTTATTGTTGATAAATCCATGCTGGAACATCCATTATTCTGTGGATGCCTTCTGGATGGTTTGTTTCTCTTAGCAGTTTCTTAAGACCTGAAATCTGATTGACCAATTAGAAACTTTTTTGGGGGGTTTTGGGGTGATTTTTTTTTGTTGTTTGTTTGTTTTTTTGGTTGGTTGGTTTGGTTTAGTTTTTTTTTTTTTGTTTGTTTTGAGAGTTTGTTTTGGTTTTGATACAGGCTTTTTTTGTGGGATGTGAAGAACAGCATTTGCTGGTTTTCCAGTCTCCTGTGATACTACCTGTCTCCCCTAAACCAGCAGGGGCTCAGCCTGCTCATGCTGATATGTTCTGGGGTAAATGTCATCAAGCTCAGCCAACCTGCAAACTTGTAATTCATGGACATCCTCTTAATACTTCTGACTCATTCCCCACTACAATTTGTGCATTGTGGAGAATATAACCATGACATGTGCCATATCACTACCTTTAGGCTCTATGCGTGATGAGTTTTCATGACAATTTCTCCAAACCTGTACCTGACAGCTGCAGCTGTTTTCTTTCAGGCTGAAAACATGGAAGCAGCAAGAGCTCATACACATGCGTACTTGTTCCCATGCTACATCAATATATTGCCTTCATGACACGTATCAGACAGACCCTTGAAAACAACACAAATTTACCCTAGATAGAAAAAAAATACAGATTTTAATTTCAGGAAAACACAAACTGTAGTCACTCTGTAGTGATCAAGCGTCTTAATACTCTAGTACATAAAGAGTTAACAATTGTAGTAAGCTCTGGATAAACTTTCTGTAGGAAGAGCATTTCTTCCTTTTCATTTGAATTGAAGTATAAATTTGTTCTACCATGAGATATTTGCAGTACACCCATGAACCATGACAAGCTAAGGTCATGGAATTGTGCAAAGTTTCATTTTCAAGGTTTAAAGGTTTGGGGATTTTTTTAAAACTAACAGAGCTGGAATTTGTGGTCATGGTCAAACAGTGATGAAATTAAGAACAGATAAAGCCACAAATAAAACTTTTTGAGACTTGAAAGCTTGGTTTTGTTGAAGGAGGGTTAAGTACTGCCCTTTAATCAAAAGCACCAAGCGCTTGTTACAGTGAACAGAGAAGCCAAGGCTGAAAGAGGTCTGAAATTCAATGCAGCAGACTGCTTTTCTAAAGCACTGCCACAGTGCAGGAGAGAGAGAGAGAAACAAAGGAATGCAACATTCATTTGCCTAGAAGTGATGGTAAGAAAAATACATCACTTGCAATGAGACATGCTTTGCAATTGCAATACACAGGAATAATATTTAGGGCAGCAGTAGCTGTCAGGTGAATATTCAACTCGGTCGTCACCACCTGAAAATGCTCAGGCTCAGCAGGAGTATAACTACACCTTAGTCTCCCCCAGCTTCAGCTGGACTCAGCAGCGCACCTCCATGATAACTAAAAAGTTGCCTTTTTCAAGAGATAAGAATTTAGCTCTTAATACAGCTCTCAGAGTAAACAATTTTCTGACATGTGAAAGTGCTCGGAGCCTATCCAAAAAGTTTCTGCCGATTTTATTATTTTTCTTGCTTCTTGTTCAGGGTGGATTTGTAAGCTTTACTTCAGTTGTTTCGGTTCATCAAATGTTTGGAATACTACTACTTCGGAATATTAAAGAGACACCATAGATTATTTTTTTTAAACAACTGAAGAGGACAACATTAAGGTACATACACCAGAGTTAAACAACACTTATCAGAGTTTCATTTGACAAATGCTTTAAGCACTACAGTCCGAAAGAACCTGAATAAAAAGAAACCTTTCATCATGTAAAACAATGCTGTCATGCCACAGGCTGCTTCATGCCCAATGGGCTTCACAGTTTTAAAGTTTCAGCATCTGAATAGAGAAGTTGTGTAAAAAACCAAGAAAAAACAATGGCAGACGTTCACTTGGTTCTGCAGAGTGACAATGTCAAACTGGGGGAAACTCTACCGGGCAGAAAAGAAAGTAACACTGCTGAAGACTGGGTGCCTGATTACCCAGGAGTGACATAAGGGAGAACACAGGAACTGCTCTGGAGACTGCCATCCTGAGGGAAGACAGCTCAAGGGAGTACAACAAAACAAAGCAGGACATGTCAGATGTAGCAGAAGTACTGGGGACTCTGCAGAGCAACGGAGTGAGAGATCTTTGACTAAATTGGAAAACTACTGCATCTAGCTGTGGTCAACTGGCGTTGCCCTGAAAGATCAAGAAGAAACATGATAAAGTAGGCCCCATTACAAGTCTTATTTTCAAATGCATCATCTTGTCAGGATTAACGTGATGTCTATTATTAACCAGACGATTTTAGCCGGAGAAAATTATTTTCTAAAAGAGACATGTGATAATCAAATTTGTCCTAAAATAAAACTAGAGCTTGTTCACTTGTTGCAACAGCATACAGATTCCTTTTATACAAGGCAAGGAATGGCTGGTAACAGTCAGTGACAACACACAGCTGCTTGAATAGCATGAAGCAGTATGGAAAAAAACACCCAAAATCCAACACTTCTGTAATATTTTAAGAGGCCTTTGCAGGTCTCTTGTACAGCCTCCCTATTTGAAGTGGAGCCATCCCCAATGCTAGATCAGGGCCAACTTAGCTTTGTTGAGCTAAATCCTGAACCTTTCCAGCAATGGCGTTCCAGCATCTCTCTGATAAACCATTTCCTGTCCTTTGCCACTCTCCTTGTGAGCAAGTTTTCCTTGAAGCTTTTCCAGGGCCTCCCAGACTGCAATTCAGAGCTGTAGCCCTTTGATGTACTATCTAGGGCTTGACCCCACAATCTTGTAACTACCCTCCCTACAGCTGTAGGCTCCAATTAGATCACCCTGCACATTCTCTTCCCAGGCTAAACTGGCCCTGCTCCGTCCAGCTCTCTTCATGGCTCACATGCCCTAGAACCCTGACCACCTTGACCACTCTCCAGTTTTTCACTATCTCTTAAAGGCCCAAAACAGGACACAATATTTTAAGCAAGGCCTTCCCAGTGCCATGCCATCCCTCTATCTGCTGCTCATGCTTTTCCTAAGGTAACCCAGCACGTGGTTTGCCCATTGTATGCTGAGCGTGGTATTGGCTCACACCCAATTTCATAGTCAAAGAATGAAGTCAATTTATGATTCATCCACTGTTGTTTTTCATAAGGCAAATTGAAAACTAAACACTCAGAGGCTAGAATCCATCAGCATGAGTTTGAGCATGCCTTTAAAGATGGTGGATATAAAGTAAAAACCAGCATGGATAAGCAGAAGATAATACTGGACGGTGGTTCATGCCAGATTGATAAGCATGGGCACAACCACTCTTTTTATTCTAAGAACAGTTCTTTGGCTTTGAGGTCAAAAAGATGAGACTGCATTATTGTAGGAACCAAACAAGGGAAGTCTCTGCCTTGACTGCCAGCTTAGTCACCAAGAAGTCTGCCCTAAAGTACTCTTCCAAATCCCATTTCCCTCTGCAGACCTCCTCTCACCCACGAAAAGACAGTGACCAACAAGCAACTGCTACTACAACCAGCCTGGACTAGGAAATTCAAAATCTTACAAATGGGATGTAGGATATTTAGTATAAGTTAACACATAACACATATTACTTTGTATCTAAGAGGGAGACTTTAGACTGAAATGTTTTCTTCAGACCCTGTAATGATTGCTTAGAAAACGTGAGCATGAATTCATCACTGCATGGTCAGTATCGAAAAGCTGCTGTGCAATACAATTGAGGCAGGATGGGAATCTCAAACAATGTAAAATATAATGACAGTCACATAGATTTTAGATGCTTAACAGTTGCAAAAATCAAGACAGAAAAGGGAGACAAATTTTGGATGGCAACTGGGGAAGACAGCTACACAGCAAAGGTTACAAAAAGACAAGCAATAATCTGGGCTGGCACTGAACTATGTCCATCAATATTTAGAAAAATACCCACAAGACTGGCACTTCCTCAGATTTGTTACAGAAGTTAGCAAAGCAATCCTGTTCTTACCCAGACCTTTTCCCTTTGAGAGTCAGCCAGCTGACTGAAAACCATCAGCAGAATCAGAAGTTACTGAGCAATTTATGAACTAGTACAGCAGGTACCAAATGCTACAAATCCAATAATAATTGATTTACAAGGTACTTTACCTGTAAAGGACCTCAAATTAGGTTAAAAAATGTTCTTTAAATATTTTCATTCAGATCTTGTGATGCTGGAAAGTGCCTTTCAAGTACATTAGCCACCAGCCATTCCACAGGTTTTTATGTGCTGACACTAAAAGTAACATTCAATCTACTGATATAAATGAAACTATGAAAGAACAGTGCAAGAGAACGGTTTGTAGGCACCCTGGTGTCCTGTTTTCTGGCAATTCTCCACCCGCAGTAATGATTCGCAATTGTTAATTCCTTGGCCCTCCCAGCCTTAGCATTCCTTAGAACTTTTACATTTTCACATCTCAACAACTCCATGTTCATACTCCATGCTTGGCTGCAGGGACCACTGGAAAGGATTTGCCTGTGATGGAGCTGCAATGTTTTTGGAAGTTATGGCGCTTCTGCTGAGAAGTGAGACCTTATCAGATGGCTGTTCCTCAGCCAGTCAGGATAAGCAAATGTGTTTTTCTTGCTGAGAGAAGAAACTCAGTGCCGTGGTTTAGTTGATGAGGAGGTGTTAGGTCATAGGTTGGACTTGATGATCTCAATGGTCTTTTCCAACATAGTTCATTCTGTGATTCTGTGATTCTGCGAACCCAACTATGCAGGAAAGAGCCACTGGGCAGAGTTCCTATAGTTACTGACTGTTGTGTAACTTCAGCTTTTCAATACTCAGGATTTGCTGTAACCTGAACAACAATTGGTTTTTTCCCTGTAGGCTGGGCTGGAGGAAGGAACACACTCTTTTGGGTTCCCACACAGAAACAATTCCCAAGACCTGACTGGGTGCTGATGAGACAAGTGTCACACCCTGTAACAAATATGACCCTTCAGAACTAGAGCAGGAAAAAGCGAGGCCGTGTATTTAACCCTGTGGTACCTGACTGGAAGACGTATCTGGCCAAGCCTTGCATCAGCTCTGCTGGCCAGGTGGGTGGTGCCGACTCCCCTGTCTCTCTCTTCAGTCGGAATGTCAGCTCAAACCCAAAACCACTCGGTCCATCTGTTCCTGTAAACCTGGAGGGAATGAAAAATAAAAAGTCATGACATACTTCTTGTCACCAGAGCAGGATTTAAGATTAGGACCATGGAAAAAGGATGAGTGTTCTCCTCATAGAACCAGACATTCAGGGAGTGGAATCCGGTGTGCAGTGAATCCTGTGTTCTGTAACCACATGTGCAGATTTACCTGACTGATACAGGACAGTGACAGCCTCACAAATGCAAAGTTGTACCTTGGACAATCAGCATCCCTATAGTGTTTCATTAGTTTCACATATCAGTTAGTAAAGGAAAAAGGAAATATTTCTCAAAGGGAGGAACAAAAATGCTTCAAATTGGATAATTTTCAAGAACTGATTCCAGGAAAAAGCATAAACCAGAAACTGAAACGCATTATGAATGGGTCAGTTTTAAGAAAGATCAAAGTTAACAAAAAGCCTTTGAGCTGATCTTTCACAGTTAAATTTTTTGGAAAGTAAGATGGCTCCCTATTGAATTTCTTCCTTTCAAGGCATGTTCTGAAACAACACAGCTTTACTTCTAATATGCAATGAGCTAGATAGAGTTCAGTGGGCTTTTTTTTAACCTCTTAGATCTCTGCTTCCCAAAAATAGCTGTTTAAAGAAGACCACACATGCTTTACATTGATCCCTATGAAAGTCACTGAGTAACAGAAGTGTTTAGGTGAGTATCCATCAAATCTAAAGCAACACTTGCATTTAGGAGAACATTGCTGGTCAGCAACATGCCACTAGTCACAAAGCAGTAAAGCTGACAGGCAACGTTACTTAAATGGATTTGTTCATATGATAGTGTGACTCTTAAACAGAGAACTACTAAATAAAAAAAAAAGGTAAGGAAACAAGCATTAAGCTACTTCCCTTTTAAGATTTAAAAAAAATCCCAAAGATTCAAGATGTATCTTCCAAAGAACACTCAGAAAATGCAGCAGCATGCAATGCTTATATTCTCAAACTAACAGTTAAATCTTAAAAGAATTTTATTTGAATGTAAGAGATTTGTATTTAAAGATTAGACTTAAAATGTTTTTGAATAGTTAATGGTCACAAGTTGGTGAAAATACAAACAGTCTATAAAGTAAAGTCTTTGATCTGTTTAACTTTAGCTTGGTAATCTGGTTTTGAGGAAATTGTGACACATGTGGCTTTGAATACTCGTGACTACTTTGGAAATACTTGATGCTTAATTTAAACAGATCTTTAATAGAAAGAAATATTAATATTCAGAATGTAATTGGCATAGTGATTTTGTTAGTATTTTTCCAAAGGTTTTGCTTTTATTCTTAATAAAAGTCGTGTATTTGAAGGTAAGTTCAATGTAGTTTCAACAAATGCCATGAAATTTCCCTCATTGAACAATGGACCATAATCCAGGATCAGAGCTCCTGGATGAGGTTTGTGGGGTGTACCTGAGAATGGCAGACATGAGCTTCAGGAGCTACACAGACCTACAACCTTCCAGTATGATTCTGACCCTTGGTCTCGGAAGATCACAGAGAAGTATCCAGTTGCCAAGTTATGCAGCTTGGCTTCTCTTACAGACATCCTTTTTACTACAAGTGCTTGCACTGGCCCCAGCTTTAAAATTTGTTATGATAAGGATGCATCAGTCTGCTAGTGGAGAGGCAAGTAGCATGGGAAATTATTTTTCCCAGTTAGAAACCCAAGATCTCCAGATACATATGCCAACAGAAAACCAAACAAATGGCTTATCATCTCTCACAAGGACAGAGATACTCCTCTCTATTCCATGTGGAACCATTGGGTCCTCATGGCAGTCTCCTCCTTTTAGAGTATGTCTCAACTGCTCAACCATTATCTTAGGAGGATGACAAGAAGCTGGACAAAAAACCCACCACACCTTGCAGGCTTGCAGATGCTCAAACCTGTGCTTCTCCCTGTAAGTTCCAAATTACTCCCAAACTTCCAGAAAACTTCTAGAAAATCAACCAACCTCATCCAGCCACAGTCAATGAACAAGCTAAAAACCCTAACAATACTTCCAGAAGAGAAAGACCAAACAAGCCTCATTTCCACAAAAAAAATGGGTGGGAGGGTAACAATAACCCACAGATGGAAGAAATCTTGCTAAAGCACATGGAAGCCATGAGCTCTTCCACGGACCTCCCCATGTTCTCTGCTACCTGTACCTGCACCAACCTGCTCCCTTTCAAGTGGAAAGCATTCCCAGCAGGTCAGCCTGACACAACTCCTGTGCCAGCTGCAGAGGCAACACACTTTGATAACAGCCTTTGATCTACAGAAACAAGATTCTGGCACAATTTGGGGCTGGTTTCTCTGAGAGCTAGGGAGGTGAGGAATGAGATGGTAGGTTTGGTGTGGGGTTTTCTGGTCATGGTTAGGTTGGTTGGGTGTTTTTGTTGTTTTTTGTTTTGTTTTGTTAGGGTTTGTTGGTTTGTTTGTTTTTGGGTTTTGGTGGGTTTTTTTTGATTTTTTTTTGGGGGGGTGGGGGGGTGGTAGTGGATTAAATCCGAAGGTAACCAATTCAAACTACAGCCAATTTAGAACAAGGACTTTAGAGCCTAGTTCAGCATCTCAGCACTAAAGTGCTTTACAGGTCATTTCTTCAGGCAAATGTCTGCAGCACAGCAGTCCAAAAGCGCCTCAGCTTGACAGCAAGATGATGATCTGAGATGGAACGTGTGCAGGAAGGAAGCCTCAGAATTAGTATTTTGTATCCCTGCATGGCCCTGGCTACACAAACTGAAAGCTACAGTACAGCATTAAGTTTCTGTACTAACAGATCTGAATATTTCACATAGTTTGTTTTATGCCTTGGTTCTGGTGAACCCTGGGTCCTGAAGTGTTTCTTTTAAACACTTCTAAAATGCTAAGGGGGGGTGGGGAGGAGGGGATATTTTGCCCCAAAACTAAAGATGCTAAGTATAAAGAGTCAGCATGGACTATATTGTGCCCACGACTGCTTTGCTCCTTTCAACACAAGGGCACATCACCTTTTTAGCCAACCCAACGGCAAAGCAACTGGGTAAGTTTTCAAAAAAATAAACACTGATGGAGAAATTCTTGGCTTGCTGCATGCTCACTGGCACACATCAGATAGTTTTATATTATGACTACAGCAGTAATAGAAGGCTCTGGTATCTGCCAAGTCAAATCCAACCCCAAATTTAATATTAAAACCTTATTTTGTCAAAAGAACAAAAATAAACCTTACAAAAGCCAAGGTCATACATTACATGCCATTCTTAGGTTAAAACTCCCTTTATCTGTTCAGCAAATCAGCTCAGCAGAACAAACCGCACTGCACATATGCTGGAGGAGCCTGGCTTGTTCCTTTAATGAGGTAAGAGTTTCACTGATCATGATATTTAGTTCCAGCAAAAGAATCCAAAGAACTAGAGGCCCCTTTATTTACAGAGCTGTGCAACCAGGCCCCCCCAAGCCCCCCACCACCCCATGCTCTGCCAGGCCCTCTCCTGAAGCCACACACAGAGAACTGAAAAGCTGCTCCCCTCTGCAGCAAAGTACCCAGGGCGTTTTTCACATCAAATAACCCAGCTTAAGAGGATCAAAAGCCAAAGTAGCCCTTTGCTTTAAAAGCAGCTCTGAAAACCAGAGGCTTTTCAGTTTAAATCAAAGCTATTTGCCAAAGCATTTTCATTCTCACTTTTGCAAGGAAGAAGGGAAGGTTTTCTTCACTGCGGTGCAAATGGCAGTATTTCTGCAATTCTGCTTTTGAAAGCTACACGGCTCTGTACAAGGAGCAGAGTGTACTAGGTGTTTATTTTTTTGAGAGTTTAAGAGTATGTGCATATAAATATATTAGGTGAACCAATCCCTGGAAAAGGGAGTTTACATAGGGAAATCACTATGATTATTTCAGCCTGGGAACAACAAGAAAGCCCTTTCAGGCTGTTTGGGGATAGTCAGGACTTCTGCACTTTCAGAAGCCACAGCTGTACTCCCAACAGCTTCAGAGAGATAAACCTTCTCTTCTGGGAAGCAAGGTCACAGCACTCTGGAATGACTTGTCTCAGACTCAGTTTTCAGCTGCTTCAACACTACTTTTGTGAAACCACTTAGGATGCCTTTTACTTCAACTCCTTAATTGCATCTTTCCACATCTTCTACAAAGACAGTTACCTGTTCTGCTGCTGGTGAGCTACTCTGATACCATTTTGAAGGCTCCAGAAATACAGTATCACTACATTTCTAAACCTGACATCAGGAAGAGCTGCTGTTATTTGCATCAGTACCAATTTTAATCGTACCCACAATCCCCATCCCACCCACCAAAAAAATCCCCAACACAGTAATTGCCAATCCATAGCTTTCAGTACTCCAGATCAGCTTCTCAGGATCTTTTAAAGCTTGAGGGCATGGTCAAACCAAGGTGACGGGCAGTATCCACCACTCTGCCTGATGAGACCAAAGCACTTGGGAGTCCAACCCTCAACAGTGTTTTAAGGCTGCAGAGCTAATACCGGTCCCAGAAGATTCTTCTCTTAGCTAGCAAAGAGACTACTATTAGCAACACAGAGGACTGGTGTCACAAAAAGCATCAAGGTACTCAATGACTGACTTCACAGGTCCCCTGAGAATCACTTGAATCACCTGAGATGTGAATCACTTCCTTTTACTGCCCATTAACAAGCAACACAAAGGGTGGTCTCCTGTTCAAAACCAAAGAAGACTTCAGCAGCCACTGAGCTAAACACTTCAGTGTCTCTATCTCCTGGGAAGGATGTCAGGCAGGAGCTGATGTGACTTAAACAAGATTATGCACAGTCTTCTGAATTCAAGCTCCAGGTGCATTGCACAATTTCTAGCCACCATAAGCAAATGACCCTCAGATTCCCGAGCTTTAGGGGGAAGGGGGAAAAAAGAAGAAAAAGGGACCCTACCTAGTGCTTCCAGCATCTTGCCTAACAGGAAGTGGTTGTTTTTAGTGCAGCTGTCAAACAGTATAAAACTCTCATCTGAGAACCCCGATGGCATGCCGGGAGGTTCCTGTGAAGCAATTCCATAAGAAAATAGGCACAACAACCCCTTTACATAAAAGGCTCAAAAAGTATCCAGAGGAATTATTTCAGCCAAAACCTACCTGCTTACTCACATACTCTCCTGGATTGTCTCCTGACATTTAAAAAAGTATTTATTCACATAAAAACATTTGAGAGAAGCAGGGGGTGATTATCTGGATGTCAGATGGTTATCTCTTCAGAGCAGTTAGCAGGAAATTCCATGAGCGCCTGCCACCCCAAACTTGCATACACAATCTTACTGGACTCATTTGTAGCTTGATTTAAGAAAAAACTTCATGCATAAGCAGGGCAAATATAAACATAAAACAAACACGTGCTCAAAGATTTCTGTTCATGTAAAATCATGGTTGGAAAGTGAGTGACACAGTGCTCAGAAATGTCAGTCTGTGGCAGCTGCTGCTTAGAGCTTGCTCTTGCAGTACATCATATCAAATGTGTAAGCCATCAACCAAATGGAAAACTCTTCTAGAAAGTTAAATTGTTTTTAGAGATTTATTCCAACATCTAAATCCAAACAGATGCAGAGGCGCTCACTCTGCAGTTATTTGGAGGAGTTTCTCAGCTTTCTGAAATACTCATGTAGGATCCACTTAGAAAGCTTACACTGAGATAGATCTGACTAAAAATTTGTGAATTGATTTGTGCTGGCCAGTATGAAAACAGAACTGTGTTTCACTGAGCTACCATTCAATGAGGGAAGAGCTGTTACAGGGCAGAGGGGGAAGAGGAGACAAGGCACAGTTTCACTTACACATACACAACACTGATTTCACAGATTTTACTATTCAGCTTCTTTAAAACTCACACAGTTACAATCCAGTCCCTGAAAACTGAAGACTCACAGTTTAGATTTAATTTTTACAAAATTGTCTCTGTAAATAACAAATTTTGATACAACAGATAAATTGTTTTTTCCTCTAAATCTACAGAGTCAAGTCAACCTTATTCGCAATTCTGCAGACACAACTGTTTTATATAGCGTCACTAGATAGTGATCAAACTCCGGAATAGGATCTAGGGATGTGATCCAGGGAAGCCAGCCCTCTGAGAAAGCATCAACTGGGAACTTTTGGAGGTCCCTTCCAGCCCAAGTGATCCTACAAAGCATCATGGCTGAGAACACAGGTTCTTCTGCTCCTGATACTCTGTATCCAGAACTGCACTTGCAGGACCCGCAGCGGATAATTCACAAACACTTGAGTTAAACTCGTTTTAATGGAAGTGGTTCCTATACTCAGCTCCTGCCCAACCACCTGGGAAACAGCTCCTGAACTGTGCTATCTCCAGCCTAGTATGTTAAAGTAAACCACCATCAGTTTTCTGGTCACTTTCATGTGCTGGGCTGCAAGTTAAGGCAATCTAGGCGTTGCTTCTTTGAGGCTCTGCTGTCCATGCCATGAAAGCAGTAGCATCTGGAAGAAGGACAGGATCATGCTTAGCTGCTGGAGGTTAATCCCTTTGAGCTCTAGAGGCTTGGAAGCATTATTGTCTCATTCTGGAGAGTGCCAGCATACAGTCACACTTGTAGGGATAGTGCTTGCAGATTAAGGGCAAAAGGCTGCAAAGGCCCTATCGGTGCCAAAGGGATTGGTCTGCCTCATTATTAACGCTATGCTGGGAAACTTCAGAATGCTCTGAAAGTGCTAAAACAGCATCCACGTAGCCTAAGTTTGAACCTCCTGTCTGCTACAAACTTCTCATCCTCCTTAACAAGTTACTTAGGAATTTGATTCTCAGATGTAAATAATGATAGTTCCCTGGTTCAAAGAGTAATGTGACACACTCATCATATAGAAAATGCTTATATACTCCATCTATCAAAGTCACAAAAGCTGGGAAATTAACTCCACATTCTGCACAGCATGGACAAATACAGAACATGGGAAATGACTAAAACAACCAAATACGAAACAGGAGGTTGCATGGGATATGTCACTCCCTACTCCAGCAAAAGATGTTCACATGAGGGCAGTTTACATTTTATTTTCTCTATTTTATGGTGCATGGATGTTGCTATACCAGTAGGTGATGGTTTACTCTCCTTCTACAGTTATAACTAAACTGACAAGACCAAACCATTTTGTCTCCATGATTTCCAAAACAACTTTTTAAAAATAAATAAATCTACGTGTAATCAAGTAACTAGACTACTGACCATGTGTTTCAGCTCAAGGGCTCACACATTTCCCCACAGAGCTACTCTGGCTTCCCACTTCATGGCCAGCAGAATCAGTCCCAGCCCAGGTGAGGTGTTGAGAGCAGGTTCTGAACCACCACAACCAGCACTGCAAATGAGGCTGTGCTTCTTGGCAAGGAAAGTGCAAGCAGCTTCTCTGCAAAAGCCTGGGAAGTTGCAGCAGACTTGCATCATCTTAATGCCCACTGAAAGGATCTGGAAAGAAAAGCTAGGAGTACAATAAGGATTTACTATTGCATTCACAGAACAAGATTGAAGGCACTAATGAAAAAGAAAACTTACCAAGATCTGTAAAATTTTACTTAAGCTGCCTATTTATGCTGCACTTCAGAACTACTAATCCTTCATTTCTACAAGGCCCAGAAGAACAGTGCTCTCATTTGGCCTGAGCTGGAGGTGATTCTGCCAACAAAGCACTGCATGACACAGTGCACTAGAGAAGACAAACTTTCATCTGCACATGGATCCCACTTCCTATTGGAACTGAATCCTTAGCTCTGATAGACAGGGAACAGTAATACATCTCCACAACTTCACCTAAGGGCTCAGCTGCAACCTCACCAGACAAGAGAACATTAGCAAAGGGCTGGTTTGAGCCAGTGTGGCTGGGAAGGGCAGTATTGCTGTGCTTGGTGAGCAGCTGGGAAAAGGGCACTGACTTTCCTAGCAGCGTCTGCTGGCTCCTTCCTAGCTCCTACTGTGGAAAGTTCTGCAGCTGCTGGGAGGAACCTATTCGCATAACAAAAGTGCCTTTCAAAAGCAGTAGGGAGGGTGGAAAGAATATGAAAAAAACCTCAAAGCCACTGACAGCTACAGTTAGTATTTTTCAGCATTGCCTAAAGGTCTCAGGCAAGGATCAGGACTCCAAGGTGTTACACAGAATATAAACACTGGTGTCTCCCATTCCTTTCCTCCTGGCTAAACAACATACATTAAGAAAAATCATTCAAGAAGCAACTTTAGCATATCCTTGAGCACATTTTTAGGACTCTCATACAGTTCAGTTCTCAGCTATGCAATAAATTAACTCGGGGCATAAAAGGTACTCGGATCCTGAACTCCAACAGCTTGCAAGCAGGCTGTAGGCACCCACGTATTGCTGGTTGGCAAAATGCTCAATGTGAACTAGCAAGGTGCGCCTGCAGCCCCAGAAGTCAACTATGTCCTGGGCTGCACCACCAGGGTGTGGCCAGCAGGTTGAGGGAAGTGGTTCTGCTCTTCTACTCTGCTCTTGTGAGATCCCACTTGGATTGCTGCATCCAGCTCTGGGACTCCCGTCCTAAAAATGACATGGATCTGTTGCAGTGAGTCCTGAGGATGGCCGTGAAGAAGCTCTGAGGACTGAGAACAGGCTGAGAGAGTTGGGCCTGTTAGGCATGGAGAAGAGAATGCTCCAGGGAGACCTTAGAGCACCTTCCAGTACCCCCAAAGGGCTGGAGAGCTGGAGAAAGACTTTTGACAATGGTATGAAGTGACAGGACAAGGGGGAATGCCTTTAAACAGACAGAGAGTAGATTTAGATTAGATATTAGGAAGAAATTCTTTACTATGAGGGTGGTGAGGCACTGGCACAGGGTTGTCCAGCAGAGCTGTGGATGCCCTATTCCTGGAAGTGTTCCAGGCCAGGCTGGATGAGGCTTTGAGGAAGCTGGTCTTAGCAGGGACTGGAGCTAGATGATCTTTAAGGTCCCTTCCAACCTAAACCCATCTATGTCTCTACAATCCTGATGGATCTGGAATTCAATCCCCAGTCTTTCACTTCATCAGCTATAGAAACCCAGACAATTCTGCCTTCCCGGGTGAGCTGTTACATAGTCTCATTTCATTGCAAAGGGTACACTTAAAAATATACTGATGTGCACCATGAGAGATCTTAATCAATTAAACAGGCAGCAAAAGGTCATTGGAGCTTGAGCTGTAACTCCAGGGAAAAGAAAGCACTGGACTGCTGGTGAAAGACTCCCAAAAGGGAAACATGAAACATCTGCAATGAAAAGCCTACTACAGATATTTTAAAAAATCTGCCTCTAAGTGTTAAGCTTCTCCTGCAAGATCTTTCCTTTGAAGCACTTGAAACTTCTAGGGCTTGTGAATGTTACATGAACTCCATTTGTTGTAAGACAATGTCCAAAAGGATAAAATAAATCTTTGCCTCTTAAAAATCAAACAAAGGAGGAAAGAAAGCATCATTCCCTCACCATCCTTTCAGTGGCTCCAGGCTTACTCCTAAAAATTTTAATAGTGGCAAAATAGTTTTTCCTCTCAGCCAAACCACTTCAGTTATGGGAACTGCAAAATGGCTCATCTTGTCTTTCAAACAGGAGAAAGTTGGGAGAGAGATGTCAACTTACAGCATACTTCAGTACTGCTTACATTTCGATACAGTAAGCAGGAACACTCTCCTCGTGTTCCTGATCACTTTTGGAGGAATAATCTGCCCAGTAAAAAACACAGAGGTCACCATACAGCTCATCACAACCACTCTGTTAGAAAAAATCCCCCATCTATCTCTGAACACTAAATTCTTTGCTTTTCTGCTTAATGTTACTCTTCTGGGTAAAAAAGGAATTCAAGGCCCAGAGACATATTATTTTTGCGTAATGAGGTTATACATATGGATTCAACTTAGCTAGGAAATGTCAACTTAAGGCTTGTCTTCATGAGGAAATTTACTGTAACTAGTCTACCAGTATAATTATATTGCTGTAGTTCTACTGGTAAAATTCCCCTGTTGAGCCTTATTCATAACAACAGCTGCCTTTATGGTTTATTTTTGTCGACTATGCCAAAAAAGGCCCCTGCTCCAGAAAGGCCACAACAATTTACAGGGGAGGAGGGGAAGGAGCTGTGCCAGTGCAACTGGAGCAGTAGAAAGAATAACAGTATAGAAGTGGCAGTATTTCTTTATACTAATGAATTATTTGCTACCAAAAAAAAAGTGAAATACTGTAACAAAACGATACTGTATATCAGACATCACTGCAGTTAAGGTATGTGCCAGTTTCATGCTACATTTCATAGCTTTGGTAAAGGCCCCCAAGCCAGACACTGGTTTGCATCAGCCCCTCCATGTGCATCCTTTTGTTCTCACCTCCTCCCCAAATGCTGCAGTGCATTTTTCCCAGGAGTACTCTTTTCCCTCCATTCCTTTATAGAAGCAATGCCTTGCCACCCAGCAACTGCCCAGGGCCCCTTAGACTGACCCTCCACAACAAATGGGCATTTAAGACCAGTCCCTCTGGTTTACAGTTTGCATCTCAGGGACCAGGGATAGCTGGAAAGCAAAGAGCACTCTTTGCAAAAAGGATTTTAAAACAATTGCCCTTCACTTAGGCAGTACAAGAATGCTGAGCTAGACAAAACAATGAGCCATCTGTGCACTCTTCCCTCCTTCCCTTGTCTGTATCCTCTGAGCTTAAATCAGAGCTCCCCAAGAATGGCCGAGTCCCCCTTCACCTCCGCCCACCCTGTTTACATCCTGAAAAAAACAGTTTTCTGGCCTATTTTTTTTCTTTTTGTTCTTAAGAGCCCTTGCAAAATCTTCCTTTAAACCTCAGCCCTTTGTCAGGTGGTATCCCATCTACCCAGCTTTGTCAAGTGATCAAAAAATGCCTCCCACCAGTGATCCGTTCCTTGTTTACCATCCCTAGAGGCAGAGTGGCACTCAGGAGCCCTACTCACCCCTTTGTCCAAGGAAGGCAATACCATCTGAATGGGAGACCACCAAGATTTGCAGCCCTCTTTTGTTAGCCTGGTGTCACTGCCTATTGGGCCTTGATTCAAAATTGAGATGACAGTAGAGAGGCAGCTGAGTTAGGTCATCACCACAGAGTTTTCAGCTTAGAAGAGAGAAACACCAATAGCTCAAATTTCACATAAAACTGGTAACTTTATTATCAGTGGTAATTTGTTGTTACCAAGTGTAGCCAGTGCCTCATCAAGAAACATGCACTATTCTAGTGCTAGTCAAGAAGGCATGTTCGCAACACTAACAACACATTGAGGAAAAAACAAAGGGGATTAGGTATGAATAACAGCATTTGGATCTATTTCTTCAAACCTTTATTTTGTAAGTATCCCTATTCCAGGCAGCAAATGGATTAAAAAATGTTAATGATCTTACAGCTGGAATGGCTGCATTGCTGAAAAATACTTTTACCTTCATGTCTCACTGAAAAAAAAGCCAACTTTTTTAATTCTTGATTTTTAAAACATCATGAACAGATCTTTATCACACAAAGCAATCTTTCACTAGAAGAGCCAGTTTTGATCCCCAGTCACTTCTCTTCCTGGCAGGCTGAACTTGCTGGAAGAGCAGAGCCTGCAAACTCTCCCCCATCATTCAGTACTAACCCAACTTGGAGATCAGAGTAAGGAGTTCATGTCTCGGATCAACTCTCCTCCAATGTGCCAAGATCATAAATGTGGAAGTTCTGTTGGCAAAAAAAGCCCCATAAAATCATCCAGTTTGAGCACTATGCCCCTTCCCCTGAGTGGCAGCAAGAGGCTCATCCTACCAGGATGCAGCACTGGAGTGCAGACACACTACAGAACAGGAAGTGGTGTTTGCCTTCAACGCTCAGCACTAAACCTTCTTCCAATCTCTTCCCCTTTTTTTTAAAATTGAAAACAGTCCTTCTTGTAAATTCAACTACTCTGCTGTAAATGTTAAATGAATTTCCTTCAATCCTTCAAAAAACATTCCAAATCTAGCACAGTTCAAGAGTGGTGTCGTCCCACAAGCCCTGCACGTAAACACAGATAGACCGCAGCACAAAGTGGGCTGCTCTCCGTAGGTGGCCTACATCTTTCATTTCATTAAGGGTACTAACTACCTTCAGCAAGTGACATTTGGAAGCCAAGTGCACTCTGCCTTGGAGGAGGGAAAATCAGATTTCCCTGCAGTGGCCATAGCTTCAGGGGAGGTCTGCCTCCAGCAGTGAAACACAAGCCTTAGAGGGTTCTGGTGCACAGCAGTCACTGGAGGGACACCCTCAGTGGGAAACATAAATAGGCATGAGGCTTGGTTTAACTGGTTTTTTTTTTGTCTGGCAAATAGAGAATTGAACCCTACATGATCACACTTGTGCATATGCTTCTTTAAAGTGTCTGAACTCATTGGTCAAATTCAATCCAGTCCTTCAGAGGAAGAGTTGTCCCTAAAATGTCACATTTCTGCAAAGTATGCAAAAATAAACAGCCAGACAGAAGAGAAGGATCTACAGGTGTTCCCAGTAAGCAAGTTTCAGTAGAAGCACACCTGTATTTCTAGACGCCAGAGAATCCACACAGGTGAGACTTGTTAAAAGTACCTTCATTTTAAGAAAAGCGCATTCTAACTCGTATCTTTATAGGTATGAAAAAAAATCTAATCACAAGACAAATCCATTAAAAGACAGATTTTATTGTGCTGTGCAGCTAAACTACTCTTTCCAACTCTGACAGACTCTCAAATAAACTATCATTGAAAGAAAACACTTTTTTTTTGTCACAGAACTCTCTAATTCTGTGGCCTCTGCCTCTGAACTCTGCCATGAACCTTCCTCTCTCCCCTCTGTCTCAGACAGAAGACCAAATTTAAAAATAAGCATTACATTTGCGATCAGTCTTCGATAGGCAAACAAGACCTGGGAAGAAAAAGGAAGTCCAGAGTATGGTGCCCACCTTGGACCCTCTCTCCTCCAAGTCCTATCTCTTGTACTGCTTTCCTAAACTGATGCTCACTGATATCCCCTTCCATGTAATTCCCTTTTGCTGGGGCAGATGCTCCACCTCCAGCAATCTTTCATCTCTCAGGGTAGATATGCTGAACTTTACAAATCATCTGAAATACGCATCCACCACCTCTCTCTAATTTACCGTCTTCCAAAAGGCCTTCTGTTTTATCATGAAAACAAAGAGCAGCAGAGTCAGTCTCCACCATTTTAAAAGTTACCTTGGAGTTTGGTGTAATATTTCAGTAGTGCTTTAGGCATGTGGTTTATAAAGCACTTAGAGACCCATTAAATAGCAAAATTTAAGGCTAAAGGCTGGCAAGCTGAGGGCAGTGAGCTTTTAAATTTATGAAAGGCTACAAAACTAAGAGGCCACTAAAGTGATAGCTGTCAGCACCACTCTGTCCTACATTCATGCAGGTTCAAAGGAGAAGCCAGCATGTACTCAAAAGAAAGAGAGCACTTGTTCCAACTTCCAGGCTATTTTCTAAATACTCTTTTCAAACTCCTTTTATACTCAGAAAAAGCCTTCCAGAAAACATCCACCCCTCTGCAAGCCTTCTGTTGGTTACCTGATCCAGTTTTGCGCTCCTTTTTCTTCCTCCCAACTCTAACAAGCATCCTTGCCCTTTTACAAGTTAAGGTCATTCAGAGGATCTATACAAGCAAGCAGAACACAAGCTGGACTGAAGATCTTGAAAGGCTCATGCTTACCCTCACCTTTAATAGGGAGGCACCACCCACAGAGACAACACGTTATCCCAGCATGCACTGCTCCCTCCTGATCCAAATGGAAAGCAGCACAAATCAAAAGGACCACAGCAAGTTGGAACCTGTTGTCTCAGCGGGTGGTACCCTGCATCTGTAATAGAGATGAAGGCAGCCTTAATCTCTCCGGTTTTATGCAAATAGGATGCTGCACTTCTGCTCCTGGCTAGGGGCCAGGAAAAAAAACAAAACCAAAAAACCCCAAACCCCACCACCCTTGTCAGTATGAAGATGATGTAGTAAACATCAAAACACAGTTGGCACATCACTTTGCGGGATGTGGGAAGACCACAAATAAAAATCTTATCTCAATCTATCCATAATTTAAGCCTTACTTTCTATTTCAGCTCTGAATTACAACCCTGCAGTTTTAAGACAAATAAAAGTCTTCAAGGTGTTCAGGAATTCTATCGCATCATGGTTTTCACTTTCCATGCACTTCTTTAAAGTGTTAAGGAAAAGGATGAGCAGTTGAACTACAGAGCAGTTAAGTGGCCTTGGCCTTAGAACAAACTGAAGACAGAAGCCAGTCTGGGAAAACCACATTTTCCTTCTTAGTGTCTGGACAGCCCTGCAAACCTGTGCCAGCACAATCTGGGGCTGGCACACACTGTGGCAATACAGTAACACAGAATCACAGAACAGGTGAAGTTGAAAGGGATCATAGTGTGTCATCTGGTCCAACCTTCCTGCTCATGCAGGGTAATCCCAGAGCACATGGCACAGGATTGTGTCCAGACGGTTCTTTAGTATCTCCATAGCCTCTCTGGACAATCTGTTCCAGTGCACGGTCACCCACACAGTAATTAGGTTTTTCCTCATCTGCAGGTGGAACTTCCTGTGCATCAGTTTCTGCCCATTGCCTGCTGGGTCAGAGACTCCCAAGGGCTACTGCAAAGGTAGCACTCAGCCATAGCTGAAGCTGGCATTGCCACTGATGGAGTCCAGGTCCAGCTACACCTGCTGATGCTGCCTTCCTCATGCACCTGTTCTCCATCAAGGAAGAAGTCACCATAAGGTTTGTAAACTGCAGGAATGATCAGGAACCTGTCCCTTGACCTCAGTGATGGCCTGGCATCAGAGCACAAACCTGCAACTGCCAGCTGAGGCACTGGCTTTGTGCAGACACACAGGGACACATTCCTTGCTGCTGGCATTGCCAGCAAGGGGTGGAGAAGAGTGCAGGACTCGGCATCTCCTCTCCCACAGCTGAACTGGCCACATGCTTCCTGCCAGCAGGCTGCACACACTCACTACTGCAGTGCAGAATCTCTTCAAAATGCAAGAACAGCCTGAAAAAAAAGGCCCTACTTTAACCCTGCTGAATAGATTCAAGGAATTAAACATTTGTTTTGATTTCAAAGAAGATAGAAAAAGCTAAAAATGAAGTATAACTTGCAAAACCATCCTGGAAGGATTTCTGCTGCCACTCAAGTCGTGCAACATACTTGACTGGAGAGACTTACTTCCATGCAAGCAGCTTGGCATGAAATCCCACTGAAAGGCCTGTGGTTCCCTAACACTATCATGACATCATGATTTAGGATTTTTAGAGCTATCAGCCCAGCACAGCTGGTGTCATGGTTGCCACTATACCATGAAACACTAAGGGGTTTTAAACTAAAAAGGTCTCCTTGTTTGAAATTCTTAGATTTCTTCCATCTTATTCTACAGATTCTTAAAACCAGACTGGTTCTGTAAGCAGAGTATAGCTGATACGTAAGCAGAGCAGGAAGCAGTGCTGCTTTAACTGAAAATAAATCTGTCAACAAGGAGGCACCAGGAGAGCTCTACTTCAGACTTTTCAGGTTCTTATTAAAAAATATAAATTAAAGTCAACATTTTCACATTATTTGCTACATCTGTTTGCTATTCCATTATAAATAAAAACACAGGGGCCTCCAATTCAGTGTTAGTTCACTCAAAAAAATCAGAAAGTCCTTTTCATTTAATACTGCATTATAATTGTTCTAGACTGTACTCTATTACCATGAGAGGTCCACAAGAAATAAGCTACAGGTTACCCAAACTGGGCAATTAACAAGACCTTTGGCAGTGTTCTATCTTTCCCTTTCTACACTATGGAGGACAGCAAGGCTATGCAAGCACATCCCTGTTGTAGGAACCTTGCTGACTGACACAAGCAGATCCAGCTCTGCACTCTTTGTAGACAGCTGGGCAACAAAAAAACCCCACAAACCCGTTCCTGTCTCCAGAGGCCAGGGCAATTGAGTAGAGTTCAGTGCCACACTGGTTTTAAAGGAAATAGACCAAAGATTTAAACAAATGCTCCTGCCAACTGTTCCACAGCACACTTTACCTAGGACAGCAGAATCCCAAAGCCCTTCAAGCAAAAAAAAGACATTTTTTAAAGTAAAGCTTTATTAAATTCCCTGTCAGAGAACAAGAACCTCCTAGGTGCATAGGAAAACCCACCACATTCCTACAGTGTGCACCCAGGGCTGGGCTGGTGACATGCAGTTCCCACAGCCATCAAATTTCAAGAGCAGTTTTAGCAAACAGCATTTGCTCTTGGGAGTGAGGACTGCTGGTGAGTGCTCAGGCTCTTTGAAAATCTTCTCTCAGCCAGTCTACAGTGCTCACATACCAGCCGGTAACTTCAGGTTCAGTGTTTAGGAGATGTGTAGGTCTTGACAGCTCTACCACATGCATGATTGTATATTAAGACTTTTGGACATAGGGTAGAACCAACCTACTCGACAGGACAAATACTATTAAACTTTGCAGCTCCAAGAATGAGGCCAAATTAAAGGTGACAGAATGCAGACAGCTGAACATCTCAGGGCAAGTGACACACGGACACAGTGCTGTGGAGCTGGAGATGCTGTTCCAGCCACACAGAGAGAAGGGAAACACACACCTGATCTATAAACAAAAGCACCATGTGAAGGCCTACATGTTCACACTAAGATCTCTTCTGCAAGGGAGGGAAGGAAGACTTAAACTTCATTTTTTTCACTTGCCCTACTTTTCCGCTGCCTCTGCAACTAACAACTGGGGTTTGTTGTTAGTAGACGTGTTGGTTAAATGTCCCAGGCAGATCTCTGTGACATTAGGGTCCTGTATAAACTCCAGACTTATTTTTTGAAAAACAGTTCTGTAATCACAAACACAAGGAGAAAAAAATCAGGAGAAACTGCCTTGAGGAATGGGTAAAGTTAAAGAAACTGCCCAACTGCTGCTGTTGCAAGAGAAGCACTTTGATGGAAAAAAAATGGTGACTGAATCTTAACCAAGACAAACAAAAAGAGGAAAGTTTGTGTGAACAAACTGGAGCCTTTGCTGCACCATTCATCAAGGACATTTATTCTGCAACTATAACACAGTGCAAAGATAGTTTCAGTAAACAGCGACAGCAGAAACCTTGCGCCATTTCTGGCTGGTTAAAAGGCCATGTTCATAGCCCCAAAATCATGATGGCTTGGCTACTGCTACTCACTTTAACTGGAGTTAAGGAGTAAGGTCAGCTAATGAAAGACAAGAACAGGGTAAGCCCATGCTGCCTGCTTGGTCTAATCCAAAGTTCCTGATAGAAACCATCCATACTAACAACCTAAGATAATTTAATTACTGGAGAAAAGACAGTCAAACAATTAGAGTTTTAGGCTTCTGTTACACAAATTGGCACTTTATACAGCCGCCACTGGAGTGGCAGTCTGCTGACAGTAACACTGCTGTGCCAGCAACAGCAAAAATGCCCTTACAGCAGTTTTCCAGAGGAAGGCATTTAACATGCACAGGGAGGGGTCAGGATTTAAGCATACAACCATAACAGATTACAGAGTGTGAAAAACACAACAAGACAGACAGTTAAAGGAAAATTTCCCAACCAGTTAAAAGAAATTGAAACAAAAACTCACTCAACACTGAAAGGAAATATACTGCATTCAAAGCCTGCAGAGGAGAACACAGAATTTCTTCTACATAAAAGAACAGGCACACGTCATCTTTTTTGAGACCAGGGCTAGGGTGTTCTCAACAGAAAACCAGCTGTTCAAATAATATGAGCAGCAGGACAGGGTTTTACTTACACACCCCCAAAACGCAACACAAAACACAACGCACAGCTACAGAACCTAAATTACACTTACTCATGTACTCTGTTGTCTCCATACAAGTCACTTAACCCAAAGCTGACGTAGTGCCAGTGCTCAGGAACATTCAGCGCTGGGTTTCCCAGGTTTCTGTACATGCTAACATAGTCCAGAGGGTCAGGTCCTCCCAACCTGCATTAAAAACAGAAAAATTCTTAGGTAAGTTAGTTTACTCAAGAACAAATGGCAAGTCTCACCAGGTGCTAGAAGAGGTTGTACAAAGACCTGGTTTAAAAAAAAAAATCAGAATATTCAAATTACATCTTAAAAAAAAAGAAAGAGGACAAAGGTTAGGTTCAGTCCAGAAAGCTTTGAGCACAGGAAGACAAAGTACATGTGTGCAATACGCTGAAAATGTTTTTAATGTTAAAGCATAAAAACCTCTGGAAAATCATATTAAAGCTTCCACAGAACACAAAGAAAATTGAAAAACTGTACTAGTAAAAGAGCAATGGCTGTATCTGCATTGCAAACTCTTAATTCAGTCCAGAGGCACATACCTCAAGAAAAGTGATGTTATTCCTCAAGCAGATTTTGAAATTACTAAGTTTTGAGGAGAGTAATTCGTACTTCGGAACATAGGAAAAATAGTTCAAACAGTGGAGGAGAAAAACATTGATTCAGTAAAACTAGCAGCAAAACTTCTAATAATACACCGCTTGCATTAATCAAGAATGAACAAAAAGCACCACTGTACCCTCTGCATCAGCATTAGAATGGCTTCCTTAAAAGAACATAACTCAAAAGTCAATGCAGCACAGGCAGGTTACGCTACGCAGCAACCACCAAAGCCTGCAGCCACCCTTCCTGCTACAAGGCACAGGGAATTGAGGCCATGTGCCAGCAGAGAGCACAGCACATCTTCCTGGCACTTGCGTCACATCTGTCTGAGCAAAGACAGGACAACTCCCTGCCGAAGGAAGGAACATGCTGGACTGTTTTGCTGTTTGCCCTGTCAATCACAGAACACCTACCACAAGCAGTTATGGCACAGCTGAGCAGCTGTTTAACCACTTTGTGCCTACAACACACTGTGTCTTCAAGTAAAACTCTCAGCTACTCCAAACAAGAAAATCCAAACTCACACTACCCCATTCACTGGAACCAATGATTCTACACGTCAATTCCTCTCATTTCTATTGTCTGTTTAGACTCTGACACAATCATCTGCAGCTTGCAGGGGATGGCTGTGCTTCCTTCACTTGTCCTGGGGGTTTGTGTATTATCATACACAGTCTCCAAGGCTGGACAGATGGATCCAGCCCTAGTGACAGTGAGACACTATTTTATATCCTCTGCCCTCCTCCTGTTGCCCAACCTTATCAAGTCGGTACAAAACAGCATATCAGCTTGGTGTACTAAAAGGCCTCGCCACAGGTGTGCTGTGCTGCCTTGATCCTGCTGCTGCTGGCAAAAAACCAGAGCAGTTGTCTAACATGACTGACTTTACTTAGGACAGCTTCCCCCTCTTAAGTCATATAAGGCCATCATGGTGACTGAGACCAGTAGCAGTCTCTCCAGCAGGTCAGTCAAGGATGCAGCCCAGGATACTGGGGCAGGAAGAATGGGATAAACAGCTCATCCCCAGTAGTGGCACAGGTGTCCATTGTCAAAGGCTACACATCAGAACAATTTTTGTATGACAAGTGGCAATTTTTGTATGACAAGTGGCAATTTTGCAGCCTTTTTGTATGACAAGTGGCATCTTCATGGCATAAAAGGCAAACTGGTGAGCAAACACGGGGAGAGTGTGTCAGACCCCAGGACGGAGATGAGTCTGATCTTCAGTAGACACCTGAGAAAATCTGTTTTCAAAGTCTAGCAATAGTTGGAAACACTCAGGAAAAAACAAGTCCTCTCTGACACCCTTTCCTCACCTGTTCCCTTTTACTGGCATCAGGTCACACTGGAGGCTGAGGTCTCTACCAGAAACACCTATTCAGGTGGCTCTGCTCAGAGCACGGCACCTATGTCCTGGCCAGTGCTTAGCCCCCACAGGGATCCATAATGGAAGCAGCCAGATGGAAGCAGTTCCAGACAGGATGGTCACTTACCTTTGAGGAGTAGCAGTGAACAGCAGCAGCCACACACAATTATTACAGGGCTGGGAAGACTCCAGAGTGAGGGAGGTTCATACACTGACCAGCATGAGACATTAGTCAATGGTCAGAGCAGTTGTGCAGGCTTTGCAATGAAGGGATAACTGCTAAGCAACCAGCACCTCCTACATGAAGAAAACCTGCTTCCAAACTGGGTTTAATAACACCTTAGAAGTCAACCAATCAATGCTGGAACACTGCTGACACCAGCAACACACAAGACAAACCTCTACCCTGTCCTTTTCAGGACAGGGGCTGTTCCATGAGTACATGCTTTTCCCTAGGGCTACTCATACTTGTCAGGTCTGATGCAGATGGCAGGTCCTGCCTAGGACAGCACCAGGCAAGCCAGACACCTCTCCCTCATTCCTGCCAGCAATCCTGTATTTGTCTCCAAAGGCCAGACTTCTCTGGAGACCTGCAGCACCACACTACCCAAGAGGCGGCCACAGCAATGTGGCACTAGATGGCCTGGAGGAGCTGAGCTCAGTCCTGCCCAGAGTTCACTACCAACTGGTTCACATGTTGCTCAACGGTCCAGTCACACCATCTTTACTCGCTGAGAAATGTTGTTGGAAGAGATGTAGACTAAAAGCCTGCAGCAGTGACCAATTAAATTTTGAAAAACACATATCCAAGCCATACACGTATCCCAAAACCGCTGCAACTGCACAAGCATCCAGCGCGAGCTTAAAGGCAGATACCTGCAGCACACAGTAACAGAGCCGTGGCAATAATGCTCACCAAAGGTTAGTCAGCACAGATATTCATCCAGTTTCGGTGGCAGGTTTCACTGCTCTACCGTCGGCGCTGCTGTGGTACATCCTCCCGCCCACGGCTGCCGCGGCAGGGTTCGACCTTGTATCACAATCTACATATCAGTACATGCACTCACACAAAGAGCTGGAAGCGTTGGAGGATTTTATTAGGAAGAGCCCAACTTCAAAGCCAGAGGTACAGTACAAATTTGTTACATTCTCTATTCATGGAGCTCATTCAGGAGTAGGAAGGGCTGCCTCAGGGGAAACCCTGTATTTACATCTGCACCAAGAGTCTTCTTTTGACAGATGTTAAGAGCACTCTGAAGTTTGTGTGGAAGGAGAAACACGAAAGAGGAAAGAGACCCACAATGGAAAGAAATTGGAAAACTCCTAAGTCATTCACCCTGAAAAGTCCTTAGTGTATTGTTTGTAGTCGCTTCCCAGCAGCTGACAATAGGACTGCTTTTCACAGCTACCTTTCAACAACCCTTCAGAAGTAGTCTGTGATTCCCAAAAGGCCACAGTCCACAGCTCACTGCACAGGTTTTTGAGAATATGGCCTAAATTTAAGACAGGTGATAAAAACCCAGTAGTCGAGCCCAAATTATGCCTATTTCAAAAGCTATCACAAAAAAAGAAGAAATTTGATTTTTTCACCAGCAATTCTATGCAACAAGATATCTCAATTTGAGATACTCTACCATATTTTATAATAAAAGTGGACACTGGATATCAACAGAGGAACTCCATCTTTGTGCATGGCATTCACAAAACCAGACAGAAACTCTTCCAAGAAGTTCTGATTGAATCCCAAGCTCTCTCCCAAGATATGCAAATAGCATTTTAAAAGACTAATTCCATTAAATAATCCACATGGCTAAACCCCTTTATGTAATAGGCATGGAGTTCTGCAGATTTTCCAACATTACACAGTTAGGATCTGCTCTGATCTGTAAGCCAAAGACCACAACTTCAGCTCCCTGAACAAAAAAACAATTTGCTGTTAATGGTAGAGAAACTGATACATATAATTAAAAGCTGATTAGTGTTACAATATTTCTCCTAAGGCAGGGAACTTCATTCAGCAATTTCCTCTTCTAATCTAAGCCAGCTAGTAGCTGGCAGCCCAGGCAGAGTAGGACAGATTAGCAGAGAGAGTTATGGCAGGGGTCATTCTACCAGACTTAACAAAACCAAGCTCCAAGTTTCACCCAACAACTGGAGAGAAAGAACTTGTGGCACCCATGGAGGCTTTACCTCACACAAGCATTTCCTGCACAGGACAGCAGTAGGAAGCTCACCTCTACAACAGGAGCTCTCAGCTCTCACTGCTGGCTGAGCTAACAGCTGGAGGAACCACTAAGTGGAAAATGCCAGGATAAACAGGCCTTCACATTACTTCTTACTTGCAACCTGCCATCACTGCCAGCAGCAATTCTTTTAGTGTTTGAGCTCCAACTGCAGCAAAACCCTAATCAATCCCTTAAGCAACAAGGTTTCTTCCCAAACAAGGTCTTTGCCATTCTTCACTATAGACTTAAATTTCCCTCAGCCTCCACAAATCTTACATCAATATAGTCAGTATGTTTTAAGCTGTTGATAGAAAAGAAGTGCTAACATGACTGGAAATGCTTCATGAGTATCTAAGACTAGACATAGGTGAAAAAACAGACTGATCAGACCACCACCAAAGTACTGATGTGCACAGATGACTAAGAAATTATTTATATTTTGAGGTCTCAGATTTGCAACATCTTATCTCAGCCTACTGTGTCATTTTAATACCATACTCCCCTAGGCAATAAGGGGAGTATTGTATTAAATACTCCCCTTACATATACAATAAGGGCTACCAGACAAACTTCTTGCTAGAATCACTTAAAAAACAACACTTCTGTGGACAACAACAGCAACAGCTTTGTCTGTCAGAGCAGCACACAGGGAGGATGTTATTCTGCTGTTGCTCAGGACTGTAATTAGGTAAAGACATAGAGGTTGAAATGAGCTGTAAATAAAGAAGTTGAGGATTTACTAATTTTTTTCAAGTGCTGGGATAAGGACTGGCCAATGTCATGTAAAGCAAACATTCAGGGGTGACTTGTTCATGTTCCTTAGCATCAGAAGAGGGGGCTGAGCAGCTAAGCAGTAGCAAAAAGCAAAAGGAACTCCTCTTCACACGGAATTAGATGCTAGACACTTATCTTGATAGCTAAACATCCAAGAACTTCCTTCATGCCACTCTCCCACATAAACAACTGCTGTTCCTGGTGTCAGACACTGTGTCAGCAGAGACACTGAGCAGCAGATTCACAGTCTGTGATAACACATGTCTGCGTAAGGCCAAGAGGAGCTGGCACTGCCCCACGGGCTTTATGGGTACACATGGCATGCGTCCGGCCTGGAGGCTGCAACAGCGGGTTCACCCCGGTCAGTGCCGCCACACTCGAACCCCAGGCTCCCGGCCAGAAGACAGAGCTCGTACCTCCTGTCCAGGGGGGAAACTCCAGACCCTTACCTTCTGTGGGAACACCTCCACCGAGTAACATGCACTCCCTTTTTGTAAGACCTTCCCCAACTGGGGCCTTCATCAGCAACTCCTCACTCAGGGACCCTCCAAATCACCCCAGAAACTTCAATACACTCTCCTGTCTTCAGTGCACATCTCTCTAGACCCTCCTCCTATTGCGAGCACATTCTCATCAAGAGCCCCCTCCAAACACACGCCCTAGGCAACCAACTGCACCCCCAATGCCTCTGTCCCCAGATCCGCTGCATATCCCCAAAACTCTTGCACCTCACGCCTAACTCAGGACGCACCCCCAGTCCCTCTCCCCTTGCTGCAACCCTCCCCAGCCCCTCCACCTCACCCCGTGCAACGTCCCCAGCCCCGGTGCTTCTCCCAAACCTCCCCCACTACTCCTCCCAAACCCTCTCCTATCCCACACAAGGCGCCGGCCCCACTGCTCCCCCCAGCTCCACGCAAGACCCCGGCCCCATCCAGGCCGCCTCACCAGTACTTGAGGATGGCGGTGACCTGGAGCGGGTTGGGCTGGTCGGGGTAGAGGCGGCGGCACTCGCCGTAGATACCGTGCAGCCCCGGCGGGAACAGCGACGGAAAGGACCCGGACCCAGACCCCGAGCCGGACCCCGGCCCGCCCGCGTGGGGCCCCCCGCCCGGCCGCACGCCCTCCATGTCCCGGAGGCGGCTGGTCCCGGCCCGTCCCGGTTGGTGCCGAAACCGCTCCGCTCCCGCCAGACGCTCCCGGCCCGGCCCGGCCCGGCCCAAGCGGCTGCGTGGGGCCGCGGGAGGAGGGGCGGGGCCTACTGCCAGACCGTGTGAGTGACAGAGCAGCTCCGCCAATGGCGGCTCCGCGCGGGGCTCCGCGGGGAGGGGGCGGGGCCCCGCTGCACGGGAGGCGTGAGTGACAGGGCGATCTGACCAATGGAAGCTCGTGGCCCGGAGGGCGGCTGCGCCTCTGCCCCCGCCCCACGGTACGTTGCCGACGCGCCCCCTAGCGGCGGCGCGGGGCCTCGCGATGGGCGGGGCGATGCCCGCGCGAGGCGGTGGCGGGAACGCGGAGCGTCTCCCGCGGGGAGCGGGAGCTGCCGCACCTGGGCAGGCCTGCGGGCAGGGGAGGGTTTGTTACTGCTGCCTTTACACCTCCTCCAATGCTCAGGGCACCTTTATTCTCCCGTGCGTTCTCTGTGTCTGTAGGTCCCTAGGAGGCAGCTGGAAGCTGCCAGTAGGTGAAGTTTGGGGACTCTGATCTTGGGGGCTCTCTGATCTTGATCTGTGACTTGTGCACGAAGCACACTGACGATCTGGCTCATTCCTGAGCTGCAACTACAACTGTGGTCATGCAAAGCCAAGTATGTCCATGTGAATGGTGTGTGCGCAATAGTCCTACACGCCTTTGCTAGAGCAGGGTCCTGCTTGTCGCAGATAATTCTTGCAAATAGGAAAAAATGAGCTATAGAGTGCTCAGAGGAGAAGGCGGGAACTCATGCTCGCATTTCTTACTTAAATAGGTGAAAGTTTATTCTAAAAACATTCACGACACCGCTTGAAAGAACACACATGGTCAAGAAGCTGGCAAGCTGACAGGTAAGCGACAATACCCTGATAAAGGAGATGAGCAGTTGGTGTCCTCACTTCCAACAGTGTAAAATATTTCACTTGCCCTGTTACCATGATACTTTTTGTGACATCTGCCCGAGTAGTCAGCTACAGTCAGCTGAGGGGGTGAATGTAACAGTTTGTATGAAAGGCTGTGTTGGCTCAATACACCCACAATGAGCATTTCCTGGCATTCACTGAAGTGATACAACACTGGCATTAATTTAAACCCCTCAATCCTGCTGTACAAAAACTCCCTCTTTTAGACTAGGTGAATGGGGAAGGTCGCTAAAGGTAAACATCTGGGATGAGACTATTCTACTAGGGCTAAAGGCAGGAACTACAGGAGAAAAGTCCATGTCTGCAGGAAAGATGTGGGACAAGACAGGTGAGTCAAGCCTTCAGGTGTGCTCACTGGCATGGAAGTCCATTTTAATTAATTTCAAGACCCAGAGTTCCAGTCATCGATTATTCAAAGTGCTTTTAGAATAGTCAGTGGAAAATGACAATGTGTTAATTGTTCAATACTGAAATGCTCATGATGTACATTCTTTATACTGACACCTCTTTCGTGGTTCTTGTGCCTCAAAAATGGAGAGAAACTGCTATTTCATGGAGGGAAGAGATGTGTTATGACCAGTAGTTCGTAAAGATGATCACATGAAATTATGGGACAATAAAACGCTTTCCTTAGTCATAGGTCCCCTCTACAGAAGCTGATGGGATCACATCTTTCTCCTTTCTTATTAGAAAAAATTAGGCAGGAAGAAATCTATTAAGTGTAAGCCAGCCAATTGCGATGCAGCGTTTTTGGTGGAAGTACTCAGCTATCTCCTGGACCGCAACATGCACCGGTCTCTCGGCCGTGGATGTGTCCGCGGGATTCCGTTTTTCCGCACTCCGCCTCCCAGCACGGCCCGCTCCTGCGCCGGCCTACAGCTCCCAGCATGTCTCGCTCCAGGCACCGGTCTACAGCTCCCGACATGCCCTGCTCCTGGCGCACCTCCCCGCTGCGCTCTGCGCAGCGTCGGACTATAGCTCCCGGCAGGCGCCGCGGCGGCAGGAATACATCGCCCAGGCGGCGCCGCGTCGCCGCTTCGCGCACGCGCCGCCGAGGGCTGGGCTGTTGCTCCCTCACGGGTGGCTGCGGCGGGTCCTCGCCATGGAGTCCTACGATGTGATAGCGAACCAGCCCGTCGTGATAGACAATGTGAGTGCGGGCGGCCGCGCGTCCCGGGAGCGGGGAGGGCCCACAATCCCTTTGTCATCGGGGCGGCCGCGCCCCCCCCGCCGCCGCCCCCCCACCTCGGCCGGCGCAGCCGCCGCCTCTGGCCCTCGCACGGCGCCATACGGCGTCCTCGGGGGGCGGGGCTGCTGCTCCTCGGCGAGTCGCGATTGGCTGGGGGGACTGGCAGTCACCCGCAGTGGGGCCGCTGCCCCGCGCTGGGGGGCGCAGCCCCCGCCGCCGCCGAGCTGCCTCTGGTGGGGAGGGGCGGCGCGCCCCCATTGGCTGAGGCAGCTGTCAGTCAGCGCGGCAGCCCGCTGCTACCTGCCGGAGCGGGGCGGGACTGTCGCCAGAGCGTCTGCGCTCACTGGCAGGTGGCGCTGTCAGTCAGGCGGGGCTTCCCCGGTCCCGCCCCCCCTTTCTTTGTGCCGGGGGGACAATGGGGCTGCTGGGCCAGGCCATGGCCACACTCCCAGCATGCTCTGGGGCCGGCCTTGGCCAGGATTGTAGCGTGTTCCTGGCAGGCCGGGGATGGACCCCCAGCAAGCTCTGTGGGTGCTGGCACTTCCTGGGCCCATGCAGGACATGGAGCTCTCCAGCCAGGCACCCCTCGCAGGCCCTGCGAGAGAGAAGCCTTGACTCCTTGTACTGCCCCTCCTGCAGTGCATCCAGCACAGTGGTCACAACAAGGCAGTGCCTTTCCCAAGCCATGGATTGCCATGCCTTGGAATGCCAGTGCTGAAGGATCTGTGCCCAGCACGGGTTGCATCAGCGTAGTGTGATGTTGCAGATGGCTGCTCCAATGTGCTGATGCTGCTCATTAGCACAAAGCGGACCTTCAATCTGTGTGTGTGTAACAGCTCTGCGGGAGATGAATGACAGTGATTCCGTGCCTCTTTGAGGTACTTCTGGGTCCACTTCTGATTTGCCCATCCATGGTGCTCTCCCAGGAGGAAGGACAATCCAGGAAGGGGTGGGAGGGCATGTCTTGGACTGAGCCTCTTTCAGTGTACTCAGTCAAACCCATGCTCCTCCCTTCTGACCTCTATTGCCAGTGATTGAGATTCTGTTTTGAAGGATCATTACTGTGCTTCATTCTTCCTCCACAAGCTTAATTTCTGCTGAAGTTTTTTGCCATATGACGTGGCTTTCCCGGCCTGGCACTTCTCAGCCTATTGCTTTAACTCTCCATAAGGTGAATGGTTGTAGGTCTTCTCAGATAAAGGCGGTTATTCTTCCGGCTTTTTCTTCATTATGGATCCCAAATTCCTCTCTACAGCCTGGGCTCTGATGCAGTTTTGGCTTTGTTTTTTTCCCTGGAATCTTACAGCAGAGGGATTTGAGTTAGCCATTGAAGGAAAGAATCTAGCAGAAAATGAGAGTAAGCAGTAAAATTTACTCTGTTGAGAAAAACATGTATCTTCTTTATTGAAGATGTTAAAAAATGAGTTAGGTTGATTGTTTTTAGGAATGTCTGTATCAGCACTGATCCTGCTGCGTTGTTGAGTGATTAGCTAAACATGAAAGTTATCTCTAGGTTTTTTGGCACTGTGAGGATGACTTGTTTGAGCTATTCATGTAGTAGCAGCCTATATTTAATTTCAGCATGTCCTTTTGTTATTTAGTGCAATGATTGCCACCTCTGCCTCAGACCTGAAGAAGGGCTCATGTGCCAGCAGCTGATTCTGTGTCTTTTTTCATTTTATCAGCTGGTCTTATAAAAGCTAATTCTTGTTCTTGCCTCTCTGATAAACGAGCTTCCCCCCTTCCCCTCCCTGTACAAGAAGTAGAATGGAGCAGTTGTTGTAGCATCTGCTTGGAACGCTGGCAGGCTGTGGGCCGAGGAGACTCGTGGTGACACTGCATTTTTGCTAATCTTTGGAGTTCAGGCAGGATGGGAAGTGGAGCTGCACAGAGCAGGTACCACTCTACCCTTTGCTGTTCCATTACTGCTTTTCCTCAGAGAACTGCAGGCACCTTTTGAAGGCTGAATGTTGTTATCCTGTCTCATGTGTGCCGGTGTGTGGGAAGGTGGGAAGGGGGAAGTGAGATACTGAGCTGGTGAGAGCCAGACCCCTCCAGTCCCAGCCCTGCTCTAGTATCTCCGTGTGTTCCAAAAGGACATGAAGTCCTGTAGCTAAAAAATTAACAGGGAAGTTTTTTTCTCTTACCGCACATTGCTCTTAGCTGTGTGTTTTCAGCAGGGAGAGCTTTGTAATGTACAGTGGGAGGTTGGAGCTGTACCTCAGCACAACTTTATACCCTTCATTGTCTAATTTTTAGAGTTGTATTCCCATCTGCAGTCCGACAAGCTCTCTCTGAATGGTCTGGGAGCCCTGCTGAACATAATGCACATGTCAGTAGTCCAGCTGTGTCCTAAGTCAATGCAAATTCCTTGACCTCCATGGAACATGGAATTATCTCTTGTTTGCGTTGTAGTCTAAGTGGTGTCATTTTGTGAAGCTGAGCTGTCAGCAAAGGCTGTTGTGTCTTTCGTTTGTTCTTCATCTTATAAATTCTGTATCAAATAAAACAGTTTTACAACAATACGAAATGTGCACTCTCCATAGAAAGTGCTACATGGAAGATTGATGGTGATTTCCATTTAAATTTGAGTCCCAAATGCATCAAGATGAATGAATCCATAACCGACTGGCTACAGAGCTAGTAGATGAGGTAGGTTCAGGGATGAGGTATGTTCAGTTCCTTCAAGACACAAGAATTTTTAATGAATTTATCTTCCTTGACCTTTTCATTTCACATGTTGTTTTTCTTCTTTTATTCTTTTGCTCAGATTAAAATAAAAAAATAAATAATAAACCCCTGCCAAACAAAATGGAATGAAAGCCCAGCCAGGATAGTTAGTGGTGGAAGTATATAAATTTTTAAATTTTTTAAAGTTTTAATAAATCAGAGTTTGTAACAGAAGAGAAGATGCATGTGTTTTTGCTTATTTGAAACAAAGATGAAAAAACAGGTCTTTAAACCTTCTGAATCAGAGTTATTTCAAAATGTAAACATTTTCCTCTCATTGCATAGGAATCTCAGACTGGTCTATAATAAACAGATTTACTCAGTGCGCACATATCTTCAAAGAAGTCAAATGTTTTCAAGAAAAATGGAATAAGTCAGAAAGTGCAGTCAGGTTTTTGTAGTGCGGAGATATCAAACAGCTGTTCTTGGTTTATTCTCAGGCACTTGGAAGCACAACTGTGTTGAAGCCCCATCCCACAGACACATTCAAAGCAGTCATTTGTCTTTGACTCCAAGTTGGAGTTCTGAACTCCCAACACATTTGGTTAACTTTGAACTTCAGTATGTAAATCTTAAAATACATAACTTGCTGGGAATCTCACCAGGACACACTGGACAATTTTTGGCCTGACATAAGGAAGTTTCAATCTCTACATTAAAATAGAAGCATTATTGTTCTCCTGAAAACAGTTCCTCACAGCAGAATGTGCTAGCAACAAGATCACTCATTATCCTGACCAAAATATTCACTAAATGCCATATTCTAATGTGGTTACATTATGTTACTGCATTTAATTGGATTATTTTTCTGCAAGACTTGCCATGGGATGGTATTCTTTCCTAGGTAGAGAGTTGTTTGTTTATGACAAGAAAAATCAAAATAGTGGTTTTGGTTTATTCCTCATTTCACTTTGAACGGAATAGCCAGAAAAGAGTCTGTCTCAGGGGAAGTCTTTTTATCACTTCACCTGCCACTTTGTCACACTGATATCCGTTAGTGCAGACCTTGGGATGCAACTGGAGCCGAGTCTCTCATGCTGAAAGGTAGTTAGTCCTGCCCAGTTGGCAGCTTGGGTGTGCTCCTGGAGCCAGCCTGGCTGCAGGTGTTTATCAGGAGACAAGGATTCAAGCAGTCTGTTTTTTATATGCTTTATAAATAGCTATGTCTGGTTTGCAGAGTATTCCTGACACTCCTCTCCTACACATATGTCCTGCAAATCTGACTCTGGTGGTTTAGAGGCAGGAGTGTCCCGGCTCTGGTGGCAGAGTGCACACGCTCTGTGCAGAGCCTGACATCCCGGCTGAAACTGCTGATGGAAGTAGCTTGGCAGTAAAGCGCAGGACTGTGAACAGGAGAGGCTGGGGCCACCCTGCATTCCTTTCTGCTGAGCCTGCTCTGGCTGGTAACCTCTGGCACTGGGAAGGCAGCATCAGAAACCACTGCAGCCAGGGCTTGCCTGGCAGAGCCCTGAGCAACTCACCTGGCCCCAGCCTCAAAGGAAAAGTGGTCATGCTGACCCATGCAGAGGTGGTGACAAGTGGAAAGCTATGGAGGAGCTGTGTTGCTACTCATTTTAAAATGCTGTGGGGTAGCCATAATGTCTTTTTGGCCTCAAAACCAGAGCATTGCTACTGCAGAGCCCTTGAGAGTGAACAGGCACTTCACAGGTCACAGCTTTCAGTGCAAGCTCACACACACTTTGCTCCCACCATAGGGCTAAGCAGAGCTGTTCCTCTTTCTGCAGAAGATCTTGCTCCCATGGTAGTCTGGGATTACCGGTGAAACGGCTTATCTGAGGAGATCCTATGAAAATCTGCTCCTTAGCAAAACTTGGGTGTTCCTGCAAGCTGCTCATTGTTTCAAGATGTCATTCCCTTGTGCAGGGAGAGGAAATGGAGGAGGGGAAGGAGTCAGCACAGATCCACGCTGATGATGGTGTTCCTGGGATGCTTCCGGACAGGACTGAGAGCTGTGGGGCCAGATGCCCAGCACTGACTCCCTGCCAGGGCCTTGCTGTGGCTGGTTTTACCCGCTCTGTGTTTGCTGCTTTGAATGTTGCAGAAGGCTCTTTGGATCTGTGCCTTCCTGACTGCCATCTCTCAATCTCTTCTTTGTCTCTTCTGAACAAGCTCTATCCCATCAGCTGTGCTTCCTGCCCCCAGCCTTTCCCCTTGCAGTGTAACCAGCACCTTTGTCCTTTCCCAGCCACAGTCTGGGTTGGTTTCCAGTGTCTTTTCTGACCACACTTCTGCCTCCTTAGAGTTAGCTAGTTCATGCACCATTTGATCATCTTTTCCCTAGTTTCTTCTTCAGTCTGTTTCTCACAATTATTAGCTACTTCTTTCTGTGACTCTATCCGCCCTCCCTCCATCCTTTCCAAATCTCCTTCGGAGTGGCCTGTAGCCTTCATTCTTCCAGTGCCTCCTGAAGCTGGCAGAGTTCAGTTGCTCTTGCTGGGCTTTCTGGCATGTTCTCCTCCCCTCAAAGGTTATCTAATATCAATAGACACCTGTGGAGTTTGGATTTAGCCTCCTGCACCCCTCACAGTAGCCCTGGCTAGAAAAATACTCATCTTGGGTGTGTGCAGAGCAGTACCAGGATGTGGGGGATGGTTGTGCCATGTGAGATGTGTCACTGCCAGAGAGTGTGCCAGTCACTCCCTCCAGCAGCCAAGCTGGCAGTTCCCATCGCCAACCAGCCTGGAGAGTCCGTCCCTGGGGAGCTTTATTCCCAGTAGAAGGGAGAGGATCTGGCAGTGCTGATGTACTTTGCTACTCTAAAACTTGTGAAGATGATGGAATGAGTGATAAGCTCATGCATTTGTCTGTTGCCTCCACAGGGCTCGGGTGTGATTAAAGCAGGTTTTGCGGGTGATCAGATACCAAAATACTGCTTTCCTAACTAGTAAGTATTCTGCTGGTCTTGGTAACTTCTTAGTACTGTGTACCAATTCTTTGATATGTAGAGGGGAAGAATTGCCCGGTTTTATGAATGGAAAAATGACTTACTCTTTTATGTCTGCTGCAAAGAAGCATCAGGGAGATGAGAGCTCTGCTGTTAAATATTTTGAGATTTTTGGGGACACACACACATCATAAAAGATGACATCACTTTGTCAGGCTCAACACACAACCAAAGCTGTAGGATCCTTTAATCTGCACACATGAGGAAAAGGACCTGGAAGAAGTAGAATCTGGGATAAGAAGTGTGAAGACCTCTGTATTTTTTCGGTGTGTGGTATGATGTCTTGATTCCTGCCAGACTTCTTTGTAAGTTTTCTGAGAGTTTTGCCAGGATGAAGACTGCTGGAACAGGAACTCTGAATAGTCACTGGCTTTTATTTTCAATGTGGTGGGTTTTTAGCGAGTAATTTTGTGTTCTGAGCAATATATTCTGTATGGGATGGTGGGGTATGGGACACAAATGTCTAATCTGACAAGTCTGCCTGAGGTCAGGCAGCACGTGTAGATCCAACACCTCAGACAATTGCTCAGTCTATCCTTGTTCATCCCAGGCACTGTTGAAACAGGTGAGTCCTGAATAATCAGTGAAAATATGGCCAGACTCATAAAGCAGACTCAGCTGGTTTATGTCAAGCTACTTCAGAACTGTCTACAATCTATCCCCTTCACCTCTGATTTCTGAGATTAGCTCAGAGCAAACCTGCGTCTGTCTGCACCTGTTAGCACCCCTAGACTTACCCATTGAGAAAGTTCTGGTTAGGACAGAGAGAAACACAAAGCAGGCAATTCTTGGGTGCATCTGAGCTCTTTGTAGAAGCATTTACTCTCTTGTCTCTGTTCTAGTGTGGGCAGACCAAAGCATGTTCGTGTTATGGCTGGTGCTTTAGAAGGGGACATTTTCATTGGTCCAAAGGCAGAGGTAAGAACACCTGTAACACTGCACTTGTCCATATATCTCAGTGTGCTGCTGTAAGGGGGGGGGTGTGGCAGCTGGACTGTGGTTCTTTGGTATCGTGTAGCTCTGAAGAGTAGAACTGATTGTCACTTGCATGTGCGTCCAGGGTGGAGTGGGAAGCTTCATGAAATTCTTGTGCCAGTCTGCTGACCACAGACCTAGTTCCCAAGACCTTCAATATCTCTCTTCTTTTTAGGCTACTTCTAACTCTGTATGGTTACATGCTTTTGACTGGGAATTTTAGAAATGGACCCTACTCATTTGCTGTATATCTCCCTGCTGTGGGCAGGAAGTTTCTCTCCGCAGTCCTGCTTCTGTCACATTTCTTGTGAGCCCTTCAAACGGCATTCCCCAGTAACATCCTATTATGTTTTATATCATGACTGAGCTGGTAGTACAAAGGTACCGTATGATAGGTGTCTGTGTGTTGACTTTAAAAGTGTTATGATGGAATATGTTCTGCAAATGTCAGACATAGACATTCCTACTTGGTATAAAAAGGCCTTGTCTAGTCTTGGCTTCTCTGGGAGAGATGTTTGTGATGAGTGTTCAGGTTTTGCCCTGTATGCTATAGATAAGTTATCTTTTAGTGGAATCAAAACTGAAGTTGAGTCTGACAGTAAGTGACAGTCACAGTGCTCAGAAGTGTGATTGCTGGAAGCCCTGATGCTCTCTTGTCCTTGCTGTTTGCTTAGGAGCACAGAGGTCTTCTTGCGATCCGATACCCAATGGAGCATGGCATAGTGAAGGACTGGAATGACATGGAGCGCATCTGGCAGTACGTGTATTCTAAAGACCAGCTCCAGACATTCTCAGAAGAGGTGAGAGACCACATTATATAAAGGCACAGGTGTCATTCAGTGCATGTGTAACACCAGGAGCCTTGGAACTCTGGGAAAGATTTGGGACTTTTCCTTTGGCCTTCTTTCTGAATGTGTGTCTGTTGCTAAATTAGGTTCTTTCACCTCTCAGGAGATACTGCACAAGCAGAATTATGCACAAGCAGAATTCCTCTCCAGATCTGATGGTCTGGCCTGACTGAAAATTTGCCTTTCACATTTGCTATTCGCACTCTCTCTAATGATTCTACTCTAGGCCAAGTGTTTCTGACTTGTCCTGTTCTGCCTGCACATCAGGCATATCCACTCAGCAGTGACGTGATTTGAAGTGAGGAAGGAGAAAACCACAGTCCTGTGGTCTGGAAGGACTGGACCAAAACATTATTAAATGTCTGAGAGCAATCTAAGTTGTGGAGTAGGAATATTTCTGTCTGTTTGTGCTAAGACCATGTGCCTTCACCCTTTCTTAGGGTCTGATTTTGGGTAATCTGGCTGATTTTTTTGTCACTGAGAGTCATCCTGCTTGTCCTTCGTGGGTCAGAGTTTCTCACAGAGTACATTTCCTAACACTTCTTCAAAACTAGACCAGAACCCTGCTGGTCTTCCAACCTCGTAGAGATTATTCACAGTCTAATAGAGCTCAGCTGAAACTACTCCTTTGTACCTGTCCTCTTGCACCAGTGGTTCCTAAAGTTAATAAATAAGCAGAAACTTTTAGGAACACACCCATACTGCCTCCTGGGTACTGCAGCACAGCTCCTTCTTCTCTTTCCCAGCATCCTGTGCTGCTGACAGAAGCACCCCTAAACCCGCGCAAGAACAGAGAGCGTGCTGCTGAGGTGTTTTTTGAGACCTTCAATGTGCCAGCACTATTCATCTCCATGCAAGCTGTGCTTAGCCTGTAAGTGTCTTTCGTCTTTGATTTGTGTTTGTGGAATGTTGCCACAAAGTTCATTCTTCTACAAAAAAATATGTGGAAGACCTCACTGATGTCTGACTTAACCCCTTTTCATGCAAGAACTGAAACTCAATTTGTGTAATAAAGAGTTTACAGGAAACTTGCTGAACTGCAGACAGAACTTGCGTTTTGAGGGGTTTTTAGGCCCTGTTTGTGTGAAATCTGCTTCCCGAGTTGAGCGTGGATGTGCTGCTTGCCTGGCCTCACTTTGAGTTGCTTGTTCTGACTTGAGCCTTTGTCCCTTTGGTAGCTACGCGACCGGCAGGACCACGGGAGTGGTGCTGGACTCTGGGGATGGCGTCACCCACGCGGTTCCCATCTATGAAGGCTTTGCCATGCCTCACTCCATCATGCGGATTGACATCGCTGGCCGGGATGTCTCCCGCTTCCTGCGTCTCTATCTCCGGAAGGAAGGCTATGACTTCCACACAACCTCTGAGTTTGAGATTGTCAAGACCATCAAGGAGGTGATGCCCTGTCTTGTTTCTGTGTTTTGTCCAAGAGGGGGTTTCTTCTCAAGGGAAGTTGTGGCTTTTGAAATCTGATGGGAAGTTCCAGCCTACCTAGCTCTGCACCTAAATCCATTATCTATGTGAGGGAGTCTAGGGCCACTAAGATGATTAAAGGACTCTTATATGTGGAAAGGCAGGGACTTTCAGCTTGGACTGTTGAGCCACAGGAAATGTTTGAGGACAGTCTTGTTGATGTATATACACGTCTGAAGGGAGGCTGGAGAGAAAACAGAGCCATCATTTCATTGATGTCCAGTGACAGGACAAGATGCACAAACTGAAGCACAGGAGGTTCTGTCTGAACATAAACTTCCCTTAGTGTGAGGGTGACCAAGTGCTGGCACAGTTTGTCTAGAGGGTTGTGGAGTCTCCATCCTTGGTAATATCATCTGGATGTGGTCCTGGACAGCCTGTTTTAGGGGACCCTACATGGACAAGATGACCTCCAGAGGTCATTTGCAACCTCAGCCATCCCATATTCTGGGAGGGTCATAGTAAAAATCACATTAATCCCTGTTGAGAGGCTGTTAACATGGAGGTGAAGGTGGGCTGGTGGTTTGGAGTCGATTATGCATTTACCTGTACTGCAGTTTTTCAGGGTCTGGTGAGAGCTTTCACTAGTATTTGTAAAACCCATGGCAGCTAGAGATCACAGGTGGCATATTGCAAGGTAGTTTACCTGCTGTGAGCCTTAAAGGTCTTTTCTCCAGCACATAATACTGTTGAAATCAGTCTCCCCAAAGGGATACATGGATTTTGATTATTAGTGAGAAAAACATTTTATCAAGAGGCAGTTGCGTTTACCCTTCTCATCTCCCTCTCCCTGACTCTGTTTCCTCTCCAGCGTGCCTGCTACCTGTCAATAAACCCCCAGAAGGATGAGACTCTGGAGACTGAGAAGGCTCAGTACTACCTGCCAGATGGAAGCACTATTGAGGTTTGTAAGGACCACCCTTGGGGAACTCCTCATGTGAGGCACAGAGTTTCCAGAAAAGCTCCCAGTGATGGGAAATTTCATGCGGTGTTAGGTGGGAGGGGATAATTTTAAAAGACCATAACTCATCCTAGGCTGTTGACTGGAGACTAGAATTTTTAAGGAAAGAAAACTTTACTAGAAACCTCTCAACTTCTGCTAGAAGTCCTGGGTAAGGATGCAGCATGACAATGGGGACTCAGCTGTTTGAGAGCAGGCTCTGATCTAACAAACTTTATGCAGATCAGGTATGGAGTGTGGGTAGGTGTCAGCTCACCAAATCCATCAGTGGTTTTATATGTGCCTTTTGTCCTGCCTAGAATTATCTCCTGTGCATTAACAGTTGATACGAAGAGTTATGAATACTCCTTAGAAGACTGAGCCCACTATAGAATGGTCGAAAGAGAGGAAATACAGGTTTTACCTCTAGTACCAGGGCTGGATTTGTTCCCTTTATGCCAGACCTACTGTATGGGGCTGAACAAGTTTCTTCATCTCTTTCATCTGCAAATTGGAAATGGTGCTCTTTGTAGGAACTGTAGTCCAAACAGGCGTTCACTTGGGATCTAGTGATGCAGCCTGAATGTCCAGGAAGCTTCATTAATCTGAAGCTTCACCTAAGAAAGGCAGGCCTATCTGTAGGTAGTGAACAAAGCCACACTGTCCTCTTCCCTCTGTCCTAACTTCTGCTCTTGCAGATTGGCCCTGCGCGTTTCCGAGCCCCAGAGCTCCTGTTCCGGCCGGACCTTATAGGGGAGGAATGTGAAGGACTTCATGAAGTGCTTGTTTTTGCCATTCAAAAGTCAGACATGGATCTGAGGCGAACGCTGTTCTCCAACATTGTGCTGTCTGGAGGCTCCACGCTTTTCAAAGGTTCCTGCGTCTCCTCTTTCAATGTGCTGTGACATACCTAGCTCTTGCTTCTTTCTCATGTGAAACTTGGAAGATAACCCAGATCACCCAATTTGTCCTCTGGCGTGAGGGCTGTAAATTGTGCTCTCTCAGGGCATTTACTTCCTAATTTTCTGAGTCCTAGTCATATCCTGTTGGGTGTGCAAGACACCTCCCTCATACATCACTTTCTGGGCTTGGAGGGCTTTTACGGTTTTCCTCCAGTCAATGCCTGTGGAAGGACCGAATAGCCATGTTCATTCCTGTTGCTGTAGCTTACGATATCTGAGACTAGATACGAAAAAGGACTCTTCCATCTTCTAAGGTTTCTTTAGGTCTCTGATATGTCAGAGTTCAATGGTCCTAGTACTGCATGAGTGTCAGCTATGTGTGTGCAGAAGGGTTTCAAGCCATGCCCTCCGGGCTCAGTTGGTACTCGTTGACCTAAAGATCCCCTCTGCCAGAAGCCGTCAATCTCTTATCTACTGGTTGACGTCTCCAAATAGATCCTGCTCTTCCCATTCAACCCCCTGTACAAATGGGCTGGACACAGGAGGAATGCCTAGGGAAGGAGGAGGTCCTATCTAAAAACCTTGTTTGCTTGACTCCGGTTGCTGCTGAGGAATGGAGCCCATTGTGCCAATGTTTGAGGTCTCAGTGAGACAAAATTCTGTTATGTCACTATCTGTGTTCTGTGCCTCCCCAGACTGGACTCTCTAAGATGTGGGATGGGGTATTTGAATAGGACTTCATAGGCCGTGTCCACATTGTTAGTGGATGGAACTTGGGATTTTGCTGAGGTGCTCACACCACGTTTTCTGTCTGGTGTAGGCTTTGGTGACAGGCTGTTGAGCGAAGTGAAGAAACTAGCTCCGAAGGACGTCAAAATAAGGGTAGGAGCCACCTCTTTTGTGTTTGTCACTTACCAAGTGTGTTGTTCTGTGACCTTGAAAGAACCTTGCTCAGACTGCAGCTGCCATTTACTTCAAATCAGAAATGCCTTTCCTGAGACACTCACATGCCCAACAGCATTTGCTATTGTGGTGAAAATCAGTTTGGTTTCATCACTGAAAAGGTGGCTCCTCTGACTTGACCCCTGTCCAGGATTCTGGACCAGAGTGGCTGTTTTGGGCGACTGCCAGGTGTCTCTGTTGGGAGAGATCACATCTGTGTTTGTCAGGTGTTAGCTGGAGTGAAGTGTGGGCAGTGTGCTAGGAGGAGCAGACTCGAGCTTGGGAAGGTACTGACTGATTCTGTCTTTCTCCAGATATCGGCTCCTCAGGAGAGATTGTATTCCACATGGATTGGGTACGTACTGCACAGCAACACATTCTGCTGTGGGATTGGGCTGGGGAGGCACAGCCCAGTGGCTCTCACGTTGTTATCCCAACTGATGCTGTGTGTCGGGGGGGTTGTGTTGCTCAGCTGGGCAATGCTTGGCGTGTTCTTGAAGCAGCAGTCACCAGGTTGTGTGGGAGGGGGCAGGTGCTGCCATGCTCTTTAGCATTGGCGCATTTGAGGACAGTGGGAGAGGGAGTGACTGTCCAGAGAGCGTGTCTGTCGTGGGTAACTGAGCCTAGGCACCTTTCTGTCACGGGGAAGTGTCACGATAGAAACAGCCCATCTCTGCAGAGATAGCATGAGAGTTCCGCCAGCATTCTCCTTTAACCCATAACATGCCTGTCTCTTCATAGTGGCTCTATCCTGGCCTCTCTGGACACCTTTAAGAAAATGTGGGTTTCGAAAAAGGAATATGAAGAAGACGGAGCTCGTGCCATCCACCGAAAAACCTTCTAGCCCTGGGACCTGTCCTCAGTCTCCTCCGAAGACTCACTTAAACTCGCTTTTCTGAGTCCGAGTGTCTGAGAGCTGCCTGTGTGTGTGTGTGTGCGCCAGCATGCCCCGATGTCACTGAGCAAAGACGACAGCAGCAGGAGGGTTGTATTAGTACTACTAACTTCTTTTTTTTTGTTTGTTTTTTAATGGAAAGGAGAAAATACCAATCTAAATTTCTCCGGAATGGCCCATTCCTTTTTCATTTCAGTCCCTTATTTTCTGTATCACAGTCACAGCTGTCATTGTAAAACAAATAAGCAAAAACAAAGGGAACAGCTTATAGAAACTGCCTGGCAAGCCGGAAGGGAGCCAACCACTGCAGACTGCTCGTGCGGGCTTTAGTCAGCCTGACTGCAGTGCCTGGATTGTCTGGAAACACATAGCTGAGGCCCCATAGCTACTTCCTTCTTCAGCAGTGTCTTCACCATCAGTACGTTTTTGAAGTTGTTTTTAATATATTTTTTATTAAGAGAAAGCACATTCTCAACAGTTAAGTCCATTTGCCCCCACTGTTTTGGTGTGTGAGTGTATGCGTGAGTGTGTAACTTCTTAGCCTGATGTGGGGTCTGCACCACAGCTGGAGAAGTTGGCGATAGGACTTAGTTTGTATTGCATGGAGTAGAACAAAGCAAATCTTATCAGCTATCATTGTACTAGACGGTTATTCTCTCGTACCTTGTTTTAAATACCTTTTCTCCTCTGGAAGCAAGTACCCTGGAATGGGCGTGAAGGCACTTGTGTGTTCCCCCTCAACCTGCCAAGATTTACAGTGCTGACTTCTCGTGTTCTTTGTAAGAGTCGAGGCTGTTTCCCTCCTTCCTGCCATGTCAGGGCAAAGGGAGCATGTATTCACAGCCAGGCATAACTCTTGTGTACTTTATCCATTCTGGGGCAAAATAATAATTGGGAAGGTGCATTGTAATGTAAGAATTGTTTTATTTATTGAAATGTCTGAGATCTCTCAAATACTGACCACAGCACCTGGGAATTATGCTTTGGGTCTTCTTTTGAACACCTGTTGCCCAGCTGCCCGCTGCTCAATGTTTGCACTGCGCACAGCACCCACGCTTAGCAGAGAGGCCAGCCCTGCACCACCACCCCGTCCCTGGTCGCTGGGAATGCACCAGGGGAGAGGACAGCAAAGTGCACTGGGAGGTCGGTGTGAGTGGCAGGTTTGTGAGCAGGAAGCTGTCCTGCTGGCTGTGTTCTGCTGCACTGCGGTGCCTTTCTGCTCACCTGGTGGCTGCTTTGCTTGTACTGCTCTAACAGCCCTGGGCAGCCTGCAGACCTGCTTGTGTTGGGGCATGCCACTGTTCCAGTTTTACTTGTGCATTATTCGGTGCTCTCTTCTTTTCCCATTAGTTTTCTGCAGAACGTGGCAGTAGCAATGGAGCTGGAGTTGCTTGGTGGCAGTTCCTCCCTGTTTCTCTCCTTTCTGTTCATTGCCACACATCACCTTGGGGTCGCTCTCAGGTGCCAGAGATGGGGTAAGAGCTGGAGGATTGCCACAGAGGTGAGGGAAAGGCCAGTGCACTGCCCCAGCTGAGATGAATGTAAGCAGCAGTCGGTTGCCACTGTAGGAACCACGTTCTTGGGGCTCACCCATGAGTTTGGAGAGGCTGTAGGCAGGTGGGTGGGGTGGTCTCTCCCAGCTGAGGCCAGGCTACTTGTTCCCCTCCCATCAGAGCAGACTGTTTTTTAAGCAAGAACCTATTAGAGCCAGTCAATACTCAGCCTTCTGCTGGGAAATTGTTTCTGTTCTTGCTGGTTTGCTGCAGCACACAGAGGGGAATTCCAGCAAATTCCTCTCAGTTCCATTACTGTGTGCCCCAGGCAGTGCTCTCTGTCCCCCCAGCCCCTCTGCTGGCCTTGCAGCAGCAGTGCTCCATTTTGTAACCTGCAGTGACTGGGTAGGACGGTGCTGTCTCCAATCTAGCGTTTGTTTGGTCTGCCTGACTGTTCCCTCGCACACTGTCCAAACCATGTTGCCTGGTGGTGCCCAGCATACTTAAATAAAGTCATTCATATACAACACTCCTGGCCTCCTCTTCCCACATTTGCAATTTTAAGGAGGTAACTTGTGTTCTCTTGCCTGTGCAGAATTGTCCGCTGTACCAACTCTGCAAGGAGATGCCATCTTTGGTCCAGGATTTCATTCCTGGCCTGGCTTGTGTGGGAGGAGATTCCTGGGCTGCAGCCATGGTACCCAAATCTACTCTCCTTTCATGCGTTATCCCTGAGTCTTCTGTCACTGCAGACAGGTGAAAGGCTGGAACAGGGCAGCCTGGGCTGAGCAAGGGTGATGCCACTGCTGTTGTGCGAAGAGCTGGTGCCAGCCCAGGTGTTTGCAGAGAGAGCAGTGAGTACAGCTGTGCTCATGGGGTGGGCCCTGGGAAGGTGGCACAGTGCCCAGTGCTATGACTGTCCCATTTTGTCCCCAGCAGCCACGGGTGTAGGAACAGGACAGACCTAACTCTGGGGCCTTCCAAGCAGCAGGGATAAGTGACACCTCCCTTCAAAGGCAGGTGATCCCCTCTGCCCCCTGCAGAAACAGCCAAGCCTCAGTTTTGTGGAGAAGGATCTGTCCCCTTGTCTCCTCCCCAGCCACAGCTGTGTCCCCACAGCACCACATCCACCCAGCCAGGCTAGAGCCACTGGCTAGAAGAAAATCATCAAGCAATTCAGAAAAAGATCATCTTTTATTTATGAAATGGAGAATCATTCTCAAACTTGGTTAGAAGTTGCACAAATAACTTAGATTTGAACCAGTGAGAACTACAGCAGCCTCATGGCAGGAAGGTCTTGGTCCAAGACAGAAGGCAGTCATGTCCTGAGGCAAGATGGCAGGTTGGTGGGCTGAGACCCCAGAGGGAACCTGGCACTAAAAGAACATCCCTCAATATGCAATGGCTTCAAACACTGCCTGCCAAGCCCCCCATCCTGCAGCAGGCAGGCACAGGCTTTGGCACATCCCTTCTGCCTGCCCCCAAACACATCACAGAGATTGAGCAGTCACTCCCTTGCCTCAGGGAACCCTTTGGTGATTACCTGTCCATCTGCTCCCAGCCAAAACCAGGGAGACCAAAGCACCTGCTCTCCTTGGGTCCCTGGCTCAGCAGTCAGGTGAGATGATCTAACTCAGGCACTGTTTCAAGCAGAGGAGCTGAGGTGTCTGCCCCTCCCCACAGGGGTAAAATCCCAACTCTGACTGCCCAGTACTGTGTCAGACAGGCTCCAAAGAGGAATCAAAGGCACAAAAGCAAGACCTGGTGTCTCCTTCGGTCTGTGCTCTCCTGCAAGAGGGGAGGGTGCCAAGCTGCCTCAGCGGGTCACCTGGGATTGCCCTGGGCAGGGAGGCACTTCCAGCAGCTGGATTAGGGGTTGGTTCCCTGACCTTGCCAAAAATGGGAGGAACAGTGTGACAGCACTGAGTAGAAGGACCTGTGGAGAGGAAAGGAGGGATAAACACATGCAATGGGATGCCCAGTGAAATGATACAGCTCAAGGCTCTGAACTCGGTTCAAGCCCAGCACCTTTCCGAGGCCAGCAACAACTCCCTCTACAAGGCTGCAGAGGAGGCAACCTCAGCATGAAACAGCACACCCAGCAGATCCTGGCTGTGCAGGATATTGTCCTGGGAACAAATGCTTAAGAGCGGATTTGGTCCAAGAACCACAGCACCGCAAGTGGCAGGGTTGTACTAGTTACTGGGAAAGGCCTTCAAGCTCCTCTCATCCCTAATCCTGTTTGGCAATCAGTTCCTTGGTCACTTGGTCCCTCAGGTGCCTCCCACTCCACTCCCCAAGACTGAAATGCTCTAGTGAGGAAGGACTCCCTGTGCAGTCTCCTCCTGCTCAGCTGGAGAGGCTGTGGCTCCCCAGAGCCATGCCCAGTGCAGAGAAGTGCACTGGGGATGTGTCTGTTTCTCACACCTGCAACCCAGCACCTCTTTGCTGGAATGAGCGGCTCTCTGCTCCCTGTGACAGGCTGGGATAAAATGTTCTTGCTCCTGAGATCAAGCGATCTGTCTCAGGCCCCTCACATGCTGAGCCTCTCTGCCTTCCCCAGTGACCACCACCTGGAATAAGTAAACATTGGCATCACAACATTTCACAGCTGAACCATGAACATCAGGGTCTCTCAGCCCACCATCCCTGCCCTTCACCTGCCCTCCAGCACCGGCCTGGAACCAGCAGCATCCTGGGGGCTCAGGCACCCTTAGATTGTTTTGACCTCTGGTGCTTGGCCGTGTGTCAGGCTCTGCCGCTGAGCCTTCACCACCTGTAGCCGCTTCCCATGCAGGCTGAACTGTGACCAGGTGAGGAGCTGCAGCAGGGCACACGTGATGGGCACAAAGACGAGGAGGTAAAAGCAGCCCTGGCGAAGAGTTGGCTCCAAGGTCGCGGCAGACTCCAGCTTTGGCTGGGCACTCACCACGTTGTTCAGAGGGTTGCGCTGGAAGATGTCGTAGCCTGGTGTCAGAGAAGAGTTTGTGAGAATGGGGCAGTGGGGATGGACCTTTGTCCATTCTCTTTGAGTGACCAGCCGTGGAGATGCAGAGACCAGGCACAGGTTAGCAACAGAAGAGCCCTCTGCACCTACCCAGGGCGCAGCACAAGGTGCCAGACACTGAACTCACAGGTCTTCCCTGCTCCACTGCTTTCCCCAGGAGCATCCTTACCTGTGTATGCACAAAGCAGCCAGGTGCCGATCAGAGGGGCGAAAGTCTGGCCTGGCTTGGTGACCAGAGCCACCATCCCAAAGAGCAGGGCTGAGGCTGCCTGCTTCCTACGGTTCAGGACTAGGTCCTCGTCCACCAAATCAGTGACCACCAGGTTGAGTAGTTTACAGGTCCCTTCTGTGAACACACGGTTGCTGCAGAACAACAGGCAAAGCACTGAATAGGGCTATCAAGAAATGACAGGAAAATGTGACAGATAATAAAAAATGGCAAGGGTGAAAAAAGTTTCCCCACACTTGAAATAAGAATTTCAGAAGCCCTGGTTACAGGAGAGGAACACCACTATGAGTAAGACTTTGTGCCCTGCAGTGACACCTCAGATCAGTCCTGACCTGCCACACAGGCCTGGGGACAGGACACACCAGGCCTGTGGCTCACAGGCAGCTGCAGCACACACCAAGGGCTACGGAGGAAGAGAGAAGCTCTTAGCAGCTGGGAAAGGCAGGTGCAGGCTGCCACCAGTCCTGCTGGTCTGTGACCTCCTGAACATCACTGCCTCCCTCACTATGCAGCAGGACAGCCTGTGGATTCTGCAGTGACCTGTCCCATGTACTGTTGGAGCTGGAAACCACATGGCTTATGTAAGATCCTGCCCCCTGTTCCCTGCCTTCCACTCCTTAAAACAGGGACAACTCATTTTGCTTCCCAGGAGGCAGAGGGCAGGGGAAGTGACTGCTGCTTGCCTACCTGGCAATAAAGATGCAGAGCAGATACACCTGATCAGGTCCTGCCAGGAGCATGATAACACTCAGAGCCAGCTTCAGGAAGAAGAGTCCTCGCACCACAGCGTAAACCCCACAGCGGCGGCACAGCGACAGGAAGTAGAGGTTGTTGAGATGGGGGGCAATGTAGGAAACACCTGAGCAGAGACACAGGCACGAACAGTTTGATGGAGTTTAACTTTCCACCATGCCCCCAGACATGATACCAAGACAGACAGCAAGGTTGGCTATTGCCAGCAGGACAATACAGAGTAGCTCCCCCACATACACAGAAGGCTGCAGCAGATTTATTCCATGGCTTTGTGGCACAGCACACACTTTCCTACAGAGGGAGACCTTCTTCCATCAACCTCATGGACAAGAAGAAAGAAAAGACTTGCCCAGTGTCATGCAGAGGCTGCAACTCAGCCCTGGAGCAGAAATCAGAGAGACAGGACTGCCTGACCAGACCTTGCCTGCACAGAACCCTTCCAGGGTAACTCTAGGACCAGTGCCCACGTATCTGTGGCAGCTTGGAAATGGTCCATATGCTGCAGAAGGAAAGGGATAATTCAGGGTGGTGTTCTCTGCTGCATCCTGGGAACACTATCTGCAGTCTCTAGTGCTCAGAGCAACACCTCTCTGGAGTCTAGTGTCCAGCACACCAGGCTTGTCCTTACTAGAAAAGGTTCCAAGTTACTTCTGTGCCCAGGAAGGACAACTCAGAGGTCCCAGGGAAACATGTGGGGTGCATGCATGTGTGAATCTTACAGCTCAGAGTCCTACATGTGAGCACACCTTTCCCCAGATGGAGTTTGGGAAGAGCAAACTCAGACTTGGGACAGGTCCTACGTAACTCGGCTGCTCCCTCCAGTCCCACCTGAAACTCACCAAGCAGGAAGGATCCAGTAGAGACAGAGATCTGGTCTGACAGCAGGTGCTCCAGGAACAGAGGGAAGAAGTTGCTGTTAAAATGGCAGTGAAAAACCTGTGAAGGCAGCATGCAGACAAGCTGGTCAGCAGGAACAGCAGTGAGAAAGAACAGGAAAAGCTAACAGCCCTCTGGGCTCTGTTGTCCTAGGAGCCCCATGCCAAAGGATCATGCAGCATAGGCCTGGAATATTTCAGCAGAGCAAGACCTTGGCTGTGGCATTTCTGACACTGCTGGCTGAGATTGCAGAGCTGCAATGCCATAAGCCATGCCCACTTTGTGCCCGAAGTCAGCTCCACTGCCCAGCTGTACAGCACAGTGCTGCTGGGACAGACAGGGCCAGCAGGTGACACGAGGCTTTTGGGGGAGACAGTGGCATGGCAGGAGGGAGGAGGTGGCCGGCAGGAGGACATTGGTAAGGCAGTGAGGCTTGAACACAAAGATGCAGGCCAGCATCAAGAGCCTGCCTGAGGGGAACTGAGGGATCCTCGGGGAGCCATGACTGCAGCACGCAAAGCTGGGCAGGCTGCCGGCATTTGGTAGTCATCACTGAAGAGATGAAGAAGGGAAATGGTAAAAGCCAGCTGGGACATGGATCCAGCTGGACAGCGAGAACAGTGATGTGAGCCTCAGGAAAACGGAAAGGGAAAGGAGACTGTGCTGACAGCCATGCCAGCAAACAGCACTCCAGAACTCATCCCCTCTGTGAGCCAGGCCTTGTGCTTCTGCACCCCATATGGGCTGCACAGAGCTCAGTCAGCTCCCATAACCCAGCCTACGCTGCAGAGAGGAAGGAGCACCCCACAGCTTGCTCAGGAAGTATCCTCTGTCACAAGCAGGGAGAGTGGCTACCAGCTGCTGCATCAGCCAGCATGTGCAGGAGGCTCCAAGAGCCAGTGGGTGCTGGAAACATCTTTGCCCTTCCTGGGGAACTCACATACTGCTGAATCACCTATCTCAAACAGCCAGAGCCAGCGCTCATCCTCTGAATTGCAGCATGTCACTTCTGTGCCTACCTGGACGAGATTCATGCAGACAAACCAGACGAAGTTGCGATGCCGAGAGAGCTGCTGGAGATACTCTGCCAGGGTGATCCTCTTCTCCTGGGGGACAGAGAGTTTCTCAATGTACAGCCTAAAGGAAAAGGAGGGATAAAAAGCAACCATAAATCCCTCACACCAAGACAGAGTCCCCAGTTCTCCCCGTGTAGATGCAGAGCTGTCTCTCCTCAGCTCCCATCTCAACCTTTCGTCTTCCTGGACCAATCAAAACAATGGAGTCTACAACACTGATTGCTTATTGCTAGCAAGAAGCACAGGAACAGGTCTCCCAAAGAACATCTGTCTTTGTAGCACAAAATTCACATTTCTGTCCAGAAATGCATTCTCCTCTTCTCAGCCATTCCACTATACACACGTTCCTCTCCAAGGTCCCTGCAGTTGGCTCACCTGGCAGATCTCATCAGGATCTGCTGCTACTACAGCATAATGCTGGCAGCTCATAACAAGAGATGACATGTGAGCCAGCCCAAGGAAGGAGCTGAACAGGGAAAATCAGCTTGGTGTGGCCTACCAACAGCCCAGCCACTATCAGGCAGCTGAAGTGAGTAACAGGGAGAGACATTCACTTGTCCAGTTCTGTAGGGCATGGACAGCAATGTGGTCTCATGCTCAAGCAGGAATGTTTTCATATGCTGCTTCTGACATTTTACCACTCAAAGGCCTCACTGGGTGCTCTAGACATGAACTCATTTCATGTTCCAAACACTGGGTGGCCATAGCAGGTCAGGCCTCTGCCTCCAGTTTGGACTAGGGCTGACACAAGACAGTTTTGTTCTATTTTCAGAGGAGCTGATCCTGAAAACTGTATCAATAGACAAGAACAAGAGATAATTAACAAATTTTGCCTCATCCTCGATTTTCTCATACATTTAGTTTGCTGCAGATCTATGCCAGGCCTTTGTCCCTGCTGAGAATTCATGACCCTTACTCTTTCAGGGTTGATTCCTGGTCCCATTTCACTTTCCCATCAGCCTGAAACCGCTGGCGGAGCAGCTGTGTGGACAGGGTGAAACCAACAATGGAGCAGAGGGCCAGCAGGATGCAAAATATGCGAAAGGAAAAGAAGTCCTCCTTGTTCCACACTGCATAGGACATGAAGACAGACAGGGAGCCTATGGCACTGAAGAGGGAGCAGTAGAAGTTGAGGCTAGTCCTGTCTTTTGCTGAAACAGCCAGGTCTGCAAGCAAGGCGTTGTGATGGAGATCAACCATGGTAAGAAAGCTGTCGTACATGCAAAGGCAAAGGAGGAACTGCAAACCAGGATGAGCCCAGGCAACCCAGAAAGCCAGGAAAGAAATGGCAAAGAGGGGGCCATTGTGGCTTAGTGCTCTGAGCCTCTTCAGAACTACTTCAGGGGAGGAAATCTCTGCTCCTGACCTGCAACAGAAGAAAAAACAAAATTTTAGGTACCTGGACAAAATCCTGAATGGTCACGTATTCTTCCTCTCCAAGGAAGTCATGTAAGTGGCATAGACACAAGTACAGCTTTTGCTCATGTAACAACCACCCACATCAGATACCTTCTCAGCTAATAATGAATACACTGAAAATATGTGTTTAAGAAGGCCAAGAAGAAACGGGACTTTTTTTTCTCCAGAGCATTTCTCTCCCTGACAGTGCTGTACTGTCTGCACTTTGCACAATGTAAATGATTTCCATGATTTTTTACTAGTTGCACAAAGCCACACCATGATTTTCATTAAATTGTTGATGTAAATACAAGAGAAATGCTAATGGCCAACAATACAGAGCTGTCTTGCCTCAGCTCCCATCCTATAGAGTTTGGGAACAACTGGTCTGAGGCATTCCATGTGGAAATAACTGTATTTTTCCCCCTTGTGCCTCCCAAACCATGTACGGACACACTCTAACAGCCCATTAGGAGGCTTGCTCATATAGCAGGGGCTTGAGATTTTAGATGCCCATATTTCAGGTTCTGCACCACTCATGACTGTTAAGCGTTAGGGTCACATCCACCCAATAGGTGTGTGTGACTTTCTCTATATAGTCAAGTACTGAAACAATATTTATGAGCACTGAACTCCAAAGATGCCATGAAAAGGAAGTATTTAAGAGTTCCATGCCCAATATGCCATTCCCATGCCATCATTTTAAAGCTGCCAATTTGACATCATCTTCCCCAGAGACTAAACAACTTCCCAGACTCTTCTGGAAGCAGAACTTCACTTACTGCTGTGTGCTAAGGAACACTCGGTCACTCAGCCAGCCAAACAGAGGGTCATTGAGGCTGTTCCAGATCAGAAACACTGTCTAGAAAAGAAAACAGGACAGTGAAACAAACCACAGGACAGCTCTGTTCTGTCACCAAAGCAAGCAGTGCTGAGCTGGCATGGTGAGCCACCAGCAGGAACTGTCCCAGCACACTTTCCCTGCCCCATCACCGCTGTATGATGCCCCTGTTTGGAGCAACTGGCAGTAAGGCCAGTGGTTTTCACTGCCTGTGAAACTCCCCAACGTCCCCAGAGGGAAGGCAGTCTTAAGTCTCTGCATTTTCTGTCCCAGCTTGTTCTATTTTTAAATAAGTGGGAAAAACTGAAAAGCCCAAGTTAGCACATGGAAGGCTCCCTTGCTCCCTCTCCACAAGGGAACACTGCTGTTATAACTAACAGTTTTCACATTTCTAGCAAGGAGCAGTCTTGGTTTCAGAGTTTCCTACTTAAAGAGCACAAAAGCCGATGGGAAAAAACTAACCTCTCCTATCCAAAAGGACAGTTTATCAATCTTGTAAACAGAGACGAAGGTGTCCACATAGTACAGGAGGAACACGTTGTGCAAAATGGAAACAAAGAGTGACAGAGACCCGTAGATCACTGCAGTGGGCAAATGGAAAAGACAAGCCAGCAGTCGCAGCCCCATGTTGGTGCAGTCAGTGTTCAGCTCCTTCAATCACCTCCATTTCAGGTGAGATGTCTTCTCCCAACACCTACTACATCTTTTTTGGGGCCAATCCATTGTTACTCCTGCAGGAGAGAAAAAAAGAAATAAAATAAAATGAAAACAGATTTATTTTCTTAAATTAAGTAAAAGATGAATCAAGTTAATTGGTCAATCTTTGTCTGCAGAGATCAGAATTCATATTGTTTTGAGGAGCTGCTACAAAGTGGATTGGAGGGCATTTAACAGACTAGAAGCTATCTGCTACACTAAAGCTGTTTCATTAAGCTGAAGCCAGGCTGTGGGCTCCTGGGGGTACGACGGCATCCTCCTGAGCAGCCTGCCCTGTTCTTTACCCTTTAAATGTTCTTTGTTATCCAGCAAGTAGACAATTAATCCAGCTCTTTAAAGGCAAGGTCACAGGAGGAATCAAGCTAGATAGCTGCAAACAACAAAGCAGCCTTCAGAAAGCACACCTAGTCACTGGTATTTTTAGGTATTAATGTAAATTTTTACCCAAATAAAAATGACAACAGCTGTGATGTAACCTCACATGTGCACAATGCTTTCCTCAGGCAGTCACAGCTGACTGCACCTGGGCTGGCTCAGACAGGAGTTATTTATGGCGAGCAGTGCTGCTGCTTTGTGGCATGAAGAGACATGACCAGAACACGACTGCAGCAGGCACACTGCCATCATGCAATAAAAGTGACCGCAAGTGCCTCAGCAGTTGTCCAGCTTGTCTTGGAATGGCCTAAATCTTAGAACCATACTCTGAAATAAAGACGCGTTGGCTGGACAGCAATATATACAGAAATAAAACATGTGGACACAGCAGCCTTAGACCAGAACAAGTTGCTGTATGCTCACAAGAGGCTGAGTGAGAGAGGAGGACTCCTCACACCTGCACTGACTGGAGCTCACGGCCAGGAGGGGGGGCCAGAAATGTTCTCTTGTGCTTTTCAGGCTGAGCTCTCTCACACTTAAGTTGCTACAGACCCATGGCAAAACACAAGGCACTTATGTGAGGTGTAAGGGTTTCTTAAATCAGTACAAGTCAGCTCCTCCAGCCCATGCCATCATGAGAAGCCCTGTTCACAGCACACACACATGAAGGGTGACAACAAAGTTGTTAACTTGGCACTGTCAAAAGCAAGATAAAGGGCTGTGTGTCACTCCTGTTTCAGCCCACCAGGGTCTGCACTCACCCAACTCAGATACATCATGGGGGCTTTGCAATGTGGGATAAGACTGAACACATAAAAAATAGGAACACATACCACACCAGCTTCTTGGGCTTGCAACACCAGCTGCAGCAAGTCCAAGCAGGAAATTAAGCAGAAGAATAAACGTCTGGGTATGAAACCTCATGAAACGCCAGTCCCATTCAGCATTTCCCTGAAGCCATGAGTCTGACCACTTCTAGGCAAGATTAGAATAGCAAAAAGCTAAAATAACCATCTGCTCTGCCTAGGCCAAGGAATTCCTCTTAACTAGCTCAGAAGGAGCAGGAACAGCATTTGTTCCAATCAATTACATCACTAGATTGAAACTGCACCTCGGTTCCACTCCCAGCCAAAGCACTAGACCTCAGCTGGATCCAACTGCAAAGCCCTTCTGGAGCTCAGACACCATTCTGCATCCCTGCCAGGCCAAAATGCATGGCCAGAAAAAAGGAAGACACTGCTTGGAAGGGAATTCGGCCAGACAATGAACCTTTATAGAAATAATTAAAGACAGACAAGCCTCAAGGGGAAATTTCATTTTGTATGGTCAAAAATTGGAAAGGAATCACGATGCATAAAGACAAAGGTTAAGAAGAAGGGAGAGTTAAGGCAACTGTCCCAGAGGTAAGTCCTGGGACTTACCTCTCACCAAAAGCCTTCTGTGGAGGACTGATTGAAGACCAGATGAAGACACCAGAGTGTTGGGCCCCTTCATGGAACTGTCAGGACACAAGAACTGGGAACACTCACTGTAACTAGCAGGAAGTCAGCTTAAAGCACACAAAAGTATTTCTTTACCTGGCAGTTAGCAAACACCTGACATTTGCTACCAAAGGATATTATAGAGCTGGGCAGTAGGTTCAAACGATTAGACAAATTCACAGATAACAGCTGTACACAAACAACTACTAAAGGGAACAAGACAGGGAAATCCCCTCTAGCCACCCCAAGCCAGCTGTGCAGGCTGGGGGTGGACAAGTGGAAAGGCCACAAATGGTGCCCAGACTCATGTGCTCTCCCCCTAAGCAGTATCTCTTGCTGGCACTGTGGGGCAGGATATGGGGAGAGACAGACTAAGAGTGTGACCCACTAGCGTGATTCTTATCCTGGGCTTGCTTTTGCTATCCAAAACCTGTGTGAAAGCAGAGCCCGCTCAAGCCTTGGTCTTAATGCTGCACTTCATGCTATCCCCATCCAAAAAGTGCTTCACTGAGCACATGTTGCACAGACCACAGCTGTTGAGGTTTCCAGAGACACCTCATTTTGTCATATAAATGCTACAGCGCTGTTCAAAGAGGGTGAAGTTCCACTTCCTTTCTTTCTGCCCCCTCATTACTCCCTCACAGATGTGCAACCTCTCCAGCCAGCTGATATTTGCAAGTGATGTCACTTTTGCTAGGATAGTCATTAGGTCATTTGATAGATATTTTTTCCCTCCTCATCCGCAAATGTGCAGTTAAAAAGAAACAAATCATAATTGTCTGTAAAAAGCAGATTCTACTTCTACACCCAAAGCACTGTGTTATTGCCCCACTGGTATTTTCATAACCTTTTCCTTGGGATGGAGAATTACTCATGGAGTATGTCAGAACTTTTCAACGTGAGGCTGTAAGAAGTAATGGGAAAAGAAGCTGCAGGAGGGAATAGCTATCATTCATTCACGCTGAACCTCTAACACAGTCATAAAGCAACAAGCTCATAAATTAAAAAGCCACGAGTCTTTATTTGAGAAACTTCCTCCTCCGCATTTGACATCTGGCTCCTGACAGTGACGTCCACAGATCTTATCTTCCTGAGGAGGATGTTGGAATACTGGCTACCAGGAAAGCACTGCTTTTGTTTGAGAGTGCTGGCATACAGCTGTGTCTGGAACACACCACAGCTTGGGGCTCACACATCTGCTCTAAGTTCCTAGCCAGCTCACAGCTGGATTCACGAGTCCTCGTGTCCCATGGTGATTCGGCAATGCTTTGGCCTTACAACAAGGCTGAGCTCCAGCCTTCCACAGCTGAAGCCACTTGTACTGAGCCAGCAGCAGAGCCATACATGTGAATCTTGGCTCAAGCCAGCCTTTTAAGCAGGGCCAGATGATTTTTATGTGCTGAAGTTGCCACTCAGCAACCTGAAACAGCCAGCTGCAGACCTGACTGCAGTATCAGGATGACGCTTGTATTCATTCTCCCCTGTGTGGGTAATGCAGGCTGGAATATCCCAACTAATACTTCAGGATATGTCTGTGTTTGCTTGAGATGCCAATATGCCTCTGCTGCGTATTCTGGGTTTTGAGGGGCTTTCTAACAGAGGGCCAAATACACCAGCTTTGTATCTCTGCAACAGCCACACAATAAATCCACCCAGCAGCTGGAAAAACCACCTGAGAGAAAACCCTATTTATAGACATTTGCCACAGCCAGACAGGACTGGGCTGCTGGTGGTCCAGCCCCATTCACAGGGAAGCTGGGCTGGAGCTGCACCTGTGAAAGAGCTGATGCCCTGTGACCTGTCCCAGCAAAATGCCTGGTGCTGGGCACATCAATTCCTCCCAGGGCCTGCAAGGGACAGTCATGGATGTCTTTGTCTGGTTAGGGTTATCAGTCAGCGATAAGCCCATTTTGGGAGCACAGACCAAGTTCTGCACGCTCCTTCCCTCCCACACATGGTACCCCAGGACACCTCCACAACACAAAACATCTAAGAGGGTCCTCACCCCATGAGGCTACCTGGATTCTGGCAAAACTCTGTCAGTAAAATGAGAAATCCCTCCACAGAGCTATTTGAATGACTGGAACTAAAAGAGCCCCCATTTAAGCAAAAAAAATACCTTTCAAAATCCTATTTCTATCCCAGAAAAGCTCCTTCCTAGATACGCACTTCACAAAATTTAAGCTCCTCTGACTAAACTTTGATCTTGTGCACCCTTTCAGAGATGAATATAGCTCCAAGGCTCTCAGTTTCTCCACTCCATACTTCTCCTGAAACCCTCCTAACACCCTTGGATAGTCCCTTAGTAATAAGGACTCTTGAGGGAACACTAAATGCAGTCCTGCATGAAACATGAACAAACACCGCAACAGTATCTGATGTGGAAAGCAATGAAACCTTTGAAACCACCTGGATCAGGCATGGAAACATGACTGGAAGAGGTTATGAGGGCGTTTTCCAGTGCTGTTTAACAATTCAACAATCACTGATGACTGTGCATCATGAGGTTAAGTAATACCCTTCTTATTCAAGCAATCATGTGCTTCCATCACTCCTGCTGACTTCATACATGCAAACACAACTGCCACACAGAAAATTAATACCTGGAACCAGCTGGTAGCTTCCATGGAGCTGTGCTCCAGCTGAGCAATCCTGTTCAATCAGGTCTCATTCACTAACAACAACATAAGGCTTGTCAATATAGAGGTAACTGGGCAGATCTCATAGCCTTGGAACTTGGCAAGGCTTTTACCTTAACACGTAACATCCTGTATCTAAAGAACTCATTGTTTTACAGTGTAAAGGAAGTGTGTTAGATGTATTAAAAAAACTTGTTACTGATCATTTGCTGTCAATATAAGCTCTAATCCTGTAGTGGACCTCACAGCACTAGGATGAGAACCATTGCCAGGTAACTCTGGCCTCAAATTACAAAACTAGAGGTAAATTTGAAATCATCATTGAAAACAAGCCCCAAGAGGTGCTTCAAAGGGGCTACAAGAGGGGATTAGTGCACACATACTGCCTATTTTTTGTTAAGACCTAACAGAAAACTCCAGGTGAGAAGCAACTTTTACCACTCTGCCAAGTGCAGCCACCAGGAGTTTCTGCTACACTGCTTCCCCGGAGCAGGGAGTCTCTTCCCCTATGCAAACCTCCCAAAGCCACCGTCCCTCCGCAGGGCCCCAGCTGCGGCCACAAGGCCACACGCCACTGACCGGGTCACCAACTGCAGCTGCTGGCGTCCCAGGTGCAAGACAGGAGCACAGGGAGCCAGGCTGGACATGGGGACACCGCGACTTTGGACATGCCCAAGTAGCGCTGCCCTCCCCCGTGCGCCATCCGCAGGGACCCCACGCTGAGGGGAGGCCTGGCAGCCCTGGCAGAGGAAGGGGTGGCCGGGCAGAGGCACTCCCATCCTTCCCTAACGGGTTGCCCAGAGGCATTGCCATCCTTCCCTGGTGGGCTCTCCCGCAGGCTCCGTGGCAGTGGGTTGAAACCTGCCAGGTGAGAGGAAGGCGTACCAGGGACACCAGAGACCCGAGGCACACTCCGGGAGAAGAGGGCAATGCCAGAGCCGCCTCTACTTGCCGGGACGCAGACCCCCACCAGCTCCAGGACTGAGCCCCCTACCCACGGGCACTGACACCAGGGAGCGACGGCACCCCCCGGCCCAAGTGGGATCATCCACAATAATAGAGGGAAGTATCCGCCAAGGCTCTACCACTGCAGGGAAGGGGGGACCCCGCTACCCCGCAGAGGCGCCCCCACTGAGGGGTAGTGTCTCTCCGACCCTACTCGAAGGGCCTTACTGAGCGGACGAGGGGTCCACCACCCCACCACACTAGAGGCAGAGAGACAAACCGGGGCCAGCGATGAGGCGGAAAAGACGCCCGCCCACCAGCTCGGCGCCTCCTACCTGCCTCCGGTACCGGCGCTCCCCCGCCGCTCTGTTGTCGCACAGCGCGGCCGCGCAGGCGCATCCCCCCAGCCCCGCCCCGCAGCCATTTTGCGTCCTGGCAAGTGAAGCCGCCAGCACCTCCCATCAGCCATCGCGTGGGAGGTCACCCCTCTCCCTTTATTTGCATATCCCCGCCCCAGCCGCACGAGCCTCTCCGGTCCGGCGCCACCTCTGTGGTCCGTTCGTCGCCATGGAAACGCGGCCTGGCCGGGGACGCCAGCGCTTGGAGTCAGAGAATCGTGGAATCATCGTGGAATCATCGTGGAATTACCGATACTGCACGAGATCTTCAAGTTTACCCAGTCCACCCGCCAGCCCAGCGCCACCACTGTTACCCTTAAGCCACTAAACCTCATCACCCGGTGCCAGATCCAGAGGCCACTTGAAAACCTCCAGGGATGGCAACTCCACCACCTGGGCAACCAATTCCAATGTCTGATCACTCGAACAGCGAAAAAAAAAAAAAAAATTTTGCTATTTAATCTGAATCTCCACTGATCCAGCTTGAGGCCATTTCCTCTGTCCCTCTCACCATAGGCACCGCAGAAGAGACCAGCCTCCACCTCATCACAAACTCCTGTCAGGGTTTGTAAAGAGCAGTGAGGTCCCCCCTGCGCCTCCTCTTCTCCAAAGAGCGTGTGCCAAGCTGCAGAATGACTTAGCGGAAACAAAAATATATACATGGCTGCTTGGGCAGGTGGGGCGGTAATCCAGCAAATATCCCGTCTCTGGTCTTAGTAATCAGTGACTTACATTTCTCTCCCACAATTAATTTCCATTCATCCTGTGTATTTCAGAAAATAGGGACCATCATTGTCCATTATAATTTAAGATCTCTCTGTGGCCCTTTCTCTCAAAGAAGCAACTCCTGTGTTCAGCATATGCATCACCTTCCACCTCTCACACCAACTGTTGCTTCCATTCAGCTGTTCTCAAATTTCACCAGGGGAAATTTCACCACGAAAAACTGATGTAAAAGCCAATTGCTATGTACAGAAAGGTATTATTGCACCCTATTACTTTCTAATGTTTTTGCACATTAGACTTACTACTAGCTTCTTAAGTAGGTCATTTTTATAAATTCCTAGAAGCCAGACAACTAATTGTAATCAACATGGTTTGTAATTAAAGAGTGATTTTTAGGTATTTAGCTTCAGCTATTGAGATCACCTGCAGCAGAGCAAGGCATAAGGCACTAATCAAAGAATCATTTAGTTTGGAAAAGACCTCTAAGATCACGGAATCACTAAGCATCCCAAAGGAGCTGCACTACTGCTGCTGTTGTGCTGGGTGATGATGAGCTGACCTTGCAGACGGAGTCACCCATTTAAAACTCCTGTGGAGATTTCTGTCTGTAAAGGTCTACCATAGTGCAGGTGCTTACAATAAGGTAGTGCTGATGGGAACCACTGATATGGCTTCTTACTTAATTATGATCTGGATGAGCCATGAGTACAAATACCAGCTTAGTAGTAGCTGAGTGTGAGTAAAAAGCTTGGGGGAAGTAAAACTGAGAGGAAAATAGGAGGGTTTATTTCTGTAGTATTTAGTGGGGGGTTCTTTTCTATGTTAGTTAGTCTTGTTGCTTTAAAGGTTACAGTTCTTTAAGTTTTGCTAATAATGTTTTGTTGACTTGAGAAAGGACCTGAAATTTTGGTGAGTGCGTTTGAGGTTTTTCCATGCTGGCTTTATGTGCTGATTTTAGCTGCTTCTTTACCTCTGTCCTGTATCCTTGTTCCCTGTCTGAGCATGTAATGTAATTGCTGAAGGAATGAGCTTCCTGTTGCTGTCTTTAGGTATAAGGGCATGTTCAGGCAAGTTTTGCAGCCGTGGTTACCACAGGAAAAACTTCTGTAACGTGTAATGTAGTATTTTAGGGCATCTCCTTACTCTCTGTGTGTCCCTAAGGCAATTCAGGGAAAAAGAGCCTGTGGAAAGTAACCTGCTTTCTTAAGATCAGGTTGTGCATCCTACTGTTCCTTGGTTAAGTGAAGGCATTCTCTTGGTTGTCTTTTCTCCACATGTGAGTACACATATGCCAAGCAAATGTCTCTGTGTGTTCTGCACTTATACACTGGGCTGTTTTGCTATGTTTCTGCAGTCATATGCTACCCTAAATGTTTGTAGTAGCAGAGAAGTGTACTACTGAGATGTTCTGTATTTTGCCTGGCTTTTTAAAAACCCAAATCCCTTTAGAGTATCTTTCACAAAGAGGTGGTGCCCCTTTCACATCTGCTGTTTGATCATGTGGGTGTAAGTCCATGTACAGTAGCATAACTTGGTTGTAGTATTGATTTATGCCAGTGCTCTACTCTGTAATATTCCTAGCACCACCTACTTGTGAAAGATACTGATGTAAATTGCTATTGTTGTGTGATGAGAGGCTTTAAACACTTTAATTTGGAAAAAATAACATGGAAAGGCTTTTGAGTGATTGTGTTCCTGGAAACACAAGATTTTCTTTTGATTCCCATTTTAAAAAATCAATAATGTTATTTGTGAGTTATGTTCTGTATTGTCTAAAGACCATAACAGAAGGTAGTTGGTTGGGTTTTTTAAAGTTATAACCAAGTTGTAGATCAGCAGATGCTGCAGCTGTCTGCCTTGGGGATGCAATAAGAGCAGTACTCCCATGGGTAATTCTAGCTCAGATGCTTGAACTTACACTAGAAATGCAGTGTGTGTTGCTGTTGTAACAGAAAACTCCTTTATACGCTAGAGGGGTATGTTGTATGTAATACAACCCCAAAGACTGGATAATCTTTCCTGCCCTGCCCTACTGTTTAGGGTGTTGATCCCCTGGGAACAGTTAGTGCAAATGCACAAGATTATGCCTTCTGTACTTATGCATATCCATCCTTGATGCAGGATATGTGGGAATGGGATCTAAGTGTATTTAAAGAACAAAGAGTTAAAATGCAAATAGTTTTCTGTGATGCTGGTGTTTCCACAGAGGAAACCCACTGTGGGCACAAACTCCCTCTGGAGAACCAGGCTGTGTGATCTGCTAACTACTTTGCAGGATATCAGGAGACTCTCCCAAGTGCACTCCAAGGACAAAGACTTGTAATCAAGCAGCTGAGAGGGCAGGAAGCTGTGGAAATACAAAATATGTTGCTCTGCTATGAAACCTGTCTGTGTGTAAGATAAGAAAGTGCTGGTAGGTAACTAGAGCTGGGCATGGGAATTAAGGCTGGAATTGAATTATTTGTCTTGGAGTGCATAAAATAAACAATATATAACCAGGAGGAACCAGATAATTATGGAGTATTTGAAGTAGTTCTTGCAGGGTAAAACCTTTTGATGCCACCTGCACCATATCAGTAATACCATGTAAGGCTGAGATTACCAAGGTAATGATACTGGAATTTTTAGGCTTTATTATGAATGTGGCAAAACTGAGGAAGAAATAATCTGGGTGGATTGGCCATTTGGGAGGAGACTGAGGTAAGGGAAGCATGAATGTGGCAGAAAAAGTGGATCCTGAAATAAGAGAATATAAAATGAGACCAAGGTGAAATCAGCTGACTGAAGGACTGCAGGTGTCTGTGCACGATAGTGAAGCCTGAGGACCCAAGCCCACAGGAATGCTGAAGTGATGCTCCTTGAACAACCTGCTGGACTCGACATCAGGTCTATGTTGGAAAGAATTGTTGTGGGAGGGCAGAGCAAAGTGGGGTAGATGTGCATCCTGGTGTTAAGTGGTGTGGGTGGGAAGGGTGACTCAACAGCATCATGTGTGGTTCATAAGACTTGATTAGTAGCTTCATAGCTGTATGCAAAGTAATATAAATAGCCATGAGATGCTACTGGTGCATTAATGAGGCTATGGGTCATTTAGTTGACTTATTGGTGTGCTTGATATAAGTGAGTGCCCTGAGTCTGTTCTTTCAACACTCATATGAAGGGGAATGATTGCTGGGCAGAAGTCACAGCTGGGGACTCAACCAGGACCTGCCAGTTTGAAAGCTTGAGCTAACTAATACTGAGATCTTTTCTTTGAATAAGAGCATGGGTGGATGTAGATGATGGATATGAGATTAACTCTTCAGTGAGAGGAGGATCAGGTCTGTGCAGGCTGTGTGTTAACATGGAGGTGATTCCTTAGGACTGAATGCTATGAAATACACATTAAAATATGCTCAACTAAAGAAAAAAAAAGAGTAGTGTCTAGATACAGAGCTGTGTCTGGGAAAAAGTTTAAATAAAAAAAAAAACCATGGTGGCTGGGATACTGAGACATGGGACACAGATTTGAACCTCAGATGAGGAAGACATTGAATGTAAAGGGTGCCTGCAGTGGTAACTGGGAAGATGAGAATGGTGGTGGTGGAAGTTTTAATAACACAGAAGTCAGGGTAAGCTGAAAGGAGAATATGTCAGAAAAATAAACTGTGGAGGACATCCAAAATGTATACTCTGGTGCAGCAGACACATACCCAAGGAGAGGTTGAACAGGTGACAGTGTCAGGATCACCTTGGCAGCAGGCAGGGATGTTTTCTAGAGCCTTGCCTGCTGATGCAGTCATCCTATGGTGACACTCATCATGTTTTATTCTTGGTGGCACAGCTGTTCCAGAGCTGCTGTGTTATTGAGCAGCTGCAGTCAGAGAAGGAGTGGCTGCTCCAAACCTCTCTGTCACCAGCGAGGTGCATTTTGACTGCTATTTGAGCAGAGTTATGCAGGGGGGTGATTTCTGGACAACTGCTGCCAAGTAAAGACTTGCTCTGCAATGACTTGGCCTTTTCCTGATATTTTGATTTCATACAGCGTCTGGGTTTTGTGCAGACCTCAGAAAGAGATGCCAGACCCATATGAGTGCTTTCTGGGAATGTTGCTTTGAATAGCTGAAATGGATCTACTCCCTCTTCAAAGGGCCTCTATAAGGGGTGACTGACTGTAATATGCATTAGCTGCTATTTCCACAGTTACCAGTGCCAGCTTGGAGCTCTTTTCTTCATGGTGCACTAGTAGCAGCAGGGTAAGACTGGTGTCTTCTGGCTGCAGAAGTTAAATTCTCCCCCCTTGGCTGAGCTGAAGGGATTGTTCATGGAGCTCTTATATCAGCTGTGCTTGTGGTATCTTTCCAGTTGGCTTGGGCTGCTGTAAAAATTTGGGCAGTGAAGTAATTCCTGATAGAAAGGTCCCTCTTGTAGGGTGAGTGGAAACAGGGTCAGAGCCCCAGCATTGCTGGGGGAGTTCCTCAGACTGGGTTAGTGATGTGGGGAGGCTTGTTCTCTACAGCATTGATTTGTATTGTTGTTAATCACTACTGCCTGCTGGTACCTTGAACTAGGCATGATGCAGTAATCCCTTGTGCAAGTATTTAACGCTTCTTCAAGTACTTTGCTGGGGCAGTATGGGTTGGTTTTCTCTTGGAGAGTGTAGCAAAATGTGGTGCTATTTTATGTTTGGGAGGTGAGTGTTTGTGATCAAAATTCAAGTTTTTCCATTATTAAGCAGCAATAGCATGGGAATCTCATCTTCTACATAAAAACTAAGGCCTGAAAAGGCCTAGCTTTTAACAAGCTATTGAATTTTCCTTGAATTTCTGTGTTGCTGCCAGACATGTCTGGCTAACAGAAAGCATCCCATTTAGGAAGGCAGCCAAGTGCCTGCATCCTAAGGATCAGTACTGGTGGTGGAGGATGAAAGTTATTGTGTTGTGTAGCTTTTTGTACTGCTCTCCCACCTCTCCAAGAAGTACTTGAGTCTTCTCCTGGATGAGTTTTACTGAAAAGACTTCAAGCATGACTTTAAGTTGGCAATAAAGGGATAGAAGTGACAAGGAAAAACATGAAACTCCTTTGTCATGATCTTCTCCCACGCACTATCGCCAGCTACCAGGATGCTGGGTAAGTGTGTGGGACTGACACCAGTGTGATGGAAGACAAACCTTGACTGAATAAAAACATTCAGTTTTAATATCTCACTTTAAGCCATCCTTGAAGTTTTTGGTTTTTTTTTAAAAAAAAAGCTTGCTAAAGCTTTGTCAAGTGGCAACAATTTTGCAGACTCTGCTCAAAATGGGGAGACTAACTGGAAATAACTCATTACTTCTTCATCCTCTTGGCTGGGGGAAATTGGTGCTTTTGCAGCATTTGTCCCTGTACCCTTGGGAGTTGTTACAGAGCAATGGCAGGAGATCTGTGGGGTGGGGAGAGGAAGAGGTCAGGAAAAAAGCTAGAAAGAATAGTCTGAAAGCTTGAGTGCTGGAACAGAGGAAAGGAAAGGATAACTTAATGGGATTTTCATTTGTGAGCTGATCACAGGGCTATGGAATGAGGCAAGAATAGTCTCAGTTGAGAGTTACAGTAAATTAGAGGGCCATGTCCTCTCCCATGGGCCCAGTGTCACTACAGTTGTGCAGGCTTGCAGCATATTCCCTGAGGCAGTATCCAAACCCATCCAAACTGCCAGCCTGACCTGGGGACCCTGCTTCAGCTGGACAGAAGACTTGGTGAAACCAGTCTCTCCAGACATGTGAGATACTTGTATGAAGTTTCACATGTTGGGTATGGTGGCATACCTGTATGTTGGTGCTGCCCATGATACAGTCAGGCTCACTTGTAGTCTTTCTTCTACTGAATGTGTAGTCTGGCATGGAATTGAATATTTACACTCTCCTCTGTTTTCGGTAGCTCAGTGTCTTCCACAAATACTTAAAAAGAAAGCTCACCAAATTCAAAGCTGGCCTAGGTGATAGTAAAGCTCTACCACCTGGAGATGTTCAGAAAAACTACAGTCTTCTGTATTTCTAGCAGGTAATTTCTGCTGCTTTAGATACTAGGAAAGCCCTACCAGACTTGGGCATTTCTGCTTTAACTAGTGGTGGATTCATCACCTGTAGTAACGGAAAGGGCTGAAACAAAAGCTTCTCTTATCAAATGTCCTCTCTAGTTTTATATTGCAAACATTGCTTGGTTGCTCCATAGCAACTCTGTGTGGGGCAGCTGGTGTGAAGCACACTTTGCTTGGCAGGCCTTTTTTGGGAGCTGTGGTGTCAGTCCCCCCCTTGACCTGCACCAAGATGTTTGAGGAGGGAAAGGCTCTGCCAGATGACTGGGGCAGTGGGTAAGGGAATTGCTGGAGTCAGCTCTGGCAAGCCTGGGAATAGTCTGCAGTATCATGTTCTCACCAAGCAGAGATGACAATCTTATGTTAGTTTTCTGTGGCCATCTTTGGAGTTTTCTCTCCTTTTTATTGTGCCTGGTGTCTCATTCAGCTCCAGCCAAGTGGGATTTGAACCCTTTTCCAGCAAGGTCTGGAAAGGCTTAAAAGGAGAGGCTGCTTTGTCTCTTGCTGTGGCCTTTCTTACTGTGTTGGTCCCTTGTTGTTCCCTGCTGCCAGCCACTGCTCCCAGTGCCCTGGCTTGGGGAGGCTTGGCTCCCAGGCACAGCCTGCTGTCTGCCCATCCAGGCTTTCCATCTGTGCCACCAATACCTGGCATGTATTGATGGATGCCAGTGGCTCTCAGGAGCAGGCAAGCATTTAGCAGAGTTCAGCTCAGGCTTTAAGGACTGCTTTTCCTGTTCGTGCTCAGGACATTCAAATGCTGGGCAACAGATGTGGTGATTTCCCCCCCACCAAGGTATAGCAGAGCTTGAAAGTGGAGTGAAGGAGGTTGTGAAGAGACAGATCAGCTAGGATCCCCTTTCCCTTTCTGGTCCTGTAGTTGCTCCTGAAGAGTTGCAGGCTGTCAGATATTTACTTCCAAGACCAGGCCAGCCTCTGGCTGCTGGTACTGGAGAAACAAGAGAAGTAGGAGCAGGTGGATCATAGTATGGTTTGAGTTGGAAGGGACTTAAAGATCATCCAGTTCCAACTTCTCTGCCATGGGCAGGGGCACCTTCCACTAGACCAGAGTTCTCAGAGCCCCATCAAGTCTCACCTGGAATGCTTCCAGGGATGGGGCATCCAAAGCTTCTCTGGGCAGCCTGCTCCAGTGCCTCACCACTCTCACAGTAAAGAATTTTTATTTCTAATATTCAATTTGAATTCACTCTCCATCAGCTTAAAACCATTCCCCCTTGTCCTGTCACTGCTTGCCCTTGTGAAAATGCCCTTGCCAGCCTTCTTGGAGACCCCCTTTAGGTACTGGAAGGTGCTTTAAGGTCTCCTTGAGTAGAGGGAAGGGGAGGAGAAACTGGGGATTAGACTCCTTCCTCAAGTGGTACCACTTGATGTTGGTTTTTGGAGTTGGTTTTCTTAAGTATCTGGCTTTTGATGCCTTCCAGCCATCAGATGGCCTGACAAATGATCACCTTCTGGGCAAACCCTGTTTTCCCTGAAGCAGTGTCTGCTTTTACTTCCTGGTAAGTGTGGGACAGGATCAGGCAAGCCGGTACTGGTGCTCTCAAAGCCTTCTTCTCCTGTACACATGGGTTTGTCATGCTGTAGCTCAGCCTGAAGGTCAGTATGAACAACGGGCAATTGTGTAATGGTGGGGTAAACTGCATTGTCTGGGAGCACCAGGGTGCAGCTCTGCAGGGGCAGGGCAGGAGCATTGTGCCTCCTGCATACCAAAACCTTGTTGCAACACACCTGAGCATTCAGAGCATTCAGTGCTGGGCCCTGCGAGCCAGGAGCTGGGGCTTGGTGCCGTGTGCCTCTGCAGGTAAGGCTGTGTCTGGGCAGTCTGAGAGCTCTGTGCTGGGCCATGGGGAGAGCTCTGTGCTCGGGAGCAGGCAGGGGCAGGGCAGCGCCAGGCAGCTGTACAGTGGAGCCTGGCAGAGGCCACCCAGTCAAGGCTTGCCCTGATGGGTTTGTAAACTTCCTCCGGGGCTGTGAAGTCTTGTGTAGGCTGTCAACACACTCCTCCCGGGTGATCTGCTTCCAGGGAAATGTATTTGCTTCTGTGGTGGGGCATGTGACAATGCTGCCCTGAAGCGCTTCTAGCCCTGCTTAATCCTCATCTTGTTCCCCCTTCTTATCTGTTCAGTTTGCTTCCTCTTGTGGGTCGTCCTGCCTGGCTGAGCCACCAGCTTGTTCCCCTTATCTTCCTTCAGTGTAAAATCAAAGCAATTAGTAGCTGTGCTTAGGCTGCCTTGTGATAGACCCCCAGTGATTTAGATGACCTGTCAGTCCTTCTCCTTGCAGCTGCCAGGAAGACCTGGGAGCAATGATGCTGACAGCCAAAATGGGGTGTTACAGGGTGCTACAGAAGCTTTTAAGCATCAACTAGATGCGAACAGCTTCTCCAGGGCTGTCCTTAACTGGCATGGAGCAGCACACTGACCCAGCAGAAGGGGGGTAAGCTGGACTTGCTTTGTTTCATACAATGGATGCAATAGCTGCAGAGCACTCGCTCTGAAATACAAGCACTTCACAGAAGTGTGGATCTCAATAGGGATGCATGGATGAGCTGTTTAAAGAGGTGCTGAGACTGGTTTTCAAGATGAGACCATTTATTCCAGGTGCCCACCTCATGATGCCATTGGCATACAACATCCCTCTGGATTTTTGTGGTCATTCTGAGCAAGTTAGGCAAGTAGGTTGTGAACTTTGTTTCATTTCCTCCTGTCTGACGGTGTGATGGTTATGATGGGCTTTGTCTCCAAGGCTGCAAGTCTTGTTTAAGGGTGCTGCCTGGTCTTGACTGAATATTCCAGTGCTGTTCTGCTGTTCCCTGTGTGGGCAAAGGCTTCTAGCCCTGAACCCACAGCAAAAGTAGGTTTGAGCTAGTTAGTGTACATTATGTACCTCTAGGATCAGGAGGAACTTGTGCTGGCTAAAATGAAAAACCTCCATTTTGCAGTACCCAGCATTGCTTGTGTCAGACAACTCTTAGGGGTCAGCTGAACTTTCATCTCTTTCTTGGTCAACACCTGTGGGAGAGGCAACTCTAGTTAAGGCTGAAGCAAGAGCCCACAGGATCTGAACTCTGTAGAAAAAAAAATCCAGTTTGCTGCCTTTAGTTCTGTGCATGGTCTTTTCCTGTCTCTGATAGCAAACTTCTTAAAAAAAAAAAAAAAATCAGTCCTATGCTATATATAGTTTTCTTCCCAGCCCTAGTGGAGAGGATAATGAGTCATGGGAGGACATTGCTTCATGCCCTGGAGGGTGCTTGGATATCTGGCAAGCGCAGGCTAGGAGCAAATTCAGCAGTAGGTCAGCATTGCTCAAGGTAAATGCACACTTGAATGGTAATTACTGAGACCAGAAAGGGAAACCTGTACATGAGAACTTGTCAGAGGAAATGTAGATATGCCTGAATTTTGCTCTAGAAATAAACAATAGCTACAGCTCTTGTTTGCTTATCAGAGTAAAAGCAGGGCTTTGGGAGGATGGGGAGAGAGTCAAGGAGAGTTGACGATCTTATTTGTTTCATATTTCCTTGTCTAGGCAGGATGGCAGTTGACATGACTGCAGCAGGGCTGGACTGTTGCCTCTTTCCTTTCTTTGCCTGCTTGCTTTGTTTCTTTCCCTTGTGCCTGCCTTCCCCATTTTCATGCCTGCTCAAGGGCCTTCAGCTTCTTGCAGTGTCTTGCTGCCTCCCAGCACTGCAGACACTAGTTATGAGGATATGAGGTTGACTCTTCTGCCCTTAGTGGTCTTTGTCAGCTTGTTCTCATCTTTGCAACTCCGAGATGTGTGGGTTAAATGATGTCTTGCAGAGCAGCTAATAGGCAGTCACTGGCAATGTGGCTTGCTTGTTCTTGGTAGGTTACTGCCCCTGCAAGCTGTGGGGAGCTCCTTGTATTATTAATTAGTTGGTATGCTTACAGTGCTACATGTATCTCCTTATTCACCCTGGAATGTATATACCCAATATAAATTTTCTCTTCCCATTCTGTCCTCACAGCTTTTGAGACTTAGTAACTGCTCCAGAGAAGTGTCCCCTGTATAAAACTCCAGGCTCCTGTACAATGTACCAGCCCAGCTTTGTGCCACGGGAATATTACCCAGCCATGATCCCACCTTCTGCCTACACCTACCCACCGCTGCAGCCTGGGAGAGCAGAGGACATGTCCAGCTCTGTGATGTTCCCTCCCATCCCCATGCACAACTTCTACAGTCGACCCATCACCTTTGTGGTGGACCGGAACAGCTACCCTGACTATGCGGGAGGCCAGGTGGAGTATCATCATCTCTATAGTGCCTCCAATCCCTACATCCATCCATACCACACCTGGCACTTCCCTCCCATGGTCCCTATCCCTCTCTACAATCCCTATGCAAACTACCATCCCTATGGTGCCTGCCAGAGGTCAGATCAGTATCGAGACACGTGGCCAGAAGGCTTCACAATGAGAGGGGAGCTTCGATGGGGGAAGCTTGGAAAGGTGTTTGGGCCAAGGAAAGACCTCCCAGAATTTGTGAAGGATGATCTCCGGAGGGTTTATGGCACCTACCCCCGGACCAGTGTTTCCATATCCTATCGGAAAGGAGAGTTCTTGGTCAAGGGAGATCCCAAGACAGAAGACCAGGAATATGCTGTGAAGCAAAAGGTCATCCAGCAGGCTGTGACCCCCAGTGCCAGTGAGGCAGATGACAGCAGTGAGGACCGGAACCGTAAGAAGAAAAAGAAACTGAGGCATTGAGGTAGTCGGATACCCAAAGGACTGATGCTCCAGTACCCTCATGGGAGCCAGCTGGCAGCTGTTTTTGGTGTGGTTGGCAAGGAACACAAGCAATGGATGCCACCATTCCTGTTGATTTCTTCTAATTGCTGCCCATTATCCCCAATCTTATGGCAGATTTACCCCTTTTGATGCACAATGCCCATCCTGTGAAGAAACCACATGACACTTGACTGTTGGATCAGCTCATTGGTCCCGGTTTTGAAATGAACATTTGATTTCCACTGGTTTGGTTGACTGGTCACAGCCTGGTGAGGGATCTCTAAACTGCAGCCCTTGATCAGAGAAGATGGGTCTCTTCCTACCTTGTCCAGGGGAAGGGCCCTGGTTCTCTTCCTGGAGAGGTAAAAGCTGAATTTCCTTCAGGCTGAGGGCAGTGCAGGTCCCAGAGGATACAGGGGTTCTTGAACACTCTAAAAAGCAATTATCTGCATGTCCTGTCACTGCTGTTTATGACCATATCATTGTGCTTTATCACCACATGAGGCCTGTATGCAGCACTTACACTCTGGTGTCCCCATCGTCTTACACTCAATAACGTGGTGGCCAGTACTGCTGGCAGCTGTATTATTGCAGCTGCTGTTGAGGCCCTACTCTGGGTCTGACTTGGCTCTGGTTGGAGGTGCTGGCTCTCCAATGAGGTTACTGGAGTTGTGTGAGCTATGGCACTACCATAGCTTGGTGGTTGTACTCAAAGAGCTGTGCCAGGAGCCTGGAAGGCTGTAAGGGGCTGGGTCTGACTTATTTGCAAACTTCTGTACCTTTTAAATTACTATAAGCAATAAAAACCCCAAATGCAGATGCTTATATTTGATTCTTAATTACCTAACATCAGTCTCTTTTGTGAAAAACTTGCCATCAGATCTGGCACCTTTTTGTGAAGTTAGGGATGGCTTCTGCCATGGTTCGTGCCCAGCCATTGTGGTTTGTCCCACTTGGCAGTACCCTGCCTTGCCCTAGTTTTTCTGTCAGCTTCTCTAGGGCCCAGCAGAAACTTTATAAGCATACAGGAGAAATAGGGGACGTTCTCTGTCCCCCTGTAGTCTCCTAGTCTCCCCCTGACCTCACACATGGGAGGGAATGGGATGTTACCCATCTGCATTAGCAAAGGAGAGACTGTGAGGGTGCATTTGGAGGCCCTTGGTTGTTCTGAATTGCTATAAAGTGAAAGCAAGTGGATTTTCTTTAATTTTGGTTTTGTTTAACCAATTGCCAAAATGTCTCAGCAACTCTCTGCATTTCCCCTTCCCCATTTAGCTTCTTGGAAATGAGTTAACTGCTGCCAGACAAAGCTGCAAGAGGGCTGAACCAGAAAAACTGCTGTAGAAACCTTGGACCAAACTGATGCTCCTTGGCTGCGTTGCAAACAGTGGCAGTGGGACTTGCTGAATGGGCTAGAAAAGGCCTCCATCAATGATTGCTGGCTAATCAGTTATGCTTTTGGTTACCTAGTATAGGAAAAAGGCAGCAGTTCCTGCTGGGTTGGTTATTTGTTTGTGGAGGTTTTTTTTTTATCTCTTCCTTGGCTGAGCAGGCTGTCCTGCCTAGTTAGGGATGTGCAGTTAAATGCCTGCATCGGCCTTGCATTGGTGGTGCACTCCCTGTCCTTCCAGCAGCAGCAGCTCCTTTGGGCAGTGAGCCCAGAGTTCATGCATTGGATCCCTGTGCAGTGGTTCAGCACCTCAGTGGGGTGTGGGAAGGAGCTTCTTCCCCATCCCCTGGAGCTGTTGTGGGACACAGCTGAGCTGTCAGAACTGGATGCTGCCTGCCATGAGCAGGGGCTGCTTTAGGTGAGATCCTGGAGGAGGTGCAAACCAGCTCTTCTAGGCAAGGTGAGAAGGAGCACGGGGTTTGCCACACAGTGATGTTGAAATGCTACATAAATTACAAGGACTTGCAAAATAACTTATCCTAAATGCCATTCCTCCAGCTGTTAGGTTCCTGGTGGCAGCATGACACTGTGTTATAGTGGAAATATCCCCAAATCTCAAGGGGCACAGCCAGGCTCTCCCAGAGGTATGCGATGGATGGGTGAAAACAGAGCCTGTTGCGTAGGCAAATAGTTTCTCTAAAGACATGTCTCTGCTGGGGTCATCTCCAGGGCTCACTGGGAGACAGAGGGCATAACCCTTAACTTTACCTATCCTGTCCTGTTTATCTTCTCTGAAGTTTTGTTTGGCTTTGCTGCCTGGACTCTGAACAGGAGATTGCTGGGCACACCCAGGCTGTTGTTCTAACAATGTGTATTTTTAGCAGAGGTTCACAATTGCATGCAGTACATCAGGAGGTAATAATGTATTTATTTTCTCAAGTGCCATTTCACTTCCAGAGGGAAGAAAACATTCTATAGTTGGGCTTTTTTTTCTCTTGGGGGAAGATGTGCCACAAACCTCTAGTAGCTCTCTGATAGCAGATATTTCTGTGGTGGCCCTTACTCCCCTCCATCCCTAATCTGGTCTCTGTGCAGGAGCAAAGATTAATATATTCCTTTTAGGAAGATCTCAGTGTTGCCTTCTCTTCCTGAAGGTTGGAGGCTCAGTTGCTGCCCAGCTGCAGAACTGAATCCATAGGGCATTTTGGAGGCTTTAACGCCTATGGAATTCAGTTCTCAGAGCCAAGCAGCCAGTGCGAGTCAGCTTCCCCTGGCTCCAGCCAGCTGTGTCTCCATCTGCAAGGGGGGAAAAAATAGCAAAGAGCTCATCATGTCTTTGACACAGGGCAGGCACTGAGCTGACACAGATTTTTGCAACTGGGAGCTGCCACAAGAAGACTCTGGCACCTCTCACCCCAGAAGCGGCACAGACAGACGCAGCTTTCTTTGGAAACTTTGCTGAAGTTGGCTGGCTCTTTTTTTTTCCACTGCTTCAACATATGCTGTTGTTTGGAGTCACTGCAAAGCTTCAGGTCAGCCCTGAGCTCTGCAAACGTGTTAGAGCTGTAAGAGAAATACCATTTCTGCCACCTAGGGCTGGTATTGGCAGGTGTGTTGAGAATCCCCCTATGTTTTTGCTCTGTGTGCAAGTGTCATACATCCTGTGGTCTAAACTGCTCTTCCTCAGTGTGTGTGTCTGAAAAGGGGTAAGCTGTGCCAGGGGGATGCTCAGTCCTGCACGACTCCCAGGCACTGGCCCTCTGCTCCATTCATACTGAAACCAATGCCCACAAGAGCCCCTTGAACTGGGAGTTGCCAGCTGAGGGGAATGGTTTGTGCAGCAGGTGCTACCATGGGTGACCATGAGGTTGCAGGGGCTTTCTGCCCATTTGGAAGTGGGAAGGGACACAGGGTAATACTCTGTAAAATGAAGAGTGAAAGGCCTTTTCTAGATAGCTCAGAGAGTAGATTCAGGGAGGGATTGGTCTCCATCTGGCTTAACCTGGGACTTGCTGGTGCATCCCACAGCTATACACATGCCCTTCGCTGCCCACTGCCCCCACACTCTGGTTTGGACTGCAAAGCTCACATGCATGGAGGGGCACACGGGGATCCCTGAGCACCCACAGAAATGTTGGTGTGCCAGCAGCTTTGGGCAGCCTCACCCCTCAGTAGATGTCCACTTTCAAACCTGGAGACTGAGCTAATGGCTGAAAAGCTTTTCCTTGGCTCAGCAATAGTTTGGCACAGCTGTGATGACAGTGGCTCAGGCAGGAGTAAGCACCAGGAGAGGATTCCAGCCCTTTGCCTGTATGCCAGCAGTGCAGAACAGCTGCCCTCGGGTCAGCAGAAGAGACGGGAAATGACACACACCGCTGTGGAGCACGGGCAAAGATTTCAATGGGGGAAGCACTGAGCAACTGTTGCACGAGCAGTGAATTCCGTGATTGCTCAACTGCTGGCCCAGGGCTCCATTTTAATCCCTCCACTGGGAATTACAGTTCAGTTGGGCAGCACGAACTCACCATCCTGATGCACGTAGCAAAGGAGACAAACCCTGTTGCAAAAGCTGAGGAATCCCAGGCTGAAAGTCTCTGGAGTATCCCAGGGACCACGTGCAGCAGTACCACAGGGGCTGCCTGGAGGGGCAGCAGTGGAGGGAGATGGGGTAAAGCAGAGCTTACACCAGAGTCCCCACCCTGCAGCAGGTGGTCAGGATCAGAGAGGCAGCTCAGGGACCCAGCTGTGCACTGTGCTGGTATTCAGACCACTGTGACTTGACAGGGAGTTTTCAATAGCACCAAGCTCCTCAAACTCTGAGCTCCCTCCTCCTTCTCTTCCCCCTGCTCTGCAGGCAGCCACCTGTGCAATCGAGTGAGCAGGAAGGCAGCCTGCCAGAGACATTGCAACCACAAGGAAGCACCTGCCAGCCTGAAATGGTTTGTAGGGTTGGGATGGTTTGGGGCCGCTTGTTGTCCATCTCATGCCCTTGGGGTGGTTACTCTGCAGTCCCTGGCTATTTGAGTGCATGGAAAGCCTTTGTATTTTATTTTTTAAGATGTAAAACTCTCCTCTGAGGCATTTACCTCACATTATTGATGGATGTCTGCTGTTCAAAGCGCCATGCATCTGCCTTCATCCCTCTGCTGCTCTAAGCAACCACTGCTTTCAGAAACTGAAAGGTGCAGGCCAAGGAAAAGCCTTCCTCCTCATCTTTCTCCATGGGCTGATTTGCAAAGAAAGGGGAAGGGTTTCAAGCAGACAGGTGAGCAGGATGGGGGTCAACACCAATAAGCCTTCCCTGATGGTTGTCCTTCCCTTTTAAAAAGGCCCAGGGAGGTGATATGGGCACTGGGGCTGAGCTGGACAGCCCAGCAGCCATCTGGCATGAATTCCCCCTTGCCCTGTGCCTCACCCTCCCCAAGGTGGGGCAGGGACAGCTCCAGCATGATATTTTTGGCATCCTACCTGTGGGTGCTGGGACTGGGGCACCCCATTGCCAAAATGCACCAGAAGCAGTTTGGTCTAAGTTCAACGCAAAGCCCATGGGGGATGAGCTGGGAAAGAAACTATTCAAATGCAAACTCAGACAAGCTCCAATTCTGATTTAATTCAATGTGCCCATGGCATGGCATTCACAGCACCCCAGATGCTCTGCCTTTGCTCCTTGGTTTTCCTGACCCAGCTTTGTCCTGTGTTCCTTCAGCCAGGCAGGACCAGGGCTGGATTTGGCCCTGTGTATTTAGGATTATCCCTTGCCCCTAGGGGGTCTGAACTGGAGTGGGGTGCCAGGTAATACGTGGGAGGGCAGGGATGAATGGAGATGTGGGAGCCACCTCGGTGATGGGTATTTTGCTGCTGTGAAGCTGCCCTGCCCTGGCCTGACCCTGTGTTTTCTGGAGGCTGTGTCAGGGTCAGACTGCAGCACTGCACCGTGGGGTGACCATTGCCCCAGCTCAACCCCAGGGGGAATTGCATCAGGCCAGCTGCCACCTATGCAGGTGGGGGTTTCATAGCCCCACTGCAACGTGCCTCCCCTGACGCTGGAGCTAGAGCCCTTGGCCGAAAGGTTGAGAGCTCCTCAAGGCTCCTGACCTCAGCCCAAAACGATGGTATGGTGAGACAAGAAACACTGCAGGTGCCCAGGAGGATACTGCTGCTGTGGGGCTTTCTCTGTGGAGCACAGCAGAAACGGCCACATGAGCAGATCTGCCCATGGCAAGCCCCGCTGGAGGCGATGGGAGGACACAGAGAAGCAGAAGCTCACTCATGGCCAGCCCTGCTCCTGGAGAGCTGCGCCGCACCAGTTCAGCCCCGAGCTGCCAGAGGCATCGCGCTCTTCCCGGCTTCCTCTCTCCACTCCCTCCCTCCTGCGGGTGCACGGGGCAGGCTGGAGCGCTGCCCTCTCCCTCGCTCCTGGGGGAGACAAAGCACAAGCCACTGCTCCAGAAGGGACGTGACTCCCAGGCAGCTCTGGCGCTCAGAGGTTAATGATTTATTGCTTTTTGTCTTTAAAAAAGCAGCAGCACCCTCCTTTTGGCATTTCCAGCTAATTTTCCCGGGAGTTACTGATTAGCTGGGACGTGCCTAGGCCCAAGCAGCAGAGTCCCGTGAGTGCTGCACAGCCACCGGCACCGCGCTGACATGGTGGCTGGAGCATTATTCTAGGGAGTTTCACTTTGTCTTCCCGGGAAGTTTGTAGGAACATGCCCCCCGCCGTTTAAAGTATGAGAAGCACGAGTCCGGTTTCGCAGGTTACCAAAAAAGCCGCGGATAGAAGTGAAGATGCTCGTGCACACACGCGGTGTGTGACTCCTCCGGTCCCGCTCCCGGGAGCGGGTGCGTTGCCATCAACCGAGAGACGTCACCGCGTCCCCACTGCTCGGCACGGGCAGAGCCGCCCTCTGCAGCGCCTTGGGGACAGCAGCAGCCAAGAAATCTCCTCATTCCAGCCACAGCAGTCCCCCCGTTCCGGCGCAGACCCTCCCTTGACCCCGGCACTCACCCGACAGCTCCGGCTCCCGTCGAGACGGGTCTGCGGGCGGCGGGGCCGGAGGCACTGTTAAATATTGCAGCCGACTTACTCACTCACTTCTCTTCCTGGACGGCAGCGCAGAGTTTCCACCCACTTCTTTCACCTTTGGTTTCCAGGCTTTCTGAGAAAAGGGGAAGCCGTGGGAGGGAGCAACCGGCATCCCCGTGCCAGGGCCACGGCCCCCAGCAGCCGCTCCTTCCCGGGAAGGGGCGGATGCCAGAGGGGGCCGCTTTCCCGGGAAACTGCGGCGTGGCTGGGAGTGCCTTGTGCTTGGCCCAGCACTCCACGACCCTCTTGGGTTAGGCAGATTTTCCTCCCCAGCCGAGTGGAGGGGGCACCTGAGTGCTGCCTCCCTGGCACAAGCTCAAGGGTGGCTGCCTGACCGGCTCAGCCTCCTCCTTTGGGAGTGAAAATCCCCCCGGAACTCAGATGCACCTTGGCCTCACCCCACCAAAGCCCATTCAGTTCCTCCTTCAACGCAGTGCCTGTGCAAGTGGGGACAGTGCCAGAGCTGGGGTCACATACACATCACTGACACCTGCGATGAGCTGTGTCCGGTCTCAGCCCACAGAGCCCTGCCAGTAGCAGGTGCTGCCAAGGTCCTGGGAATGTGCCAGCCAGCATTCTGTTCAGCACCCAGTGTTTTATCCAGTGGCATTCCCATTGGCACCACATGGAGCTGGCTGCCCTCCCTGGGGACACTGATAGATGATGTTCCCCGGGACATAAAGCCCCCACTAGCTACTGCCAGGTCTGGTGGGTTAGCACATATGTCTGGTGGGACTCCTTTTTCTTAGTCCCATTCTCCAGCATTCTGTCAGTGCCACCAAACGCACAACCATTGTTTTTTTCTCAGAAGTGACGTCAGGTTCCCCTCTGCCAGCAGCCTGGAAATGAAAATCTGGGGCCCCAGCACTGGCTGTGGCACTGGGCTGATGGTGGGGTGAGCACCACTGCTCCTTCTGTGCCACGGTGAGCAAACCCAGAAATAAACTGGCAAATCAGTTGTTGGGGGATGGCGAGATGCCTCACATGCCTGGCTGCCTGCACCACCCTGCCTGGGCTTGACAGCTGCCCCGCAGGCTCAGATAAAATTTACAGAGTGGTTTTGTCTTTTGGGAGCTGCCATGGTGTTTCTGGAGTGGGAAGCACCAGGAAGGCTCTGTCATGGAGGTGACCAAGCTGGAGCCACAGTTTAATCAATGCAAGCCCTCCAAAGCAGGCAACGTCAGCAATTCAGGGCCTCACAGTGTATTTTCAGGGGTTTGGGTGTGGTTTGGCTGCACACCACAACTTTGCATGACTGCCACTCTCTGCCCCTTAGCTCCATCAAGGGGCTGGACAGGAACTTTGGCATGTGGATCCGTGACCTGAAATATCTCTGATTTCTTAAGACAGGGCTGCCCTCCTGCTCACCTGCTGCAGTCCCACCCAAACATGACACAGCTTACGAGCACCCAGCACTCCCTCCCCACAGCCATCACTTTTGGCAGCTCTCAGTGACACACTGGAGGGCTGGAGATCTCCCTGCTCCTTCCTTGCTTCCTGCTCAGTTCTTCCAAGGCAGCACTGCAGCATCATGGCTGTGACACTGATGTCCCCATTGGGCCCTGGCCAAATCCCTCCCTAGCCCTGGCTGCATGGCTTGTCCTTGCTGCGGTCAGACCTTGGACATCCCTCTGGCCACTGCTCCTGATACCTTCCCCAGGACAAATCTTGCCCCCAGAAGGGTTATCCCCCTTCCCAGTACCATGGCTGGCTTGGCCACTTCTTTGCACCCCTCTCCTTGGCACATGGGTCCCCCACGTGCTCTGTATGTGTCTGCCTGCTGGGAAGGGTCTGGTGAGCTCCTGAGCTGGAAAACCACTGGGGAACAGGGGAAGAAGCAAAGAAGCAGGCAAGAGAGAGGCACAAGTAGGGGAAACAGGGAAGTCACTGCAGGCCTGGTGCCAAGGGGATGGGCATCAAGGCAGCTCAGACCCTGCACGGGTGGGAGGAAGGGAGTGCACAGGTTTGCTGGTGAACAATTTTGCCAGCTCCCACGATGCAGGTTGTGGGAGGATGAGGAGAAAGAGTGTCTTTGGAGTTGGAGGGGACTGTCTGAATCCCGGTTTTTATGGGTCTGGTTGGCAGAGGTGAGAGAGCAGAAGCAGTCTCTGGGGTCACACTGCAGCACGTGGGACCCATCCCTTCCCCATGACATTGACACAGCTGAGACCTGATGCTGTTCCTAGTCCTCCCCATTTCTCCAGGCTCCCCAGACTCCCTTCGGCCAAAGGCAGTAGGTGTGAGTGAGGAGCAGCCTGGCCCAGCCCCCTGCAGAAGGACAGTGGCTTGGCATTTATTGGGGGGAAGTGGGAGCTTCCTGCAGCCTCACTGTGCTGGGACCATGGCTAGGCACGAGGGTTTGCCCTTGTTGGGGGGGGATCCTGTGGGAGAGGAGGCTGGGGAACTGCCCCTGCAAGGCTGGGACTTCACCCTGGGGGGAGAAAATCCACCTTCTAGCCCTAGGGAGGTGGCAAAGGAAGAGAGAGCAGCTGGCCTTTCCTACCTATCCAAAGAAATTAGGTTAAAATCCCCCACCTTTGATCTCCTGTGACTGCAGAGAAAACCAGGCAGCAGGACCAGGGTGTGGTTTAGGGCTCAGAAATAAGCCAGCAATTAGAACACTTCACAGTGTTACTGCTGAAAGCAGAAAGCAGCCTTAGGGAAGGGCTGATGTGTGCTTTCTGAGTGCCTGAGCACCACAGCCCTGTGGGGTTTTGGATGAAAGCTGATGCAGCTGCTCCTTGCCCCGGGGCAGGACGCTGGGAAGAGGATCAGTGAAATGTCTGCAGCCTCCGGGAGTGTCCCAGCGGCAGCCACTGCCTCCGGGGCTGGAGTGGGACAAGGGCTTTCATGGCTATCTGAGGTGGTCTCCTGGGAGATTCAATCTCTTCCCGGGAGGCCGCTCTAGGCTGCAGCCCCAGGCTGTGCACAGCAAGAAGGCTGTGGCTGGTGGTGCTGGGAGGCAGCAGGGACTGTTTGGCCCTTCAGTAGAGAAGCCCACAGTAGTGCCCAGATCCAGGGTCATGCCCAGCCAGCACCTGCTGCCCCTCCCCAGGCAGTTTCTCTCCGGTGTAGACTCACAGATGTCTAACACAGAGCTAATTCCACACTTCAGCCTTAGCTGAGGCTCAGTCCATCTCCAGACTTAAACCTACAAACATCAGGCTTTGTGAGATTTAGTGGCCCTTGTGTTTCTTTCCTTTTCCCTCTCCCCTAAGCCAGCAAACTGCCTGCAAGTCCCTGTTCCTCCTCTGAGAAATGTCATACATGAGGGAAACAGCATCTTTCAGCCTTGCCCTTGGGAAGAAGGATGTGGTGTTACAGGACAGCTTGGGCTCAGCAGGAGCTTTTTCTCCTGACAGCACGAAGACAGAGATGCCCTTGCTGAAAGAGCTGAGCAGCCTTGGTTTGTCCACAGAGCCTGATCCTCAAAACCAGGTTTGAGAGGCCACACCAGTGGCCTCAGAGCTGGAGTGGCAGCACAGGCAGCTTGGCTGGTGCTCAGCTTGTTCTCAGCCCCTTTGTTTGTGATGCCAGCCCCGACTGCACGCAGGGAGCCTGGAGGGGTCGAGGTGCAGCCTCCATCACGCCAGGTGTCCTGTGGGACGGGCTGCTCCTGCAGTGCTTGCAGATGCACTCGGACCTCACAGCCTGGGGGATGCCGGGGTGGACTCGGGCCCTCCAGGCCCTGCACTGAGCATTTGCATGGCTGCAGAGGAGCTCAGGCATGGTTATAACCATCAATGGTGCCCTGCAATAAACCCTCCCCTGCAAAGGCCTGGCCAGCAGTGGGTATTTTCCTGCCAAGGGGACTTGCTCTGCCTCTCTCCCCAGCAGGGCTTTCTGTACACAGCCAGGGTTTTGCTCAGGCTGTGTTGCTCTGAGCTTGGGCACCCCCTCCACCTGCCTGTTTTTAGCCTATGTCATATTTTTGCATCCTTTGAGACCTCCTGCTGTCTGGCCACCTGGATAGAAATCTGGTGAGGCTTTATGAATGGAAATGAACAGAAGTTCAGCTGGTGTGACCACCAGAGATGGCATTTACCTCTCTGGAACAGCTCCTTCTGCCCCCAAAGAGACACTGAAAGCAGCACATACCCCATGCAGCTCCCTACTAAGTGTGACCTGACAGCATAAACGAGTCCCCTCAGTGCTGGCAGTCCCAGCAGAAGCACGGCCAGGGGGAAAGGGAGTTTCTTGGGATGTTTTTCCCCTCAAGGTTCCTGTTTCCCCTCCAGCCCTCGTCCATGGATGCTGGCAGCCTTCCCCTTTTCCATGTAGCTTTGCAGAGGGAGCAAAATGAGTGGCTGGGGCTGAAGAAGTCTGGGAGATGGAGGAAGGCTGAGGAGAGGAGGGTGTGGGGAGGCAGGGGTGCCCCCTTGAACTGTTGCTGGCACAGCAGCCCTGCCTTCCAGCAGCCCTGAAGCAATTTGGGAATCAAATCTGCTGGCAAGGAAGGGAGGAAAACCACAGGGCTGAGTCACTCCTTGGAAGGCATTTGGATCTGGACAAATTCCAGACGAACCCCCTTCCCACTACCTCTGTGTGGGGTGTCAGGGGTGGCTTACAGGAATGGCCACATCCTTTCCCCCAGGACGGAGCCTCCCCGGCCGCTCACACTCAGCCAGAAGCCCGGCAGCATCCACTGCCGACTTTGGCAGGTTCCCATCAGAAGGCAGGAAGGCTTCCCCGCGGGGGAAAGCTGTGCTGGTGAGCAGAAGTGAGAGTGAAGGCAAGTGAGGCTGCAAGGAAGCTGAGCCTCTTCCCAGAAATGGCAAAGGGGAGTGTTGCCTTTCGGCAACTCCTGAAAGAGTCAGACTGGGGCTGGTCCCCCATCCGAGCTTTCCATTAGCAAATGGTCAGAATTTGGGATGACAGTCTGCTCTAGGGATTTAGACTAGGAGAGGAGCAGCATGCAAGAAGGATGGAGGATTGGGAGCATCCCAAACGCTGACCCAGCACCTGCAGAAGCTCAGGTTTTTGGCAGGGGTGAAAGAGGGGCTGGGGGAAAGGTTGCAGGGCTGGAGTTACCCACTGGTGGTGGGAACTGGCAGGGGCAGAGGATTCACCCAGAAGGCCACAGGGTGGAAAAAGCTTCTCCAGGAACGAAAATACCACAGAACGCTGTCTAAGAACTTGGTGTTTATTTCTCTTCAGAATTGTCTTGGGGGAGCTTCTCCCTATGCTCTGCACCCAGGCTGGTATTTTCTCAAGGTTTAAATTCCCCTCATGTGCAAAGTCATGTTCCTGCTTGAAAAGATCTTTGCCAGAGTCAGGTGCTGTGTGTGGCTAGAGCAGGATGGGTCCTGGGATGGGTCCCAGCTCAGGGAGGTACCTCAGGGTGAGATCTCAGCGTCTGTGTCCAGATCTGAGATTCATTGCACGGTGCTGGAACTCTGTGCATCATCTCGGTGACGTCCAACCTCCCTTTCCTCCCTCTAGTGGTTAAAATCCCGGCATTTCCCGGCGCTCCCAGAGCCCCCGGCAGCACCCGGGGCTGGGGCACAGGGAGTAAGGGGATTGCCCCTGTGCTGGGACAATGGGTAGGTGGCCCCAGCCCCTACCAGCCCTCCTGACAGGGGCGCTCCCGCCTGCCCCAGGTCTCATCTGAGAGGAGATGGAGTTTTGCAGGGTTTTTTTTGATTAGGGACGGCTGGTTCCCACACTGCTCCATGCCCATAAATGCGCGACGAGGAATACCAAGGGGAATGTCAGCTCTTCCCTAATTCCTTTCAGCTAGCCTTGCAATTAGTCCCTTGGAAAAAAAAATAAATAAAGATTTTGAGCTTTGCCAGCACTTCTCTTTGCAAACGCTGGTCTCGCCTTCTAACTAGGGCACAGTGGGAGGCGAGAGCCAGTTAACTCTTAGCACGAAGCTCTCCTCAGACAGCCCGAGGCGGCTGTGATGGCACTGCCCGGGGGGCTGCGCTCCTGCTCGGGGCAAAGGAGCCTGCAGAGGGAGGGGTGCCCGGTGCCCGGCAGCTCGCCTGCATCCAGTGACCCGGCTCAGGGCTCACTGGAGCTGCCTCTCCCCTCCACGCCCCATAAGCGTTTTGCAGGTATGCGCGAACCACAGGTTTGCTCCTGCACTTGTGCTTTGCTGCAGGACGGATAGAGAGGATGCGGAGAAGGAGGTGCGGAGCTGCTGCTGCCTGAGCCCGGAATCGGTGCTGTGTTGCTCCCGGAAATCCAGCTGGGACCCACCCGCTGTTTACAGAGAAGAGTGCAGTGAATCATCTGTGCGGGGAAGAAAAACACAACAAACTTGGGCCTTTTTAAGCTTTCCGGGCAAGTGAAAACTTCTGAGAGAGCACCTGACTGGGAGCAGACGAGCTGTCCTGCGAATAGCTGCTAGAGCTGGCTCTAGAGGGATCCGTGTCTCGGGACAGGCACCTGTTTCTACCACAGCTCAGTAAATACGGGTGGCTAAACCCATCACAGCTGGCAGCAGCTGTGCTCTGCTCCCCACGGGCCAGCCCAAGGGGGCTCCAAAGTGAGTTTTCCAGGGAGATGTCCTGGCTGGTGGGGAAGATGTGATACTTGACAACAAGTGCTTTTCTCTAGACATGAAAGCAGGAAAGCATTGATCTGGAAATGGGTTTGTTATAGCAAGGATGGAGTTAGTACATCTGCCTGAACAAAGGGACCAGAGCCCTTGGAGATGGCCTGGAGTGCTCCACCTGGCTTGCAGAAAGACACAGGCCTGCTGGGGTCCTCTGATATCTCTGCCAACCCCCTGGGCTGTCTCAGGTGTCCTCTGGCACTGGGCAGATGCTCAGGTACCTAAACCAAGCCCTCGGCATCACACACACAAAATGTTACTTCTGTGTGAAATAAATGAGATGAGGAAAGGTCTTTGTGTCTGCCAACAGCTGCGTTATCTTCCAGCTGTGGCAGCCAGAGCAACCACTGTCCCCACAAATGTGGCCTTTAAGCCAAGCTGCCCAGTGCTGTGGCCCCAGGTCTGCAGCAGAAAGGGAAGGTGGATTCAATTAGCACCTGGAGAGCATTTGGGATGGGGTCTTGGCATCACTAGGACCCAACACTGGGAGATGGCAAGAGCAGACTGAGGGGGACTGTCAGCAAAAAAAGGTCAAGGCAGGCAAACCCAGCAGCTTGATGTGGTCCTGGGGAATAGCTGGGTGTCTCCCAGAGGTGGACTCTGGGGTCTTCAGACAGTTTCCAGGCACAGAAGGTAGAGGTAAGCAGGGATACAAGGGGAGAAGACCCCTAAAAGCCAGCAGGGACCCTAAGGAGGGGTGGAGACAGCTGCTGTGTGGGTGGAGAAGGGCTGACCTGGCACAGGGGCTGCAGCCCTGATGCCACCTTGGCTGCCAGCCCAGCTTTGGGCCCCTTTGGGGTGAGCGAGGAGCTAGTGCCAGAGGGGACAGGGCAGCTGGATCATGTACAAGGTGTTCAAGTGCAGTAGCTGTGACCCTGAGGAAGTGTGGGTTTGCATCCCAAGTCAGAGCTGATGCCCCAGTCCAAGGGGAAATGTTCTGCACTCATGGCTAAGTTAGGGGGATCAGAAAAAATTGTGGCCTGGTGGGAATGTTACCCCTCAGTACAAATGCAGACGTGCCAGCCCTGCATGCTGAGGGAAGGTTTGTGGCTGGAAGGAGCTGGAACAGCAGAAGGTACAGGAGACGAGAGCTTCTGGGCTGAGCCTGTACTTGAAGGCAGCTGAAAGCCAAAAGGTTTGATTTTATTTTTTTTTTTTTTTAATGTGCCCTGGGCCTCAGGGTGCAAAGCCTGTGACCTGCTGCCTGTCGGGAGTGGATTCGGGAGTGCCAGGTCCTCACGGCAGAGGTGGAAAGCTGTGCAGCTCTGCAGGGACACGGCCACCGTGGCAGTACCGTGGCTGGCAGTGGGCACTAGAGGGCTGCACACTCCCGTCCTTGCTGCCAGAGGTGTCTCACACTGCACAGCCTGCTCTGGAAATGCTGATTAACTTCTGACAGACTCAGTGACCCGGGAGAGATGAAAATAACTTTGAAGAACGGCAGTTTGCCACTACATGGCCAAGGTAGTGATTTTTCTTCATTTCAGTTGTGCTTTCCCCAAGCTCTGCTGCTGCCAGGGCAAACTTGCAAGGTGAAAAGAAGTAAATAGTGTGTGGGCTTGATGCTGGGGGGTGTGTGATGAGCTTGTCCATTTCCCTTAGCCCCTGAAAGTTTTTCCAGCACAGCCCTTATTCCCAGGAAAGCTGTGTCCTTTGCAGAAGCACTGGGCTGCTCGCTTGTTTAGTGTAGGTAAGGAGTGGCTAGGGATGGTGCAGGCATGGCTGATCCTGCCTTAGGTCTGGGTGATCCAGTGGGTTCCCTCCTAACATGGATTTCCAGGGAACCTGGCAGCACTGGAAAGGTGTGAAATGAAGGTACTCTTACTCTGAGTCATCAAAAGTAATTTTGGAGCAGTATTTTTGTGACCACTTGTGTCCACTGCTTTATTTTTCTTACCTGTTTCTGGCTGTTTTGTTGCCCTGCAGGAAATCCCTGCTGCTTTGGGGCCAGCTGTGGCCCCCTCCACCCCGCATGGTGGTAGACAGAGATGGTTTGGCCAGAAGGTTTGGCCAGGCACCCACAGGTGTACCAGATACCGACCTCCAGAGCTACCAGGGTCAGCATGGAAAAGAGAGAGGAAGTGATGGTAAGAGGCTCTTGCCTCTGGGGGCCGTGGTGCTCAGTCCTTCACTGCCTGTGTCACCTACCCTGTGTGACACCACTGACCTCCCACTGGAGGACACACTGGTGGTAAAGGTCCTGGACAGAAATCCATCATGTCCATGTTATGGGAACCAGGCAGGACAGATCCTGCGACTGACTGAACACCCCAAGAGTTAGCATGGGAAGAGAAAGTTCATGTTTGTGTGCCAAATGTGGAAATACAAAGGTGAAACATTGGCAACGTTGCCTGACATGTCCCATGGCACAGAGGGATTCAGAAAGGATTTCTGCTGAGGGATGGATTTGTGAGGTACGCGGAAAAAGGATTCAAAATTAAAATTGGCCTGGAACACCACAAAAAGCTGGCCACCCAATTGTCAGGAATGCTCAGTGGATCGCTGCCTCCCACCCCAAATAAAGATCTGCACAAGGGGCATGTTGGCAATACTGGATCAGGCAGGAAAATTTGGATGAGCAATATGAGGGGAGAAAAAACTTAAACAAGTTGATTGGGGAGTATATGCCATCAAAAAACATGAAACAGATAAGTGGCAAAAAAAAAGTTTTATATAAGAGCCCAGTGAAAAAGAAGAGGAGGGACGTGGAATGGGAAACGTGCTGCTACCACTGAATTGCATGAAGAAGGGGAATTGGCATCCCGGTATGGAAGGGTTGTTGCAGACTGGTTACCCCCTGTGAAGCTGCCTGTGCCTTACAGGACCTTTGAGACAGTGATCACATGCAGTTGCTACCAAGTTGCATAGCACTGTAACATCTTGCTTCTATTTAATATTTTTATTGTAACACCTTCTATTTAATACTTGAAATATATTATCAGTTGTGGGTTAACTGGAGATGTCCTGCCCACTGTTGTGTTAAATGCCCCGCTCCAAGTGCATTGGCCACCACAAGCCAGTTTCCATTATGGGCTGGTGACATGTAGGGATGCTAAGGAGCTCTTAAGCATGGTGTGACACCTGTAATATGAATTTGAGGCATAAACCACTGGTTTTGACTAAAGTAAACCTATACTGAATCCAGAAAAGGAACATGTATAATTTATGTGTTTTGTAAATAGCACGAGGATAAATATTCAGGTCCCTTGTGAGAGACAGGGGCTATCCTCAAGTATCAGCAGGGACAGCATGAACTGATGCACTCTGCAGGTGTTTGCACTCTGACAGAGGTGGATAAAGTAAAACCCCAATCCTCAAAGGTGAAAATCGTGTGGAAGGCATTTGTCAGAGATGGTCTCCATATGAGCTCATCAGCCTGAGTCCTGCCTCATCCTACCTTGTAATAACCTCCAAGGTGGGAGGGAAAGGAAAAAAAAACACTGTTTTTGTCCCCAGAAGTCTGATATAAATGGAGTGTGAAGAAAGAACTGCAGGAATATGTGGGGATGAAGGAATGTCTGCAGGTATTGCTCAGGGCACTGATAAAGCGTAAAGATAAGGAAGGAAAAAGCCAGCACTTGCTTGGGAGATGAGTAAAAATCAACCTGCTCCAGTTGCTCCTGCTGGGAGAGTCTGGGGAGAACATGGCTGGGTCAGGTGGGAGATATTTAAGACTGGTATTTTTTTACTGCTTGGTAGATGAATTGTGATGTGGCTTTATAGAGGTACTTGACCTCTGTTTTGCTATGACATGGTGACCATACTTACTTGGCATTACTGGTGTTGGTGGGCAGAAAGTGTGCACAGAATCTGCAAACACAAACCCCTTCCCTATGCCAAACTTTCTGGGAGATGGGATAGCAGATATAAAGGTAATGGGAGTGATATGAGACACAATTGTCCTCTAGTACAGAAGGCATTTGATTTTTCTAGGTAAAAACTCAGATTTATTGCCTAAATTTGTATGCCATAATTGAAGTGGATGAAGTTCTAGCTATTTTTGTGATAAGAGTATTTTGCTAAGACATCTTGAGAAATACTGTGATCCCAAAGAGACTGACAACAGTCAAGTAAAAAGGAAGCTTAACCAGAGCTGGAGAGATTGCTGCATGGGGCTGTAGAGGAATGTTGGTGTTAGGCACACTGGAATTCAGAAAACAAAACACAGGTTTGTCAAAAGGCTGCTCAGGCCTTTCCCAAGTTGCCTGTGTGTGCTGTGCTGCCTGTTGGTTACCTTGTCCCAGGAGCTGAGTGATCAGAGAATGGCCAGAGGGGTGTGGGAGTTACTGGTCAGGATTTGTTTTGTAAAAGCACCTTACTGATTCTAGTGGGAAACAAGAGGCAAAGACAGTATTTTTCTGCTGAACGAAAAATTCTTGGTGTGGTGATCTAAGCGGGGCCCCAAAAAGTGACAGGGACTTGTGGGTTGCTTGTCTAATCTGACTGTCAAAGTATAGAAGAAACTACATAAAACTTGTATTGTCCTAAAAGGGATAATGGGATAGTAAAGACAGATAATGTGTGTAGAACACCCAAGATCTGTTTTGTCTAGGACGCTTGCTTGAGTGGAGCAGAAGGGAGAAGGACCTGAATTTGTTTCATGCCCTGGAATGAGAAAAACAGAAGGGCTGGGAATTGCAGGTGACACGAGCTGGCAGTGTGGGTGCAGTGGTCAGCAGGGGAACACCCCGTGTGGGACTAAATACCAGCTGCCTGTGGGAGCCCTGTGGGTGCAGGATGTGTGTGCCTGTGGATGCAAAAGAAATCCTCTATTTCCTGTTCTGGAGTTCAGCTCTGCAGAACAGGCAGAGACCATTAGACCCCATTGAGTGACCTCCCATCTTTCACAGGCCTTGCAATTTCTTCCTGTTTCTCTTGACATCAGCCCACTGATTTATACTGAATTAAAGTACATATTTTTTCCAAAAAAGACAGATCTGAAAACATTGGGAAATGAGAAAACCAACATTTCCCCTGATAATTTGTTCTACTAGTTAACCACTGTCACTCTTTTCCTGTTTCTTATTTTTCATTTCAGTCTGTCTGGTTTCTGATGCTAAACATTACTCTGTGTTACAGATATCAGGAATAAATCAAAATGCCCTCTAGAACAGTACCTGCTTTCTTTCTGGAATGTGGGATATGGTAATTAAATCTCTTCAATTTGTCTTGGTTTTGCAGAAGTCTGGGGTTTAGTACTATTGCTGCTAGGGAAAAAGCAAATCCCATCCTTCCCTCTTAGCTGGTCTGTGCCTTCTGCCTCACACCCTGTAATGCAGCAGGGCAGGGAACTGGTTCTGTTGAAATACACAAACCTTTTGTTGCCTTGGGGTTATTTGGAGTTTTCAGTCTGCTCACCACAGGGCTGTAAAGATGTCTCCTGGTGTGGTGCTAAGCCCAGCATGGTGAAGAGGAGGCTGGAAGAGTTCCAGGTGGGATGTTTTTGCAGCAGATCCCACTTCCAGGGACCAAACTGCCACCAAAGACTTTTGCTCAGGGATTCTTCTCCAGTCCCCAGCTTAAAAGAAAAGCAAAAGGCCACTGTGTTTGACCAGTGCCAAGCACAGCCAGCCTTGTGTGCAGGGCTGCATAAGAAACAAAAACAGAGCAGTTACACACGATAATGAAGCAATCAAGCCTTTTTGAGTGTATGAGAGTGAAAAATGCTTTCCTTGTCTGTCAAGAAGATGGTTTTGCTTCCTTGCCTTCGAAAAGCCACAGCTGCTCACTCTGAGGGCAGAAATATAGGAAGAGCAAGCACGTACTGCAAATATACACCCTGATCCTCTTGGAGGGTTTGGCTAACAGGAAGAGGGAACATGGACAGACCATTTGAGATAAATGTTAATGCAGGATGAACCCAGCTAAGGCAAAGGTGAATTAACTGACAGAGTTAAGTGAAAGCACATACGAGCTGGAGCTATTGGTGGGAAAATGCAGGAAGATTTTGTTTCTACACACACATGCTCATTTCAGTCAAAACAATCGTGAAGGCAAAAAAAAAAAAAAAAGAAAAAAGAAAAAAAAAATCTATTTAATAAACCAGGAAAAACTACTTTGATGGAAATGGGGAAGGTGTGCTTACAGTACCAGAAAGGAGAGCTGAGGAAGTGCTGACCTTTAGCAGAGGGCAGAGAGTAATGAGCTGTCTTGCACAGCTGTGACTGATAAGGAACATGGATGAAACTAATTGATTGCATTGATTACAGTCTTATTAGAAGTTAAATTCTTCCCTAAGAAAGAATTACAGGAAATTCCTTTGGTACAGCTGAGAGAAGTGTAGGAATACCTGCCGAGTTATAACCTTTACATTTTTGTGGCCCGTTTAACGAAGCTGTAACTGATTTGTGCTTGGTGTGACTCAACTCTACCATCTCATAGTTTTAACAGATGAAAGGCTTTCTAGGTGAGTTCATGCTGCATCATGCTTTGTGTATTTTTAAAAATCCTCAATTTCTTCTAGGCTATTACATGAAAACAGATTTTAAAGAGTTGGGTTTTTTAAAATAAATGAGATAAATAAGTGTTAAAAATTACAAGTTAATTATAAACTCTGGCTGTTGCACAATATAAAATTAAAGGCATAGCTGAGCTCCAAACCATTTCTTTATCAGAGATGATATTCAGATAATCAGACTCAGCTAACCTATTGCAAATACTGACCTTGTACCTACAAATGAAGTTTCTAAGGATTAAAATGCCAGTGGGTGTTTTGGAAGGTCACTCGTATTTCCCAACGCTTATTTTAAAGCTGTGCCAGTTTGTCTTAGCTCAGGATTTGACCTCTGGATCATCACAGGGTGTTTATGTAGATGCCAGAGTCAATAGTTCATCATTAAGTGACAACTAAGACACTGAGAAAAAGGCCTGGGGGTGTCCCAGGGTTGCCCTGCAGCCTCACTCTGGAAGGTTTGGTTGGAAGCAGGAAGCTGTAGTGGAGAAAGCCTGTTTTAGCAGTGCTCAGAATGATGAAAATATGAAGTAGAGCATGGGGGGAACCAACTCTCCTTTTTAGCCAAGCTGGGGATACTGAATGCATATACATCTAGTGATAATATTCCATAGTGGGAGAATTACTGGCATAAAGAGTGTTGCCTCCATATTTCTTCTCAATTTTGAGACAGGTGTCACTTGAGATTTAAGTGTGCTTATGTTCTTCTACTATTTGATTTGTCAATTTAACTTAGTTGTCATTATACCTTGCTAATCCAACATTTGCAAAAAGCAGGTTTATTTCTTTGGATGCTGTGCTGCATTTTGCTGCCTGATTACCCTGTGACTTGGTCACTACAGTGTATTTCCACATAATCGCTATGAAGTGCAACTCCAACTGGCATAAGTACACCTGAAACCACTTTCAAGCTACAAGCTCAGAAATCCCTACCAGTGTGGCCCTGTGGAACAGAATTTGGCAAGGTATATTTGCCTGTTTGTGTATGTGCCATGTACATTTAGGTGCCTGCCTTGACTTGTAGCCTGCAAAATTGATGTGAGACTTCTTTGCACCAGTTTGTGTGCCTAAATTGCACCAGTTCCTGGCTGTCTCTACCTCTCCTGTGCTCACCTGTACTTAAGGTGAGTTACTGAGGGCATGTTGCCAGAAGAGCAGGGTTTATTGCCAAATTTTTTCCAGAAGCCTGTCCAGTGTTCAAGGGCATTCAAATGTTTCATCCAGAGTCCACACAGTGGCCTAAAACTATGTTTGTGGAGTATGTTTGTTAAGCTGTTGTGAACTTGGGAGGGGTGGTGAGCACTGGAAAACAGAGTCAGGGTTAAAATTTATCTTGAGGAATAGTCCCAGGAATGCACTGATGAATGGCACGAAGAATTGCAGTGAGGTAACACAATGCACTGCAAGACTATCAGATGGAGAGTGACTGTTCAGCTTCAGCCCTGGCAGAAATGATCTGCAGGTCATGTCAAATCTGACCTGTATGTGAGGGGGGATCCCTCTCTTCCTCCTGTGTGAACAGAAGTTTATCCTGTGGGTGTGGGGATAGATATTTCTGCTGTAGTGGGGCTCCTGTAGGAGCATGGTGAAAAGGTTTGCACTTTGGTCTTTAGAAAGCTGTGCATTTCTCAAGGGAATTCAGAGGAGGGCAATCAGTGGTGTGCTGTAGCAATACTCGATCTTTTTAAAGTGGAAATGGTTCTGGCCAACACCCTGTGCTGTCCAGTTTTGTGCATTTCTAGCAGTGATTTGGCTTTAGATATCCAAGAGCCTACGACTCATGCCTGCTATCTGATATGGGGAGAATGGGGGAGCTGGCTGGAGGGGAGCTGCTAGCCTGGGAGGGTGTTCTAAAGCATACAAGGCTCTGGGAAGATGAGATGTGTGCTACACTTGCTGCCCTATGCCTGTGAAAAAATTAATGGAACAAGATTCAATGTGAATCTTAATGAAAAGGGAAGTTTAGTTTGAAGAGAACTTATTTTCCTCACTCATTATCACATGTTTTATTCAAGTTTTCTCACCCTTATGTTTGTGGATTCCAAGACACGTGTCAAAACCCATGAGGACCGCTTGCATAACACTAAGAATGTGATGCTGGCTTTCAGATCCTTATTCCATATTTTGGGTTCCTCTTGATGATGCTAGATCTACTTTTTGAGCTGGTTTGAACCAATTTTTAGAATGTTATTTACTTAAGAAGTCCAAGTTATTGCAGTGAATTTGTCTCCCTAAGAATCTTGCTTCTTCCTCCATAAGTCTTGGACAAGGTGGCAACAACTTTTCCTATTAACATCTAACTCTCTTCTGCTTTTAAAAAGCCTGTTCCCCTCTCACCAAACTGTGATGGTGCCTTTTCCTCACTGAAGTGACAGCTGTGTGGCTCCCTGGCTTATAGGTGAATTGGCTTGTCCTGCAGACTTATATGGTTACCAAATAAAAAGCCCTTTAAAGATTTGCTACTGTCTGCCACTTTTGATATATAGCCTTCCATTTGTTCACTCACAGACATGGAACTTAAATTAAAAATAGTAGAAAGTCAGTGTAAGGGGTTTTACTGAGTGATTCCGTGTCTAGTTTTTGAAATATAAGTGTTTCCTCATTTTGGCCAGACGTCACATCCTGTCTGCTTACCTCTGCTTTAGGCTGTGACTCCTTCCCCTGTCCCAGCAGGCATTTCCCTGTCAATTATTCTGAAGGCTGAGCAGTCCCTAGCTTCATCAGAACTCTGATTGTGAAAGAATTATAACATTTAAGGCTGATTCAGGAATTCTCTCAATCTTTGCAAAAGAAATATCTTTGAAAGAATTTGGTTGCATAACATATAAGTGGAAGAAGATGAGAGAGGTCTGGCAACTTGATTAGCTAACTGAACCTACCAATTAAAATTTTCGTAGCTTGTTATGCAGAAAGCAACATGTTCATGTTGTGGAGAAGAGGCCAGAGAAACAGTGATAAGCTGCTGAAGGAAAGTGCTTTTCATTGCCCGCTAGCAGCGGATTGCCCCTCATCTTTTTGTGTTTGACCTTTGTGTCAAGAACGTTTAATCTTTACAGAAACAATCAGCGATTAACAGGAAGTTTACCCAGAGACAGCCTTCATAGAAAGGGAGCATCAAGGACAGGAATTAGCTTTGGTGAATGTTAATATCATGGATGTCTGCTGAAGAAGCCACAGGTGAAGGCCATTTCCATTTTTAATTTGCTTAAGCTATAAACCAGACTTTTCCTTGTAGTCATGACAAAGGAGTTTTGTGTGTGTGGTTACATGGCTATTGCCAATAAAACTTTAAGTACTGAGAGACCTGGAACTCACAACTTTGAAATACTTGAATAAATAAAAGGTATAGAATAGATGGAATTTGCTGACCTAGACTGATTTGAAGTTTTCCATGAAAATGGTTGTGAGAATGGGTATGCGTTCCAGGAGAATCATTAGTGTTAAAGTGAGCAAACTATGTACTAATTAGTAAATGTATATTGATGTAGTAAAATTATTACGTACAGACATATTTTCTACACCGTGTCCCCTTGACATATCAGTGCAGTGCTGTCAGCTTTTTGTCCAGTCAAAAAAAAAGGAACTGGTGTGCTTGCTGAGTTGCACATTACAATTCCGGGGTGAAGCAGGCTCTGAAAAGCACAAATACTTCACAACCTTGAGATACAAACCCTCTCCACTGATTAAACTGGCACTGCAATTTAAAGTGGTACCATGAATATTCTCTCCAGATGTTCACCTAAAGCAAAGTTTATTCTTCTGCTCCATGAGCTGCAAGTAAAGGTATCAGTGTCTGCTTGGTAAAGGAGGTGAAAATTGGTTCCTGCAATGCACAGCAGGGAGTATCTGAGCTGATAACATCTGGGAATTAGTGAGAAAGGGAGAGATTCTCCAGAGAGATGGAAGGAAAGGAAACCAGGAATGCCAAGAAAAGTCTGTATCTGAATTCTGTTGTAATTTGTGGCTGTGCTGAAACCACACGGCAAATTGGTGATGAAGGGAACAAAGAGCAGCTGAGGCAATCCCAGCCAGGAAGATGAGTGTGGAAGTGCCTGGAAGAGTACATCAACCCGATGAGTTTACACAGGCTTGGCTCAGACATGTTCCTGTGAGGCGCTGCCATGCTTCTGGCTTTGTGCTCAGGTATATGATTCAGCCAGAGGAAACCAGCCTAAGTCTAAAGAAAACCCTATTCTGGTTTCAAAATAAGTTTTTTTTTCTACTTTCCAACCCTCATAGTGCTCAGCAGTCCCCTTTACATGTGCAGTGCAAAGAATAATGGCTGCATATATCAGCCCAGTCTCACTCATGGAAGTGCTCTTTCTCCCTTCCATCATTTCCACAACTTTTTTCAGTATCTGTGTTCTCCCAGGAAAAACAATGAAAATCTTTAAACCTTTCCTTTCTCTTTCTGAGCATTGATCCTGAAGCCATCAGGCATATCAGTGTGTATCTGAGAAAACCAGTGTGGTCAGCTTTGCCTTCCCTACTGGGTAGCAATGAGTGATGGCATGTGAATCTTGATAGAATAACTGAATTTACTGTCTGGATAATGATCTGCTATTAGTAAGCTGACTACAACAACTTAATAAAAGGTATGCTAATAAATATTGGTCGATCTGTTTCCTCATGGACTGGGTCTTGTACTGGGGAAAAAGCAATTTACAACACTTAATATCAAGGGGGTAACTTATGATGATACTGGTCTTTGCCCTTACCTGCCACTCCCTGTGGTTCCTTAGCAAAATCTTCCTTTTGCAGCCTCACTGCTTGTGCTTGGTTTTATTCTTGTACTTACAGAAGATTTTCACAGTCCTCTGCCACTTCAGAAATCCATCCTTACTTCCCATGATAAACAGATTCCCCTTGCCATCACCAATGCTGGAATTGGATGTTCTGTCGAAGCTGCTCTGTGTCCAGCTCCTTGGCTGTCTTTTAGAAACTCTTTACGACTCCAGCTGACTTAACCATAGAAATACCTCTACATCTATTGCCATTTTCCACAGTTAAAGTATTAAACTTAAAAGACAAAGCAAATGTTTATTAGGACTACAATTTCATCTGCTCCTTCAATGTGTTATAAAAATATTTCTGGAATTCCTGGATATCACTGGGCATGAAACTTTAACACTGTATTAATAGTACTTCATATATACACTACTGTCTTTTCAAGCAAATCTATAGGACAGCAAGTCAAACTGTTCTTCATTTGTTGCTTAAGGAAGTTACACCCAGCATAAACATGGATTTATTGTAGTGTTGTGCATAGTGGGTCTAGAAGTGTGTTATCAAACAGTGGGATCCACTCCAGAAAACAGAATAGTCATAGGTGGTCCCTGGGGCAGACAGGTTGCAGCTGAAGGCAGAGTCTGTGTAGGAGGGGCTCAAGCAAGGAAGAAGCAAGGGGCCTGTTGTGATGGCAGCCAGTGTTTTATGCTTTTGAGGCTGAGTTTACGAGATCAGAAATTACATGACTCAAAGCTTTTGAAAAACAGAGACTGGGGCATGGGCATGATGAAAGAGGGTAGGGTGCACAGCACAGGGCAGACTCAGATATTCAGGTGTTCAAAAACCACTTTTTTATTTTGTCCTGTGCTTCCATTTCTGTGTTACTGTTACTTGTGCTTTGCAGCCTTTCCCTAGGCCAGCCTAAGGTAGGGTGTGAGAAGAGACGTGGGGTGGGTCACTCCTTTTCATTTGAGTCAGTTGTCTCCTGGTGTTTCTGAATCCAAGAAAAACATCAGGACAACATCGGCTTTGGTCATCTCCACCCTTAGGCAAAGTGCTAAACAAAACCTCCAACAAAAACCCCAATACATACATATAGGGAACATCTCTTATCTGTGCAGTGCCTGCTTTGAAGTGCTAAAGCAACTTTTTGATATTGCTAGTTTTTACAGACTAATTATGTGAATTTACACAGAACATTACAGATAGCAGTACTGGCATTCACTAAGTTGGCAGGTCTGGTTCTTCAGGTTGCCTAGTTCAAGATTTTGTCCACAATGTTTTCCAGGTGGTGGTGCAGGATACGGGATTCCACTCAGGATGCCTATTCTGGGGGAAGCCCAGGCACAGCGGGAATCTGGCATAGCAGGCTGGGGACGAGAAGGCACAAGGGTTCAGTGGTGGTTTTGAAAAAGTTACTCCCATTCCAACGGTTTAGCCTCCCCACCTCGTCCCGCGGCTCTGGAGATGGAGGCGCAGCCTGGATCTCCTTCCAGACGCAGTGCAAGCCGCACGGCCGGCGGCGGTGCGTGCCGCTCTCCCCGCAGCACGCTCTGCTCGCGGCCGACCGCCGGGCGTGCCCCGCCCGGGACACCGGGAGCGGCGGGG
>VZSE01008194.1:133306-175734 GCA_013398275.1 Promerops cafer | reverse complement strand
CCGGTGGGGGTTACCGGGACCTCCCCGGGAGCATCACCGGGAGCCTGCCCCGGTGTTCCCGCTGCCAGGGGGCCCGGCCGGGGCCTCCTCATGGGAACCGGCACATAGTACTGGTGTTCGTTGGCCGAGGGGTCTGGCAGCGTCCAGGAGCCTGAAGGGAGTGTCCAGCTAAGTTCTGGCTGGCATTTCCAGCACCTCCTTCAGAATCCCGGAGCCGTCCCACGTGCGCCGTCCCAGCTCCTGCCCTGGCGTTACCCAGCCCACCTGTAGAGCTGAGCGGCTTCAGCGGTTTGGCTCCAACCGAGAACGTCGGGTGTCGGTTCAGCTTCCGAAGCTGCTCCGGCCGGGACCTGCGCCTAACGGTGCTGGAGGACACTGCCCAGTGAAAACACTGGCAGTCAGTGACAGTGTTTTTACACTTGACAGACTTGTCTGCTAACTAGAAATTCAAATTCTGCTAAAGACTTGTGGCTTTTCAGAGGCTGCCGTGTTGTTTCTTGCAGAATGAGACAAGTAATAATTTTTTTTTGTGCTGTTAGTGGCACCTTTGTTCAGATCCTCTCTTTTTGATAGCACTGTCATTTAAATGAAGGGGACAGGGTAAAAGTTCACTTTTTCAATCTTACTTTTTGCCCAAAAAAGTGAAATGAAACTGTGCAATTTCGGTTTTGTTGCGATTGTCTAAAAGACTGAGTTTTTCTGTGTGAGTTTCTGTTTTGGCTGGTTTTCTTGTGTGGGTTTTTTTTGGTTCTTTCTATAGAGCTTTTCAAGATGTTCTATGTCATCAAAGATGTAGTAGCTTTTTGTAGTTTATTCCTACGTTATGTGAATTTGCAATCTCGGAGCTACTGCTAGTGTTTCCGATACAGCTTTCTAAAAGGATAGTTTTTATCCAGCCAGAGATAACCACGAATATGGCTGTAAACACTAACTGCTTTTACCAAATACTCATGGGGTTGTTTTTTAAGACTCCTTCCCTCTTCCATGCAGGCTGTGTCCTTAGTTTTGAAAGGCCTGGAAGGTCTGCTAGGTTCATCTCCTGGCTGTGCTTTTTTTCTTTTGTCGGGTGAGATCATGTATTTATGGGTTTTGCATTTTCTTTTGGGTTTTTACTGGTCTCCCTGGTGTCTCAGTCGAGCTGAGATTTCACACAATATGGTGTGATAATTTTTATTTGGGATAAAAGGTCTTGCTGAATTTATGTTGCTGAAAAGGTTAACCAGAGCTGTATAGTTGTTGAGAAAGATACATTAAACAACTGTGATTTTCATGTTAGCAAAAGAGTGAAACACAGTAACCTCCCACTAAAGGTGGAGAGTCTCCCGTGAATGGTTTGAGAACAGCTATGGCCCTATTCACATAGGAAATCACATTTCTCTATGTATTTTCACATGTATGTGAAAAGCAAGTTGGACAGCCCAGTTCTTTTTCACGTTCTTCCTTGTACTGTATTGAATTCTTTCTTTTTTTCTTTTCCCCACCCTTTGCTTTTGTCTGAAGGTTCTAGTACACTTCCTTGTCTGAGACACAATACAGAATCTTGGCTGGACAGTTCCTAGCCCTGGCACTCCATAAAGCAGAGTTACAAATGCAAAGGAGAAAATATTGGTGGATAAGCACTTTCAAATAAGCTGCCTAAAACAAATCGCTTGCCATCTCTTCATTCAAATTAAACTTGAGGGAGAAGGGAAGTGCCTTCATTCCCTGTTATTTTCTACAAGGCTTTGTGTAGTTATGGAATAAACAGAATTTTTGTTACAGAGCTCTTGGATTTAAAATAAAAGACAGCAAAAAGAACATGGGAAGGACGCAAGCAGTCATTTGGAATCAATGGCTGTGGAAACAAGGACTGAGATGGCAGAAGGCCTTGCTTTTGCTTTTGGTTTTGGTTTTGTTACAAGCTGCCCCCGAAGGCCTGAGTAACTGAGGTTCTTGTTAATAGGTCCCTCGGGGCAGATTAGAGAGGAAGAACACTGAATACCTGGTATTTATATATATACACACAGGGTTTATTTTAGGATAATTTGGTTGCAGTGGAAGTGAGGTGTGTAGCTATTTTGGTTATTATCTCTAGTAATACGATAATATGAAAGTATGAAAATACCACTTAAGGAAATATATAAGGAAAAGAAAGAAAAAGCAAGGATAAGAGTAGACTGCAGAAAGATATCACCACAGTGATGGGACATGATTGTTGCAATTCCAGTGTCTGCTGGTCCAAGTGATGCTTGCAATCCTGCTCAGTCAGGGATGTGGGAAGCCCCCAAAACGTAGAGTTCAGTGGGTTAATAGATGTTCAGGTGGGAATGCCCAGGTACCTCCCTTGGAGAGGGTGAATTTACCACTGTCTGTTGAGAGGCCCCAGAAATTAGTCTGGAGGCACTTCGGGGGTCTTTGATGGTATATGACCCCATCTTAGACCAGTGTTTCTCACATCTTGTTTTCTCACATTATGCCTTATCAGAAGGGGTAAATACACTCAGCCTAAGTGTGAATATCCCAGTACCTCCCCCTGGGTGGGGGGGTGTTGTTTTACACCTGACCCAGTTGTGTAAGGGAGGACATTGGCGTGATAAAAAACATTTTCCCACCTCCTCAGCGTCTGTGCCTTATCGGCCTTGTCCCTTATCTGGCTCAAGCCCCAGCTTGTTTTGTCGTGGTCATCCTCCAGTGGTGGGTGTACACCCTCTCCCATCTTAGGCAGATCAGAGGTTTCAACACCACATGCAAAAACCCTCTCCCCTCCCATTGAGGGGTGCAAACCTGGGCCTCAGCAATATTGTTTATTTGAGTCAATGACCTTTAACATTTCCGTCCCTCACAGTTTGTCTTCAAGATTTAGGTGCAGAGAGGAATCTGGGTGGTAACTGAAGATGAGATGTGGTCTGCCAGCAGTGCTTCGTGTGCAGATGGGGCTTTAATGGGGAAGAAAGAAGTACAGTCGCTTAGTTAGGAAAATAGAGAGGCTTTGGAAGGATACACGGTGTGGAAAGCTGTGGGCACCGGGTGCTATTGCAGCTTGAGAGCAGTCCAAGCAAGCACCGGGTGTGTCCTGAGGAATGCGAGGTGGAGAGGGCTTTGCTGTGAGCAGGTGAGGCCAGTGTGGAGTGCAAGGAGGTCTAGGGCAGAAACACAAATCGGTCAGCAGCAATAACAGTGAATAAACCTGCATTTAAGTCTTTGGTTCTTCTGCTGAACTGAAATATGGGGATCCTATGTGCTGAAATTTTTCTCTTATTTGAAAGCAGCTGAGTGATATAAGTAGCAGGAGTTGTTAGGCCGCAAGTTGAACTTCACTTGAACTACAAGGCTCTGTTGAGTAAGTCAGAGATGGATTATAGCAAAACCTGGGGCTAACAACCTGAACATTAACAGTTGTTAGACTAGACAAATGTTAATGGCTCAAATATTACTTTAAAATTAATAGCTGGAGTGGACAGCCCATAAATCACGGTACATGAACACTAACAACCATATTTACAACATGGATCATAGAATGAACTGAAATTCCTCCTGAAACTGCCTAAGAGGGCATGAATTCGACCACAGAGCACCACTGGGTAGCAAAACAGTGAACCAGTGAAGACTGACAAGACCTCAGACCCTAAAATCACTATTGGTCTGGACTACTGGGTAGTTCGGATTGCCCAGGGATTTCTGTTTGTGGTCCCTTTTTTGAGGCACCAGCTTAAGCTACCACCAGGTAACTGATTTGTGCCAGTAAACCTGTCTAATGGAGTTGAGAGCCCGATGTCAAAAATTTAACACTTGCTGTAGCATGTGGGAAGAACACACATATTTTGGCCTGTGTCAAACTGAGCTGGGACAAGCTGGAGGCAGCCAGTCTTTGACAAGTCGTTTCTCTGCTTTCTTTGGTGAGCCAAACCCAGTTTTGTGCACTCACAGATTTTGATTACAGATGATTTTTCACTGAGTTACAGTATCTTCAAATATCAGGGCTTGCCAGTATCCTGATTTAAGAAGTATCAGTGCATTATAAACAGCTTTTTGTATTTCTGGAGATGCTAAAAATGCAAAAGCTGTGTCAGAAAATGCAAAAGTGCAATCTTTCTTTACAAGTGTAAAGAAAGAGTCAAAATTAAATCCAAATTCATTTTGTATAAGTGAGCAGTGGGTTCTTCTGGCCTAAACTTCAAAAATGGTTACTGAGTCTTTGGGGGCACAGTCATGTATGGATGGATACTTGAATATGTTACCTTAGATTGTGGAGTAAGTAGGGTTTTGCCTCGGTTATCACTGTTGCTCGGTCAGTAACAGGGTAACTTCACCTTGGAAGGTACAGAAAGACAACAAAACGTGGAAACAGCCTCTGCTGTTCTTGCAACAACATGAACAGTTGCTCTCACATCAATACTTTGTTTGAACTTTGAGACACTTCCAAAACAGGCGCTCAGTGTAGTCTTAAAGTCAGTAGCAAACTGTGTGGAGGAAGATGAAGATAGCAAGTTCACAGATTCTGATGTATTTTGTTGTTCTAATTGAACATTGTTCAGCCAATCTACCCGTTTTTAGAAGCCATATTCTTCAGTGGAGAATGCCTTGGTGTTCTCATGTCCCAGTTGTTCTTGCCAGAGAAAAAACCTCTGATTTAAAGCTAATAATTATAATAATAATTATAAGTGGCTGTAGGCTGCTGTCTCTGTTGGAAGCCGGGTGAGATGCTGACTTGAGTTAGCAGTTCAGAGTGATAGTGGACATGGGGAGCTTGTTAAATGACATAATGTGATCACATAATGGGCTGGTGAGGTCTCACCTAGAATCCTGGANCTGTAGGCTGCTGTCTCTGTTGGAAGCCGGGTGAGATGCTGACTTGAGTTAGCAGTTCAGAGTGATAGTGGACATAGGGAGCTTGTTTAATGACATAATGTGATCCCATAATGTGCAGGTGAGGTCAGTCCCATTCAGGAAAGTTTAATTTAAGGTGGAAGAATGGTTAAGATTTACTGGGATTATAAAGGAAACACTTTGAGTGAGGAAACTGACAGGTTAACTTCATTAGCCAAGCAGAGTGAAGGCTAGAAGGTGAAGAGGATGATGATGCTTCTTCTGATTTATCAGAAATAAGAGCTGCTGGCATTAAAGAAAATCTGTAGAAATAATTTACAGTATTTTAATTATATAATTAAATAACAAAAAATTAATTCTATAACATTTACTGAATGGGCATTTAGATATTGTTCTTTTTAAAAGATAAAGTTATGTTTTCTCTTCAGAAACCAGTTGATTACGGAGTTCTTCAAACCAGTTTTAAGTCAAGGTAAATATGTTGTTTTTTTTTTTTTTTTAAAGTGGAAGACATTTATATGAATTTTAATTATATAAGTGTGCAGAATGATAATCCAATCTCATTCCATATTGGAGCAGCAACATAATGAGTATAGCTTACCAAATATGTCAAAATGAGCACATTTAAATTTTTTTCTAATAATGTAACTGAAAATATCAATTTCCTGTTTAAATTAATTGCTTTAAATAGTGATGTAATTATTATTTCAAGTTATGTCTCATGCTTAAGCCAGATTGTTTATAACAACTGAAGCTGCATCATAGGTCATGTGATTCTTTGCATGGCAGTAACAAAACTGGATGATTAAGTTAATTAATTTTGGATTACATGTGTGAGAGGGAGAAAATATTAAGTAATACACTATAATAAGGTTTGTTGTTTTGTTTGGTTTTTTTCCTGATATTGTTTTTGTGAATACTTGGTCTTTTCTCTCCTAAACTATGGGCATAAAGACAGAACTGTGCTGTCCTCACCTGACAAAGGAAATGTAAAAGATGAAGGAATGGGACTGTCAGTCTTATGCACTGAAGGTTTTGAAAGGAATTCATCTTCTCCAAAGAAGGTCAGAAGAAAAAGATGCCAGACCAAACACCAAATAAGTCCTGTGGTAGGTGTCTTTTGGAAAAGAGTTGAGGAAAAGGACAGTGTAAACATGTCAGAGAATGGCAGATTGTGCTGGGCCCTGGGTTCATTGTACCCAGCAGTTGTGATTCAGAAACCCCTCATTACTGCAGGGTCTCAGATCCATTCCTTGACCAGAAAGGAAAAGACTGCCTAGCCAGAAAGGGAAGAAATGAGAAGTGTTTGGGTGTAAGGAGAGCACCACTGTCTTAGGGAGGTAGCTGGGAAGAGAAGAATGACTGTATGGATCTCACAGACTCCAGCTCAGACTCTGACAAATGGGTTTCACCTCCAGAAGCTGATATTTGAAAAGCCTGGGCTGGAAAAATGTCACTGTGAGCACCACACTGCCCTGCTCTCCTGCCAGTTCTGCATTTAGGTTGACACTGGAAGCTCTCTGCAGAGGAAGGGAATGGGAGAAGCAGAAACTGAAACAATCTAAGCCACATCCTTTAAAGCCATTCTAAGGAACAAATGTTTTGCATCAGGTGTTTTTAAAGGAGTTATTAAAGGTGGAAATCACTGACCCATTGTGTATATGAATTTTTAAATTTTTAGATTTTTTTAAATTTTACACAGAAGGATCAGATTCTTGGTGCTGCCTTTTTCAAATGTAACAGAACCTTATGTTCTGTTGCTATTCCTTTGTAAATTTTAGGTCATGCTTGGGTAAGCTGGTTCTTAATCATTTTACAATCAGTGAAAAATCCTGTTTTAAAAGCAGGGGAGATATTCTGGGCTAGATGCAAGTATGGAAATGCAATAGAAATTGTAACTTGAAATTGTATTTTGTTGAAAAAGATGCCTTTATCTTAAATGCCTTATAATCTTGTGTTTTCTTACAATGTGGCTTAGGGTGCAGACTGGCAAATTTCTGCTATTTAGAAGTTGTAGTTCATAGCAGTTCAGATTTATGCATTTAAGCCACAGTATTTAGATAGAGATGGGATTGGTCCTATTAAAAATGTAGTATTCAATTACAGGTCACTTTTAATCTGAAGAAAAAAAATGTAATTTGGGTTCTGGAGAGATCTTTGCAGCTGTGTTTTAAATTTGTCTTGAAATGAGGTCTATTAACATATTTCTGGGGATGTGTGGAACTAAGTCTGTGCTGGATACAACCTTGGTTTTAAAAAGTATACAATTGACCTTTTTTTCCTGTCTTTATTTTTAGGGAAATGGATATCCTATAAGAAAAATAATGCCTTTTGGTTCAAGGGAGATTGCCTCAGGTATAAGCATTGCTGTTAATATAGAATTAATTAATCAATCAAATTCATCACTTCATGTCTCTTTTTAATGGCTTTTTTCCCTTGAAATTATGTTTTCTATTTTCTTCTACTAAAACAATAATTGCTGCTGAATAGTCAATGTTATTTCTAATATATGGCAAGTTTGAAGAGTTTTAGAAGTAATTCAGGATTTTAGTGTAAAACACATTGATTGTAACTTAATTAGAATCTGTGGTATTTCATTGTCTTAAAGCCTTGATCCCAGATTATTTTTATGGTATCTCTTGCATTTTGGATAATTCACATTTTCTGTGGTGTTTAATAAATTGTGCTTTTCAGCTTAATCCAGAAAGAATATTCTTGTTGAACCAACCACTAAAGTTGAGCTGGTATTTTTGTTGCTTTTTGACCTTTTTAACCACCTAATTTTGTTCTATGGGTGGTAGAATGGAATCTAAAAAGCTTGAGGTAGGTCAGTAGGAAGATAAACTTAAAAAAAAAAAAAGAGGGTCTATGACTGTGGAAACTCATCAGACTCTTTGCTGCTCTAGTCCTAGTTGACTTAAAAACAGAAGTTAGTTTTTAAATGGAAAGCTGTTACATGTTTGTTTTTTTTAAACTATTATTGTTACTATTTTGATTTTTAAAAACATGATAACGGTGTTTTATTTTTTTTCTCCAAGACTTCATTGATGACCCATCTCAACCAAGGCTAACGCAGGTTTTTGAACATGAGGCATCTTCTCCACATGCATTTAGAACATCACCTGAGATGGCCTCTGGTGCACCAAAGAGCCCAGCTGCTCCTTCACACTTCCTTAAGGTGTCCTTAGGGCTATCCAAGCCAAGAGACTCTCCTGGGAAAAGAAAACACACGGCCATGAGTGTGGATGTGGATAGCTCGGGTCAATCTGAAGTGAATGACCCTGCTTTTAGTATATCATCTTCAAAATGCAAGAATTGGAGGTGTGCCTTTGTAAAAAATATCTTTTTAAAGTCTCCTCATGATGATGTTCTGCAGCTCAAGGAGCCTGCTGCCCTGTCTAGACATGATTTGACTCTTTCAGAGGAATTCCTCAACTCGAGCAATGAAAAGGAGAAAAATAATTACTCCGCTGTAGGTTTGTCATCTTCATATTCTGCACACGGTCCTGCTAAAAATAACCATATTTCTGTTGTGGATACCAAAGAGAATCAATTGCAGCTGGCTAACTCATGCTTTTTCTTGGAAAAGTCCCTTCCTTTTTCTCAGGAAAAAAGTACTGTGTTGCCTTCTCCCCACCACTTAACACAAACGAAAGGCATGAAATCCCCTCTCCAGGCTGCTGGCTTATCTCAGGTATTGGATGCTAAGAAAGAGCAAGATAAAAGACCAGAAAGACATGAACGGAATAAAGGATACAGTATTCAACCCAGCAACAGTTTTTCAAATACAATCCATGAGATTTCTGAAAATACTCCTGATTCTTGTGGAATGGAAATCTCTGGGAAACTGGGACTGTCCCCAGGGACTGATAAAAGTGTTCCCCCTTCATTGCCTTTGGAAGAGTCTTTCATGGACAGCGGCCATGAGTCTTCAGAAACCTCAGGAGAACCAGAAGTTAAAAGGAACTTTACACACAAATCCAAGCTGAAGAGAAAATGGCAAAGCAGCTCTGAGAGCGAAGATGACATTTTGGAATCAATTCTAGACGACGATGATGATGATGATGATGAAGAAGTATTAATGCCACTGCAAAAAATGCTCAGTTCGAGTCTCAAACCACAGGCAAGATCCCTGGAAGACTCTTTTGACAGTGTTTCTCAGGATACCGTAACTCCATTACTGAAGCTTCATGTAAGTTGGCTAAAAACCAAAAAAGCACATTCTTTCAAGTATTCTTTTACAGATGTTATTTGCAAGAAAAATAATATAGATTTTAGCACAGTGCAAGGCCCAGTGGGTGCTAAGTTATTACCCCATATGTCAGATTTTAGGAGAATGAAATTTTATACAGTAGGTATATACCACCAAAACACAGACAGAGGCCCAGGTGAATGGAGACATCTCATACTCAAAAATCAAATTGCCTCCAGCCTCACTTGTTCCATCTGGCACATACAGACAGAAACTTGTTCAGGTGTGCTAGAGAACTAATTTCTGCTATTTAGTTCAGTTTTGTAAACAAATGATAAGCTGCTCCAGCAGCTGAGATGTCCAGTAGTCTTCTAGTACCTATTCAGCCAGGATGTGTGTGACTGATTGGTAATAGTTACTTTACATTAATTTTAGTCAAAAATGTGTTCTGCACCAACACTCAGCCACCTCTTGCTGATTCTCAGTACTCCCATTAAAGCTATAGCAGAGTGTAATGAGATGGCAGATAATCAGCTTTGTTATGTTGTGTTTTTATATGATTTTCTCCCTTATTCATAATGCATGATAATTCAGAATTATTTGCCTGCAAAGCTGCTTACTTGGCTTAAGGGTCCTGTGCTGCTGTACAGTTACAATACACTTGGAGCAGGGATGTGCTTATTACTGTGCTTGTCCTGGGAATGGCTGAAAGATGGTTTGTGCAGCCACATTGATTTAACTCTATGCCTTCTGGTTGTTTTTAGGAGTTCTGTTTTTGCTTTTTCCCCGCCTAAAGTTAGGAGATTACGTTTAGAAAGTGTGTGCAGTGTAATGTTTTTGTTTTCCTAGTCAGGTAAGATTTTTATGAGCCGAAGTTAACTGGAGGAAATTGACGTAGACATTTAGAGATCTGTGTGCTAGACTCTGCTGTCATATATCCTTTCACAGTCTGTGATTGTCAGAGATCTGCCTAAGAGTAAGTGTGGTGTTTTCCTTGAGGTTGTAGTTCATGGAAATTGGAAGTATTTTAGGATTTCAAAAAGCTGAATGAATTCTGATCACAAGGCATAGATGACATCTTTGAATCCCTGTGTACAGGATATTATGGTGATGAATTGGTCTGTGTTTTTAAAAATTAGCTCATTTGTTCAATAAGAGCTTGTCAAATAGGTAGTGATTTTGAAGTTTTATTGTAAAATAATGTTTTAATACGGAAGGTCCTGCAGTAGGTCTTAGTGTGGCATTCCTGACAGTTGGTACAGGTTGGAAATGGCTGTATTTAAACAAAGAGATTTTGTACTGAGCCTGGCTGGGTTGGAATTAATTTTCTTTATAACAGCTATGTGGTGCTGTGTGTTCCAGACAAAACCAGTGTTGCTAACAGACTGATCTTCTACCTGTTGTGGAGCAGTGCACTTGCACCAAGGCTTTGTCTTCTTCCCCTGCTGCCCCCATAGAGCAGACAAAAAGCTGGGAGGGAACAGAGCCTGGAAAACAGACACTGGATGACCAAAGGGATATATTCCATGCCACATAATGTCACACTCAGCAGTCAGAAAACCAAGTAGGGGGATTTGGTCTGGCATGTAGCCATTGCTCAGAGTGTAGATGGGCACCCTTCCACTTGTTAGAGGTGCTGAGTGACTGCCTTTGAATTGCTTTTTCTTTTCTCACTTGTGCCTTTTCTCTTATTAAACTGTTGTTATCTTAACCCATGAATTTTCTTGTCTTTGCTTTTCTTTTCACTGCCCTGCACTACTGGCTGGGGAAATGACCAAGCTGTGTGGTGCTTAGCTGCTGGCTGGGGTCAGCCCATCACTAGTTTTGAGAGTGGAAAACAAACAGCAGAGTACCTGTATAAATTCTCTCTTCTGCCTTCCTCTCTCGTCATGTTTTTCAATCTCTGATTGACTGAGTTACTATGTCCATGGGCAGATGTGGAGCAGCTGTAATTATTTAATCTGTTCTTTCAATTCTGTGATCGAGAGTGTCACAGATCAGACTTGTGTGGTTTCATATGTATTTCACAATCTCAGCCAACATGACTACCTGATTAATGGTTAAACTTGATAAGCACACGCAGCCTAGACCAAATGCTTGTGGGATGTGTGTGTGACCACAACATTTGTGCTGGTCTGTTCCTGATATAATTAATGGTCAAGTAAGACAAAACAGTTAAGAACTGTCCCAACATTTCCATGACCATGATTTTTGCATATACCCACATTCTTCTCTTGTAAGAAAGGGCATATATGTACACTGGAATAAAGTTTTGATTCCTTGGTTGTTCAACAGTTACTTGACACTTACTAACCAAATATAAAATAAGCTAAGAAGTTTTCAGCTTTCCTACAAGATTTGCCACACAAGACATGCTGCTTATTGTATTTAAAAGGTGACTGAATACCAGGGTAGTGTCAGAAGAGCTGTGCTTGTCCAGAGAATGGAATCATGACCATAAAAGATTTCAAATCTGTTGTCTGCTACAAGCTGAATAAAAGACTGGCTACTGAAAAACAAGCCACTAGCAAAATTTGTTAAAACTTTTTGTGTGTTGTTCTGTTTATTAGCTCCTTAATTTGGTTTTGTATTGGGATTTTGATTGGAAGTTTTGTTTTGTTTTATTAATTTAGAGATGATCTAGCAAACACTGGAATTTTACCCTCTATGGACTCTGAAAGTAAAAAACCTGGGTAATTTTTGGAGGTTCTTGTCTCATGCATAAGAATGGGGACTCCCAGGGTCTCAGTGGATGATAATAATAGTAAAGTTGTGAGGTAAAAGGCTTCTGATGGCAATGGTCTTTGTGAAGGCTAGCTGAAGGTCATCCCCAGACATGCAGAGACTTGCTTCACTGTTCAGGTCCACTGTAAAGCAGTTATTTCTAAATTAGTCATTGAGAGAGATTTGACCATTATGTAAAATTGTCAAGAGACTGAGAAGCCTAAACTGATAATCATCCTGTTTTGCAGGGTCTCATTTAGGTTTATATCTGCATGTAAAATATCATCAAAATTGGAAGAGGTTTCTATTTTGATTATTGTCTAATAATGAATTGATGGCTTACAGTATTTTTAAAATGTCTTACTATTTCATTTACAGCTTTCTAAGACTCCTATTATAAGCAAGGTGTCATATGTGAACAGCTTAGATCATCTCTTGAAGGAGAAAGAAGAATCTAGAAGGTTTGTTTCTTAAAGCTGGTTTGAAAAATGTGGGATGGTGGTGTAGAAGCTTGGATTTGCCTTGTCTCCCCAGAACTGATGGAGTTTGATTAGCAGCAAGATAAGCTTTGCCTGCTGATGCCACCAGCATACAACTGAACTGACAGGACCTACAAGTGTTGCTTAAATGGTCAAAGCTGAATGACAGGCTCCTTCCAAGCAGCGAGGAATGATTTGTGATACATCTGTTTACCCCTGAAGAGCCAGGCTAAATTTACTGATGCCTTCGTTTTAGGTCACTGAGCCAGCTAGCAGCTGCTGGTCAGGCATGAAATAGAAATATTTATGTACACTGACTGTACTAGTTTTTTCAAAGGCATTTGTAGCTCAGTATTGGTTGCCAAATTTTGCAGGCTCTTGGTGTCTGAGTAGTTACACAGGTCAGTGAACAGAACTAATGAGTATTCTTACAAGAGATCTTTTGGGTAGGAAGTGAAACGTGGTTTATGTGTTAATGGCAAGTGGTGGTGATGGGTATATGTGATTAACTGTTTTGATTAAAGAATTTGACCCTGGTAACTATGCCCATGTAACTATGACTGCCCATGGAGTAGCAGATACTCCTGTAACTAAGTGTTTAACAAATAAAATGCTTGTTTGGTGATTAGAAAAAAAAAGTAAATATTCAGTGACAAGATTAAAAGTTTTGTGCAATTACAAAGACTTTATTAGAAGTTGGTTGAGTATTTGTGTCAGACAAACCAGTGATTGATTGTGGTGTTGGAAATTCTTTAGGTTTTGGGAAACATTTACCTTGTATCTTGGAGTGGCAAGATGCTTGGGTTTTACACAGATGCAATGTCTCACATGGTTTTGCCATGTGTAAATGGCTCCTGACTCCAGGGTTCACATTCAGAGCTTGGATTTTGTTGATTTTGTTGTACATATTAAATGGTGATTATATGCTCTGCTGCTGCTGCTATTTCAGGTTAGAGGAAATAGTGAAACAGTTACAGGAAGACATAGAAAGAGAGGAGAATGCTTCAGGAGGAGAAAATGAAGACAATGCCAGTGGAGATGATCTCTTGGAAGAACACAGGTCCTTGCAACTCCAAACCAGCTAAATCTTGATCTCTGCTTTTCTAGCCCTTTTTCCCCCTAACTTCTCTCTGTTTCCAACAATTGTTAATATGTTTAATGAGAACCATTTAAAAATCTTTTGGGGTTGGGTAGATTTCCTTGGGTGCAACTGTATTTTGACAATTCAACTTTCACATAAGACTGATGTGTTCATCACCTGCAAATAACTTTCTCAAGCAGCAATAGCTTTCAGTGTTTGAATTGATATAAGTAATTTTGAATTTTACAGGGCGTTTATAAAGAGATTTTCAGTAGCAACTTATGTCATACCTGACAAACACCCTGGAGAAGATTTATTTGATTTATCAGCTGCTGGGAAAATCTTCACTCAACATAACCTTGACTTGAGGAATTTTCACTTCATCCCTCAAAATCATATAGAATATCTGCTTCTTAAGTAAGAATATGCTCTTCACTTCGTTGTGTTTACTTGTACAATTTTCTTTTTATTTTTAGCAGTTTTAAGGTACTGTTTAATCTTTGCATGCAGATGAGCTCTGTCTTAGCAAATAGGCAAGACTGGCTCCCTTTCCCTGGAATTTTCCTTTCCGGGTTAGCTTTACAGAACAGTAAATTGTAATTTGAAGCTTCCTTCTTTCCTCCTCTGGAATTTTTGAAAAACCTCTTAAATGAGACATGAGGAAAAACAGCTGTTCTGGCCTTTCCCATATTTCTACCACATTGGGCTATTGTTGATAACCTTACCAGTTTGTGGGAGACAAAAGCAGAAGTGAAATGTTATAATGAACACAAGCTTAACTATCTGCAGACCAAAAGACCTTTGTGGTTACCTATTTGTGACCTTCTAGTGTTACATTATGTCTGCTGAAAGACTTTTGTTCCTTCCGTCCTGGCTGGGCCTGCCACTTGAGGCTCCATCTAGTGAGGATTGCAGAGGGTCAGGATCTCTGACATCTGTTAGTTTCAGTCACTGGGCCACCAGCGTGTGCATAAACAACTGCTCTGTAACCCACAGGCATTTCTGCTCTGTATTTACGAGGCTGTCACACTGCAAATAGCTGGACAAATACTTGCCTAATGCCACAAGTGTAAATCCTGAAAACTTGGGGTTATTTCATTTGGTATTTTATTCCAAACATGCATCAGAGGAACTGAGAAAATTCAGTTACTCTTAGAGGATTTTATAAACATGTGTATGTGCAGTTGAGGGTGTGAAGAGGAGGAGAGTGACTTTTCATCTCTTGAGGAAGTGGTGTTTGTGATACACTCCTTTGGTTTCAGGCCTTTCTATTAATATGTTTTGGAGATCACAAGGGTATGAGCTTCAAAAGCATCTTGTGAATCAGTGACTGGAAGAATGAGAATTAAACTGATCATTCCTTGCAGAAGGCAATTATGATTTAATTGCTTATGCATTCAGCCCAGTTGGCACAGCTGGCACATAGTGGCTGCCCAGTTGGCACATGGAGGTCTTACCAGTCAGGCAGGTAGAGGGTATGTGTAGGAGTTAGGACACATCTCTCAACAGAGTTACCTGATTTAGTAGATAGAGAGAATAGAGGAGACTAAAGAAGGGTATGTGGGAAACTGGATATCTTTAATTCAGCTGCTTATGACATCCCTGACTTCCTAAAGAAGAATCATAGAATATCATAAATTGGAAGGGACCCACAAGGATGGTCAGATCCAGCTCTTAAGTGAGTGGTCCATGTGGGATTTGAACCCATGAAGTTGATGTTATCAGCACTCTGCTCTGACCAACTGGACTCATCCTAGTGACTAAAGCTACAATGATTCAGTAATAGCAGTGGCACACTTTCTGTTCTTCCAACAGCTACTGTTTGCACCCCACAAATCTGCCCAGTGAGATTAGCCTATGGGATTTTAATTGCATTAGTTTGCCTCCAGACCCTTTATTTAAAAGGGAATTTAAAAAATTTTGAAAACAATACTTTTTCTCTCTTACTCTGAAAATGTTGGTAAATGTCACTGGACAGTTAAAAATCTTATTTAATAGTCTCATTGAGTATAGCAGGCTGTTTGTGTAGTCAGGCATAGTGGTTCATAGTACAATAGTGTAAATCAATGTTTGTTTGAAACTATTATTCCCTAATAATATAGATGTTTCCAGACTGTATGGCTTTATAGAGAGAAAGACAGTTGTTCTAAATAACATTTGTAAATTTGACTGCTATTAGAAATGAAGGTTTGATTACTATGACATTTTATATAAGTAATAGCATGAGAATAACATCCGTTTTGCATATTTAGATCTTTCTTTGCTGTCGATGATGATCTGAGGGGTAGGAAGTTCTTATGTTTTTGTGAAAGTGATGATGCAACCACTAATTGATTTCTATCCTCTTTCCTTGTCCCCATTTTTCTCTTACAGTTCTGGTGTAACGCAGCAGCTTTTTTTAGTTGTTAATGGTGTTCTAAGTTCTGCTTACCGTGATATGTCGTGTCCCATACCAATTCTAAAGTGGCTTTTCCAGGTAAGTCTGTGCTATTCATGCAGTTAGAATAACTCTGTGTGTGTATAATATTTTTCCTGGAAACCAGTTGAAGAAGTTTGTGAATCTGTTCCATTAACAACTTTTAAATCAGGTATTATTTTTTCCCCCTGGGTTCTGATTTGTTCTCCAATCTGAAATACTTTGATTGTCACTAGGGATAAAACAACTGAGAGCCTTTTCTCCACACTCTGAGTGAATGCAAAGCTGCATGTCCCTGTCCATATTCATATATGCTTCTGCACTGAAAAAGGACACAGTAGGTGAGGAGAGGTGCTGTGGGCCAAATCATGAGCAAATGCTGATCTTATTTCCTTTCACCCTTAGAAAAACCATACATGCTGCAGAATGCAAAAATGCCATTTTCTACATATATCATCTTCTAAATCATCAGTGATACCAGCATGATCAGATAATTTTCATTGGAAAATTATTTTCATATGGCTCAGGAAGAAGCCTGGACTCATTCTCAAAGGAAGTGTGGTGACTCTCTCCTTTCAAGACATGTGTCAGTGTCTGAATCACCAAGAATTTACACAGTGCTGTTACTCATAAAAATGCCCCCCTCCAGTCTCCATTCTGTTATTAATTGCCACATTCTAACTGCACCTGAAACAAAAAAGAAATCTGAACCACCTGGGAAACTGCAGCTGCAGTCTGCAGCTTCAGACTGGCTTTCTACATTTGCCAAAAGCAAAACATTTTGCTCTTCCGTGTCCTTCCCTCCAGCCAGTTAAAAATTGCTTTCCCCCTTTTTGTGAGCTAATAAGGAAGAAGTGTTCCACTAATGAGGAAGAAGTGTGAGCCAATTGAGATCACTTACAGAGCAGGAAACTGTCCCATGCTTGGGAGAGAAAAAGTTGTTTTTGTTGAGCCGGTGAAGTGCTCCAAGAAACCTGAACTGTACTTCATAGTCATGTTTCTGTAGTTAAGAGTTATGTGAAAAACCAAGAATTCATTGTTTGGGTTTAGTACTGCATATGTCCAACTTGTCTGTGACTGGAAAAGGGTGTAGTTAACTCTGTTGCTTTCACTCCTGCTCAGGGAGCTCAATTTGATCACAGATGCAAATGGATTCCAAAGGGGTACATGATAATTTCTATTCTCCTAACCCTCAGAACTGGTTTTTAAACCAACATGGGGTTACAGCATTCTGATACTGTAAATATTAATTTTACAGTATTCATATAATCTTTGCACTGCTTGAAATAATCAATTTTCACAGTATTCTGTTCTCATTGGTGTATCTTCAGAGGCTTTGGGGTTAGGTTTTTTTGTTTGTTTTTTAATCTGTTACTCATTTTACTCTGCTGGGAAGTTTGGTGTTGTTTTTTTCTGGTTTGATGTGGATCTTTTTCCTAATTAAAAGAAAACTGTTGCCATCATGCAGCTTGGTTCTTGATGCGTAGCTTCTTCTCTTTTCACAGATGATGTCTATTCATTCTGACCATTGTGTTTCCACCAAGATCTTAGACAGATTGATGGAGTTAACTCTAAAAAACTGTAAGTATTTGAAGGATGGAAAACTGACCACCCGAGTGAAAGCACTTCTCTCTTCAGTTTAGAAAAGTGTTAGTGAGGAAGTAAAAGGCACTAGTTCTGTTGGGTGATTTTGGCTTGAATTTAGGCTGTATTTTTACTAATGTAATGCAGAAATGCTGGGGGCTGACCTTCACTGAGTGTGTGCAACCTGTATCACAGTATGTGGTCCTGGCACATACCTCCAAAGTAGTGCATCCAGCACAGAGCCTTTAAAAGTCACTCCTGGTATTTCACAACTAGAAGTAACCTGAAGAGAAGCTCAGTCTGCTCAAAAGTTTGCCCCCCTTTCCATCTTTTACTTTGAATGGTGTGGACATTTGTAGCTTAAGGACTACAAGATGTTTTTCACGTTGTCATACCTAGTATGTAGCACTTCATGATTTATTTTCCAGATAAATGACAAAAGTGAAGTGAATCATACACCTGCACAGAAATACTTTGAAGGATCTGCTTCAGCCCACAGTGCTACTAATGTCTTCTGTGTTTTGTCTTCTTCCTTTTTCTGTACTCAAATATTTCTCCACTACAAGTTCCTTTGTGTGTTCCTCATGTCTTCATTCAGATCCATCAAAAGTGACATTCATTTAAGACTACAAGTTAACATTGTTAAAGTAATGTGGTTCTCTTGAAGTATTTGCTCAGGCCTGCCCAAATTGTGCCCTGTAGTTTAATTCCTGTTTGAAATCAGAGCTGATATCAGAGGGAATGTAGCCTCCTTTATTTTGTGCCTTGCTGGCATTAGGCCTGATTCTGAGTGAACAGTTCAAGATAATGAATGAGCATTCAAATAATTAACGCTGGGAGTTCCTTGTTTACCACTTCTGTTCCAGAAACCTTGCCTGTTTTCAAATCTTATTTAGCTTCTCTTCCAGTCCCACTGTGATAACACCCTCTTACCTTTACCTACACAGGCAGTAATTTATGTGTTCTCTTAGACAAAAATATTGCCTTGTTGCTTGTTCTGCTGTTTGTGATGAAAGAGAACTATGGCAGAAAATGGGTGGAACTTGAAAGTAATCGACCTGTTATGTAAGCAAGATGTTTCCCCAGTGTAAAATACTGTATTAGACTTTTTTTCCTCCCTCCTTGTTCTGAAAATAAGCTTACTGTTTAATGTACTGACTCCTCTGAGATGAGAGCTGGTACAATTGATGCACAGAGCTAAGCTTATTTGTTTCCCTTAAAAGGAACTAATGCTAAGAACTAAATTTAAACTAATCCATTCCATGTCTTTTATTTGTAGCCTCCATCAGTGATAAACAGTTTAAACCATGGATTCCTTCAATAGCTGATATATCAGCTGTTTTTGTCAATATGGGTATTGGGTTCAGATCTCTCTTTCCATTGCAACATCTTCAACCCCCCTTCAACGAGCATGATATTTTGTAAGTGTTTTACTTTTGATATTTTTTGTCTAGATCTGGTGAAAGCAAGTCTTTTGCTTAAAATGTAGAATCAGAAGTTTCTTCTTTATTTCCTTTCCCATAATCTGTAAGTTCTTGGCTCAGGTCTTAGTAAGAATAAATAACCCTGGAATTCAAACAACACCTTCTAGGTAAGGATTCAGCAAACCAGAGCGTTGTCCTTTGTCCTGCATCTTCCTAATGAAGGTTTGCAGGAATATTGGCTAAATAGCTGGGCAAAGTAATTGGCTACAAGTTGAGTTAGATGTGTGTGTTAGATGCTCTGGAACTGAGGATTATTTTGATTTGAAGGCATTTTGATGTATGCAGGATTTTTTTTCTTCAGTTTGTTGTCAATAAGCCTTTGTGGGCTTTTGAATTGTTCATTTTTTGCTCAGGTTGTGTTTCTTCTATTAGAAGTCAGGTGCAAGAAACAGTGAGTCAACAACAGCCAAGAGGAGATGTAGCCTTTGCCAGTCCAGTGTTCCCCAGTCTACTTGAAAACAATTTAATTAATGTGATTAAGGTGAGAAAACTCCAAGGTTTTTGTGGGTTGGGTTTCTTTTTTTTTGTGTGTGTGTTTTCTTTTGGGAGGGAGGATAGGTTTTGCAATATAGTCCTGAGCATGTGTTTGAGTAGATACTATCCTGAGACTTCAGCTTCACATTCAGAAGTTTATTGCAGGCATTTTGCAAACTTCATTGGCTTCATTCACAACTGCAGAGTTTTTCTGCCTGCCTTTTACAGCTGTGGCACTTTATAGAACATCTTGGCTCCCTCACATAGCAGAAACTATCCACTGATTTCAATATTACTGGAGTATTTAGAAAATCTTTTGGCCTTTCCTTCAATTAAAGGAGGATTATCCATGTAGTAAAGAAAGCTCTTTCCTGCTCTGGTAGTGTCTGGGCAATATTGCCATGGCTTAAAAAAATGAGTCTCCAGCAGGTATTAAAATAAAAGGATGCTGTTACTGGGGTATGGGGACATGTTAGTACACAAGTGTTGCCAAAACAGTACATAATTTGAGGTACATTTTAATGTGAGTGTGGAAAACTTAAGTCCTCCTCATGCATCAAAATAAGCTAAAACAATTCCATATTTTAATGCTTTGTATTTCTTTTAAAGTTTCTAGTTTTCTGTACATCAGTAATTCGCGATGGATACACTGACCAAGAAATATGGCTGCTGCTTATATTGCTATTTAAAATAAGCTTGGAGAAACAGTTAAAACCTTTTCTGATAGATTTTCAGTGCCTTTTTCTCAAGCTTCTGATGAATATAAAAGACTGGGATGCAAAGGTAACTTCATATATTTATTGTACTAGATTTGTGAAACTGCAACTTCTGTTTTGAAGTTTTGTTTTCTTTTTTCAAATATCAGAAAAGTACTGGCTGAAAATGTAGTACAGAATTGTCAATAGTAGTACCTATAATAACATGAAAAATTCAAAGCTTTGTGTTTGTGTGAGATTTAGGAAGTGGATGGGTATACTGAGAGGGTTTTTGTTGCATGACATTGAGTTGCCTGTCCTCTTTTACAAGAATTTATCTTAAGATTAAGTGTGCTAAAGTAGCTGTATGTTTAAAACGGCAGTCTGAAAGAATGAAGAAATTATTGCACTATGCTGGTAAGATGTCATTAAAAACATTCTGATCTCAACTACCCTACTTTAAATTGTATTTAGCAGACTCACCTCCTGGTGCAGCGCAGAAGTTTTTTTGTGTATGTCATCTCTTGTTAGATCAGTTCCTTTTATCACTTTTGCTGCCTGTGTTTCTAGGGAGTACATGTGTGCTCCTTTGCAAATAAAGCCAACAGCCATTCTTCAGTTTCAGGATGTTTTGTTGTTCTTTTGAAGATGCCTGAGCTGTGCCTGGCAGTGAGTGAACTCTCCAGTAATCACCACAACCTCCTGTGGCTGGTTCAGCTCCTGCCCAGCTGCATCGCGCGCGGACGGTAATGACTCTGTAATGTCAGAAATACACGGGATTGTTAACAGCTGCTTCTTTTGTATCAGCCCAAAGTCTGAAAAATGCAATATTTATCACATGACAGTTAAAAAAAAAAGGATTAGTGTTCTCATATGTTACAGATGTATGTGCAATTCTTGGTGTGCATGTATAGCTTCCTGATCACCTCTGCTGTGAAAAAGGGTTGTTAAATCTTTTATGTAGTTTCTGGGCTGTGGATTCTTGGTACCCTGTAGCAAAGAAAGGCTTAGCTTCAGGTTCTGACATCCATCACTCTAGTTCTTGTCTGAGTGACCAAAATTTAAATTTTCTTTGGGTGACTCATGTCTGCTTCTAAGCATCATTCTGAGTTCTGTATCTTCGAAATTAGTAAATTATAATGGAACTGAGTGAGCAGAATTAGTTGGGTCATTAACATCAGGCTTGGAGACAAGTATCTAGAATTGTTTACTTGTGCAGAAGCTGAGCTGCAAAGAGATTAAGGGTACTTCTGTTTTACTAGCCTACTTACTGGTTTATATAGCACCTATATTCAGAAAATCCAGTTAAATAGTTGCAAGCAAGTTTATGTCTAGGGAAGACATACGTAGCCTCACATACTTTGTAGAAACTGTGAGTTTGAAAAATTCTATGGGAAATAATTTTTTAATTGTTTTTCAGGGAAGTAAAAAGACGTCTTAGCCTAGTGATAATTGCAAAATTTCTTCATAAAAAGCGTGTAGAAATACCTGATGACAGTGACAAGCAGGTACTGCTTACATGTGTTGTCTTTGTAGAATTTGGAAGTTTAGAAAACATATATTGTGTGCTTGCATTTTATGTTTTAATACTGTAAGCCTGTTTTCAAGAACCTTGCGAAATGACCAATTAATAATTTTCTGTTTAGATTAGTATTAAAAGTGTATTTGCAGATGTGTATAATCTTCATGTTCTGCAGCTTGTGCTTGTATATGTGCCTAAACATTAATTTTAGACATTGGAAAGATGTCTACACTTCTTGAGTCTTCCTTTTGTAATCACATGGAGAGACACTGTTTTAATAGGTTTGATCTTTTATTGAGGAAGTGTGCGAACACTGAAGTCTGTGAATAGTCAAAAATTACTCAAAGCATGAAAACTTCCTTTTTAATTAAAAATCCCTTTTCTGTTCTTGTTTCAATGGACAACTAATATTGTAGTGGCATTCAGTTTCCAATTTTCTGTTGTTAGTAAATCAGTCCAATTTGTTAATGCTTTTATCTGTAGATGTTTCTTCTGCATCACTTTCTGGTGTGTATGAAACCTTCTTATCTACTGAAGAAGATGAGAGAGACGAGAAAAGAACAGAAGGAGCATAATGATAATGAAGTTCATGCAGAACTAGAACATGAGGTATATAGCCAATAGTGCTTTTTTGCTTTTGTTTTTTTAATGTATCTTTTTTTATATTTTATATATAATATTATATATTTTATACAATTTGGGGAATGTTTCCTTTACTTCTTAACAATTCCGTATGTGGAACTGTAAATACACTGTTTTGTTACTGTTCATCTTTAAAATATTACTAATTTTGGTTATGGAGGAAGGAAAGGAGCATGTGGTGGAGGAGCCTGTATTGGGTTGTTTTACAAACAGGGAAATGGTTTCAGATTTTCTGAGTCACAGGCAAGTCTTGAGTCTGCTTCTGTCATCAGAGGACAATCTTCCCTCCCTCCTGATGTAATCAGTGAAAACTGTTTGGTGCTGAGCCAAACCTTCACCTGCAGGCTTCAGAAAAACACTTGTGAATCTTTTATTAGTCTCTTCTCTCAAATAAGTGTTAGAAAGATTTAGTATTTCCATCCATCCAAAAATTGAATATTGGTTTGGTTATTTGAGTGGTTATCATGGAATCTCTCAGCTGGAGGTAGATGATGAGAAAATAAAGCCAACTGCTGAATTTAATTTTCAGTTATTAAAACCACATTTTTATGGGTTACTTAAGGTTATCTAAAACAGTATCATACTGTTTTAAAATGTTTCTAATATGTGAATATACTGTTTCAGATTAGTTATTTAGGCAGATATGTTGATATACTTGTCCATTGGCCTGGCTGTTGGAGGATTCATTTCAGAAAGCAGAGATGGTTCTGTGTCTAGATGTGAGGAGTTAAAGGTGCTTTGACTGCTAAAGCTCTTTTGGTTTCTCTCCAGGTGTACTACCTAATCTATGTCCTCCTCCATCTAGTCAGTGAAGCCAGTTTCCTTGATGTTGTAACTTCTAGTCGAAGGGTAAGTAACCTTAGTGGCTAGACAGTTCTATTTTGAAGTGCTGATTATCATGCACATTTAGTCTGTTTTGGTAGGAGCTACCATGGGATGGAAGATCACCAGTGCATAAGAGCACTGGGGGAAACTTCTGTTCTGGGCAAGGTAAATGCAGAGGAACTTCAGTGTGTTTACTGCAGAGAAAACTCTCTTCTGTGTTTCTGTGAATGGAGCTACGTCCAGACATAAGGCTGTGAAAGAGCAGGCATTTGTTGTGTTCATCTTTCTCAGAAAGTATCTGCAGATATACTTAAAACAGAAATTCTAAGTCAAATGATTCTATCGACTTTGGAAGTAGGTTTGAAATTTTTCAGTCTAGGAGAAAACCACTTCAAAAATATCCAGTAAAATATTTTCAAGCATGTTTCAGTTTCCTGTGCTGGAGTGCAGCAAGTGAGAGCAAGGACTGTAGCTCTTCTCTGTAGTGGTAGTTCCTTTTTGCCATGTGATGTGAACATCTTCTAAGTAATGCTTTCTGCTCAGCCTTTCAGTATTTCTGTTCAGACTTCTGTGATCATTTGCTGGGAGTTGCTTGCTGCAAAGCATCTGTGTAAACCTTATGCCCTGTGGAATCACTCTTGGCTTTTAAGAAATCTATCATAGGAACTGTTTGAGAGACAAACCAGTAATGTTTGGCTACATTTGGATGCTTAAGTGTCTCAGTATATTACTTAGATCTGTGGAGAACTTGGTATTTTCAATTGTTTTTTTAACGTCTCAATCTCTTAATGAAGAAAGATTTTATTATTCACTGACCTGTTAGCCATCAAGTGGCAAGAGGGGTGTGGCTGAATATTGTGCAGGCTAGACTTGTGTAAAATCAGTCTTAACTATTTAATTTTTGCCCCCCTTCCAGTTAGAGGGAATAAATTGTGGTGGCCTTGAGACACCAGCAAATGTTTATAAATAGAATTTCAGCATGTCTCACCTGTTCTGCAGAGTGGAGCCTCTTGGCAGCTGTTCAGTGAGAGATTGAAAACAGAAATTTTATGAAGAAATTAACAGAGTGTGAAAGACCTTGGGAGTCATTATCAGGAGATCCTGAAGTGCAAAACTGCTTTATTAAAGTAATCATAAATTTAGAGAAAATAAAAGATCAGCGCATAAAACCTTGGATATATTTTACCTGCTCAGCCAATTCCTACAAAAGAAATTACCTGAGTCATCATTACTGAAAAGGTTATTTTCAGCTATTTTAACTTCAGAACTTTTTTTGCTGATAAAAGATGTGAATGGCACTGCACTGTCTTTGCTATTTTGGGGGCAGAAGGGATTTGAAATTAGTTAGTAGGATCTGTAGAATTTGTGTTGTATAGCTCTGCTATACTTTCAAACTGCTTTTAAAAACTCTTAGACCTGCTTTACCAGGAGCATGCCAGCAATAGATAGAGGATCTTGTGATCCTGTTTTCTTTCTTTTCCCTTTCTTAACTGTGTATTTCTGAGAAAAATTCAAACTGAAGCGTGTAATTTTTAAATTGATGTAATATTTAAATAAAGCCTGTAGTTTTGACACGGAGGATTTAATAGCTGTACACTTTTGTCTTTATTTAGCAACACTTACTGAGGCTTTGCCGTGCCTTAGATAAGCATGTAAAAGGTGATATTAGGGAAGATGCAAGAATGTTTTATCGGTCTAAGGTAAGATGCAAAACTTGATTTTTCTGTTTTGTTTTGGGGTGGTTTTTAGTGTTTGTGATGCATGTTGTTCCCTCATCTCAGCCCTGGAAATTCTAGTTGCTTGGGGGCTTTTTCCTACTTTTTCTGTCTGCATCATGTCTTTGCATGGGGATAAATACATGCCCATTTTAATTCACTGGAAATACTCCTTATGCTAACAGTGGGACTCTTAATAGCTCTAAAATGTGACTGATCTTCCCTTTAGTCAGGCATCTCCACGTTTAGGCCCACAGAGTTGCTCTGTTTCTCTTTGTGGCAGTCACTGGTAGCTGACTCCAATTGTAAGAGCAGGGCCTACCTGCAGGGCAGGATATAGAGGACTGAAGAAGTTGCCTGTCTTGCACGAATCTCTGTTTTATTTTTCAAATGAATGAACTGATTAAAAATGCTTTGGATTTAAGCCAACTGTGTATGTGACGTAACATCAAGCTTGGACAACTGCCTTTTGTTTGCTTGGGCGTGTAAGCCTTACTACTGGTAGTCTTAATTTTGTAACCTTCATGCTTTGCATGCTGTTGTAACAAACCAAGTCAGCTCAGTGATAGTCACCAGCCCCAGCTTTGAAAAGCCTTGGCTTCTTCAGCTTTAAATCAGACATTTGCAGTTGTGTGCTTCCTTACCTCTCGAAAACGTTCTTCTTTCCTTACTCAGATTATGGAGCATGGATCCTTTTAACAAGTTAATTACTCTTGCCTTGGAGTGTTCTATCTGTGGTCGCTTTCACTTCTGTTTCTGTTTTCCTTTGCACTGAGAGGGGAAAAAAATCTTACTCTGGTTTCCTCCATTGCTTCATTTGTGTAATACTGCAGTAACTTCTAGAGGATGCCACTGTGCTGGGTTTTAACACAGCATATGAAGCAAATCTCATTGTGAATAGCTTGGATTAAACACATGCTTGTGATTGGTTATGAAAAAGCACAGTTTTATGTACAAGGAATTTCTTTCAGAAGCAGCCAGTGCTGCATTGTTGGCTTTTGTGGCCACAGTTACACCTGTTCTAGGTACAATCAGACTTGTGTGACAAACCTCATTTCCCAGGGATGAGGTGGTGTTTGGAGGCCAGAGGTTTGCATGGTGATTCCAAACATTCAACCTGAGGAGTCATGTGCCTCTAATGTGTTTGTGGAGTGCATGACTTGAAATTCAGAGTCATGAGTTACAGGCATCTGAAGTTCAGGTGATGATACTTCGTGACAATAAAATTGTTGCTTTCCAGTAAACCTTGTATGTTCGGTTATCTGGGGGGGGGGGGGGGGGGGGGGGGGGTTGAGTTTGAAGCTGAGGGGGAACACAGGGTATGATTTTGTCTTTTTTAACATAAATGGCTAAATTAATCAGTGTGAATTTGCAGGTAAAAGGCTTGGCTGCTAGGATATGTGGGAAATGGCAGGACGTGATACAAACCACTCGGCTTACTCAGGTACTATAATGAAACAGTTTTCTCCCTTCCCACTGCGGGGTGCATTTAACCCATTTTTGAACACTTGAAAATGGCATATTCTTTTCAAGAGATTTTCTTTTTCTGTATAAATGGCATGGCTGTGGAATACATTTAGATGTATTAGAATGGATTTTAGCTGAAATTCTTACTTTGCTGGCTTCAATAAAAGTGCTGTTTTTGTAAAAGTGTGTGTAATACATTGAAATCCCAGTCCTGAGTCGAGTCACAGGGCCTGTCTCTGATTACAGCTATTAGCAGATGCTTCCAAAAGGACATTGGGGCAAGAATGCAGTGAGGCACATCCTGCTGTGGTCTGGCACCATGTGGCTTTGAGACTTCCTGAGTCCAGGGCTCTATTCTCATATGTTTAAAGGCTCTCAACATCTCCTCCCCCTGTGAATGTGTCAAATTTCATGCCACGATTGGGCAAAGCCTCTCATGTTTGTAAAAGTATGCAGTAGTAAATAATACCATGATAACTCTCAGAAATATTTGCCTTTGTGGCACCTAGCTGGCCTTGGTAGAATAGGTGGATAATTCCTACTGATACTCAAAGTTCAGAGCTCTATCTTCCAGCCTTGGCTTGTAAGGTGTCTGTTGTAATGTGACCAGACCAACTGTTTGAGTCCTGTCTGGGAACATAAAGCTATCTCTCTTGGAAAAGCTTAGCTTTCCAGTAATGCAGAGTATAATTTACATAAAATTTAAATTATACATGTATGCCTAGTATTGATTGCAGTTAAAAACTGTGTCATTAACCATTTGTAAAGACTATTAATTGCTCCCAACAGTGTGCAAAAAAAAAAGTTGTGTGTAGTGTGTGTGATATTTCATGTTCTAGAGGAAGGAGTGACACATGTAACACATGGCTGCAGAATCTGCTTAACACTTAATGGAAGTTGATAATGAGATGGCTCTTCCAGTGTTGGTTTTTTTGGAGATGTTTGGGGTTGATTCACATATGGGAAACTGGCAAGTGTTTCAGAATAAAATTCCAGGGACTTTTTCCAGCACAGTTTGGTGCTCCCACGCTAAGCACTTGCCTACTCTACTTATTTATTCTGACACTGGATTTCTGACTTGTGTATTAATTTGTTTTTACTCTTTAGGGAAAACTGCATGACTTCTGGGAGCCAGATTCTTGAAATCTTGCCTAGTTAAGGGAAAATAACAGAAACTGAAATCAAGGAGGATGTAGAATGAATGGAGCTTCACCTTGTTTGGAACAGAAGAAATCAGTCACCTGAGTTAGAACTTGAGCTTGATTCAGACAAGCACTAGACACATGAGAATCTGATTTGACTAACATTGTTTTTTACTGCAAGTGCTCTACTTCTGAAAAATCGAAGTGGATCAACCGAAAAAACCCAGCTGTTCCTATAGCCCTATCAGAACTGGCTAGAAATATTTTATTGAAAGCTGAGGGAAGTTTTCTTGTTTCCCCTGCTAATCACAAGACATATTTGAAAACAGAATGTGTTTATATTCTTGCCAGCGCATACCTGCAAGCTTTGTTTTAGGTTGGCTGGGAAAGAACTGCCCTGCTGCATGAAGTGCGAGCTCAGGAGGAGTGTTAGACCTCCCCTGTTGTGAGCAGGTGAGGAAGTGGTTCAGATGTGGCCTGAATCATGGTAATCTGCAAAGCAGAATTGGTATGAACATCCAGTGTCTCTTAAAAATACAAAATACAGCAGTTGCACCTTCTTTAAATGGAGAATAAAATATCATCTCAGTGGGGATTAGAGAAAAGCATTTGGCTCACCTTTGTAAAGACTGCAAAAGCCATATGATGACTGAATTCCTTGGTGTGAAGTCCTGCTGCACACACAATATGTGCACAAATCTCCAGGAGCTGTTTATGAAATAATCAGAAGAAGGTGTGATCTCCTTTTGTGCTCTCTGTACAAATGCTATCAAATCTTACACTGTGGTTTGTCTGTAGGATGGGTGTAACAGGAAGAAAAAGTTAAGTTATTGGGTAGAAGCACCAATGGGGATTCCCATAATAAGTGAGATTTTTAATAACATCAACATGTGTGTTTTATAATACTGTTTTGTTTTAATTCTTGTGGATTACCCTGTCTTGTATGAAATTCTCTATGATAAGAATGTAAAATAAGGCTTAAAAAACCTGCCAACTACAAAACCTTCAAATTGAATTATGTGTATTACATATAAAGGAACTGCTGTAGAATGGACACATCTTAGAGGAAATCTATTAGATTTGCAAATTCATACTAAATGCTTTTTTTTTCAAGTGTTACATTGTTATGTCAGTGTCATCTTTTGCCCTTTGATAGCTCATCTGCCTTCCCTCTTGTAAGTTGCTTACTCTGTTGAATATGTTTTATGTAATTTTATTAATGTTTTTATTTTTTTCACTAATATTGTATAAAGGTAAAAAAATGCGGAATGTTTACTGTATTTAATGTGTATATATTTTCTTACTGTGTAAAGTTGACAGTGCTGGCCTGTATATTTTGAAGAAGAAAAGGGGAGGGGTTTAGATGAAGAGCTTTTGTACTGCAGTTCAAAGCATGTTGAAACTGCTGAGGGTTTTTCCACACAAAATAGCTACTTTGATATTTACTTTCATTTAACAGAACAATGAAAAAATAAAACCAGACACTCCTTTCTTGTTTAATGTCCCTGAACAAAATGGGCTCTGTTTCACAAAAAACAAATGGCCACAGGTCCTATTTTATTCTTATGGCACATGTTACAATTCTTGGGTTCACAGCTGATTAGCTTACTATAGATGGAGACAGTCTTGAAATCATTCTCAGCTCAGCCAGTCCTGGGTTTTCATGCTTAATTGCCTGTTCTAGCACTTTCCCTCTTCCCCCACTCCTGCTTGGTCTGGACTTCTCTTCCATCTGGTTTGTAGCTGAGGAGTAATTTCTCAGGTGCTGAAGCCTAGATGTGGGTTAAATTGGTGTTCATCAGAATCCTTACAGAGATGATTCCCAAACATGACTGCAGGGTCTTGACAAGGAGGTCCTGGCAGTGAAATAGCAAACCTGCTCCCCTTCTGTTTTGCCAACTCATTTGCTGTCCCTCAGCCAGGACTTACATGCATTGGAAAAGATTGTTTCCTTTTCCTGCAAAAGGTTGTTGCACAGTAAAGGTCTTAACTGCTTTGGATGTCTTCAGAGAAGCATTTTGCACTGAGGTCTCTCTTTTGATACTATGTTGACTACATTAAGAGCCCGATTATCCCATTTCATGCGGAAGTAGGTGCACTTTATTGCAGTAATAACAGAAAAAAATTAAAGTCTGGTTATAAAATATGTTTGTAGCTCCTTGCTTTTTTTTTTTTTTTTNTTTTTTTTTTTTTTTTTTTTTTTTTTTTTTTTTAAATTTTCCGACAAGCCTCTCTATGGCTTAAAATAAACCCAACACTTCTGGTTTTAAAGCTGGAGAAACCTGGCAGTGAAACTATTTGTGCATCTCATACTCTCACTGTTCCTGTTGTGGAACCTGGTAATGGATGGGGATTTCAGAAGTGATTAATGATTTGCAGGTAGGTCTGGCTGAAGGTCAGTAGGATACTTCAGTGATGCAGCGACTGCAGGAACTCTCTGAAGTCCCCAAAGCTGATTATTTAGTTGAGAATGTCTTTGGGAAAAGCAGGTGACTGGAACACCTGAAGTGTGTTTTGATTGGTGGAGGATCTGGTTAGATTGCTGCAAAGGCATTTCAGAGGTAGGATTTCAGTGTGGAAAAAGACTTAATACTGAGGGTTGGTGCTGCAGTGCTGGTTTTCTGAGCACAGAAAGCCAGGTCTGTCTCCATTAGAGGTGTCCGTGCTCAGCACTGTCCAGCACCACGCCTGGGGGCCAACATTTGGGTGTGGGGGCTGCAACAGAGACTGTGCTGCTGTGGAGATGCAAGCAAGTACTCCCAGGTAGTTGGGTTCCTCTGCTCATCCTGCCACTAGCAGGAATACTGGAGCTGCAGTACTAATGCTGTCTTCTGTTTGTTTTCTTTCCCATGAGAACTGTATGTATAGCACAGTATCCCTGGCTTGGGGTTTGTGTTTTGGATTTTTGTTGGTTTGTCTTCCACTGCTTTGTGGTGGTTGTGTGACTTTCTCTTTTACTAAGAAGGGCAAATCAGAAAGGTTTCTGCTGGAGATGACCCTCCTAATTTTTCTGGGGTCTTGCTCCTTGGGTTTGTGAGCTTTTGGAGCTTCTTGCCCAAAGTTTCCCAGTGGGAAACACTGCCCTCTGCCAGAGGGGCAGCTGTTTCCACTGGCATATTAGTGCTTCTTTCTGCATTCATAAAGAGAGAAAAGGCTCTTGGGACTGGCTGACTTTGAGCAAGGAAGAGGTTTGATGAGCTTGTAGGAGCCTAAGCAGCTGCTGAGGAGCTCCAAAGGAGCTGCCCAGAGAGGTCAGACAATCATTAGTGGATTTAGCTTATTCCTTGTGGTTTAACTTATCAAAATTCCTTTAATTGCCGTTTTCCCCATATTCCCCCCAGGCTGTGAAATACCTTCATGTTTTGCCTTGTGGATATTTTGCCAGCTTTACTGACAGGGCCCCTTATCACGTGTTGAAATGGGCTTTCAGTGCTGTGGAACGGCGTGGGCTGCTGATGGGAAGGATCCTAGGAAAAGTAAATTCCTTGAAGGGCTTCTCTTTGCGGAGGGGCTTTTAGTTTTGCCTGACTGATGCTTTTTTCAGCCAGCGCTTCCTCGCCTTTGCAGTCAGGAATTTGAAAGGGAGTATTTTATCTGCTATCCAAAAGCAAGGCTGGGCGGTGAGAGAAGAAAAACATTCTCCAGTCTTGATATTTGGATCCGTTTGGAGAAAGCCAGACCTATGCTTTAAGGCTGCTTTTAAGTGGTGTTCCCATACTTTGTACTTTTTTGAATGCCTCCCTTGTCTCTGCGTGGTGAGCTGCTGCTAATGTTTCACCTCCTTCAGCTTTCCTGCCACCTCGCAGTTCCCCGTAGGGAGGTCACAGGGGAGGGGATGGAAACTCCACTGGAATTGTTCCCTTCATTGTCATCAAAGCGCCTTTGCCGTCAGCCTGGGGGGAAACCTAAAGCTTTTCAAGGCAGGTTTGGCCCGTATGGTGTGTAGGGGTGGATAAAGGGGCCATTTTCAAACACCCTTGTCCCAGTGCTTCCCTTTGGGTTTGCATTTGCAGCTGAAGCTGCCTGAAGCCGGGCAAGGGATGCTCCTTCCCTCTCGCAGAGAGAAGCAGAAAGGGTAAATGGATTTGTGCTGCTTTTGTGCTACGGGGCGAGTCCTTCACCGGAGCAGTGAGCGCTGTGAGCTGGGGCTTGGCACGCAGGCTCCGGGGCTTTGCCTCTGGGTTTCGGGCTCTCTTCTCCCGGGGCTTGGTGAAACTCCTGGCTCTCGGAGCAGATGCAGGAGCAGAGGGTCCCTTTCCTCTCCGGACTGACCGCCAGGCCACAGCTGGAATAAAAACAATAGCTTCAAGCTGCCAGGGGCAGTGCTGGGGAGAGGGGGGCAAGGCATTCAGTTTCATGCTTTATTCACACTGCAGGCTTTTATAAAGGCAGCGTAAATCATGCAGAGCTGCCATGGGCTCTGCAGACAGCATCGCTCAGGCTCTCAGACACATTGATCTGCATGCTGGAAACTGAGGGTGTCCCCTTTGCCCCAAGCAGGCTGTGGGGAGAGGCCTGCCAGGTGAGGATGCTGAGATGCTGCACTGCATATCAGCTCTCCTCCACCTCCGTGAAGCGCTGCCTTCCTCCCCTGTGTACTAACCCATTTTTTTCCCCCCAGTATTTTGTGCTCCAGCATTGTTATGGTAAGGTTTGCACAACGCAACGTGTTTTTCCCTCCAGTTGATTTTCTCTGATTAGCCCATTTTTCCTCTTGCCCTCATTCTGTTTTTTCCCGCAGTATGCGAACGCCGTTTGCTGAGAAACTGTGTCAGCCTTCCTCTAATTAAGAGTCTGGCAGGAGCCAGCGCAACAGTAATTTTGGAGATGATGCTTCCAGTTTGGAGCTGACAGTAAGCTGAGGTGCTGCGGCAGGGGCTCGTGCTGGGGATGCGGGAATGTTCTCCGGCTGAGCAGGACAGGGGGACCCACAAGGAGCCTGGTGCAGGAGCAGTGAGTGAGTACCCTGGGTGCATCTCAGCTTGGGTGTTTAAACTGTGTCCTCTTCAAAAGCAGCTGCAGGAATGGTTAAATCCGTGGTTATGTCACAGGTTTAGCCCTTTGTGAGGGAGTCTCTGTGTGTGTGTGTAAAGGACAGGAATAAATTGTAGTGGCCCTAAGTCGGCTGCATCTCTCTGAAATAGTTGTAATGTTGGAAAGTAAGATGGAGAGCTCAACAATCGAATGGCGTGAAAAAAGGGCAAATAAGGAGAAGCCATTCAATGGCACTCTCTAATATGTCTTCAGACTCCATAGTTCTTTTATTAGCAGGAAAGCTCAAAGCAAACAAAAGGAGACAGGAGCTGAGGATCTGCTTGCCTCAGGATGTTGTGGGTGCTAAAAGCTTAGAGGTTCAAAGAGCATTTTATGGCAGAAAAATGCAGCGGGGGTCTGTGAAATGAAAGCGGCTCTCCCTGGCTGAGAAAGCTTCAGGCTGCTGATCCCTGGAGGGTGGAGCATGTGCTGGGAAGATATCCCAGATGTCTGTCCTGTTCCTTCACCCCCTGCAAGATGCTAGGATTTGGTCCAGTATGGTGTTAGTGCCTGTGTGCTTTATGTGAACAGCCGAGGGATTTCACGTCATCTCGCAGTTTCCAAATTGTCTGTCGTGTCCACCATTGTGTCTCTCCATCCACTCCTGAGACAGAAGTTGCTGTTGAAGGTGGTGCCAGCCCTTGCTCTGAAGGAGCCTAGTGAGGTGTACAGGATCAAATGTTTCATTTGGCTGAAGAAAACTCAGTGACATTTTTTGATCTTTCTAATGACCCTGTGAGTGAGACTAGGAAAACGAGTTGTGTGGTTCAGGAACTCCAGCAGAACACAGCCAACCACATGCCAGCGTTGACCTCCTTCCTCTCCCCTCCCACCCCGTCCATAAATGTTTTCAGCTAGGGAGAAGTACAAATAAGAGCAGACGAGGAGATTTTTTTTAAAAAAAATCCTTCCTATGTGGTACCTCTAGAGCACAATTCAGCATTTTCCCTCTCGACTTGCTGTGTCAGATTTGCCTCTTGGGGGCAACCTCACCCCACTCCGGCTGAGACAAGGGAGTTCAAGTGCTTGGGGGGCGATGACTCACTGCGCATCTCTCTCTGCCTCTGCGTTATCTGATCATTTTTAGCAATCGAGGTCATAATTTGCTGAAAGGATTTTAGGATTTAAGTCGTCGAGGCTGATGGCTTTTCAGAAACGATGCGATTGGCTCTTGAAGGTCCCTTTCCAGGCTTAGAGTCCTTCAAAGTTTTTTCCTGCCTTGGTGTCCTTCAGAGAGAGGAGGGTAGCACGGAAGGACATGTGTTCTGTGGTTCTGGTTTAATGGGCAGAGCATAAATCTCTGCGAGGAAGATTTACAGTGTTCTCCTGGCTCTTTTGCCTGGGTGGGTTTGGACTGTCACTAAGCCTATCAGATAGTGCTGCAGACACTCTGACTTGTCAGGGGAGAGAGCAAAATTACTGCTCCAGCTCCATTTCAGCCCTGAGTCCCCGAGCAGGCGTCTCATACAAACCTTGTCCACAAAAAAAATTTGCATTTATTTAAAGGACGTTGAGGTATATGATGGAATAAAGGAAGTATTATTCATGCTTCGTGCTGTGGTTCCTAATGGTACTTTACATGCTGATATGACCTACAAAGCTTGTTGTTTTGTGCCTGCAGTGCTCTGATGTTCTTCCTACCCTGAGGGTCAGAAATGACAAGAATAAATGATCGTGAGGAGTGTCTTGCAAATCTCTGCTCCCTCTCCTTGGAAGTGTCCTTGCCAGGGCACAGCTCAGTGACCTTGCTGGCACAGGCAGCAGGGGGGCAGCATCCTTGTCCGGCCCACGGGACTGAACCCAGTGGTGTCCCTGTGGGATGTGAGGGCAAATCCATTTATCCATATTCGTGTTTCACATTCTCCCCAAAGCACAGGGATGCAGCTTGGGCTGGGCAGGGAGCTTGGCCCACGCTGAACACACGCAGGGCCCCTCCTCTGGAAAACACCAGGGAGGAGGCTGGAGCAAGTGACGTTAAGCATGGACCCCAAAGCATAGGGACAACTCCAAAGCAGGGAGCACGGCCCTGCAGCCTGTGTCTGCCCAGTGAAGGACTGAGTCAGCCTTGCTGGGGCAGCAGCTCCTGGCTCCAGCCAGCCTGGGCACTTGGACAGCAGCAACCACGCAGCTCATTAACCCAGCCCTCCAGCACTCGCTCTGCTGGCCTTGACACTGTCCTTCTTAATAGCTCCTCTTCTTTCCTTTCTTTTTTTCTTTTAATAAAGGTAAATTAGCTATATGGATATGCAGGAACATGAACCAAAGGAATTCAGCTGACTCTCGAATGAACCGCTCGTACAGAGATGTGCTAAAGCACCAGGACGTGATGGATGCAGCCCATTCAGAAAACCTAAGGACAAAAACTGCTTGCAAGGCATCTCACTGCAGCTTCCAAAAATCTGATTATGTAGGGGGAGGGAAAAAAAAATTCATGTTTTGGAATACATTAACTCAGTTGAACAGCACAGAGAGAAGGTACCAGCAAGAAGCAAATAAATTCATGAAGGCTGCTGGGAAATTTCACCAAATTGGAGCTTCCGAGCGAGGCTAGCTGCACTTAAAAGAGTTATGTTTCACCTGAAATATTTAACACTGGGCATTTGAAATGCTTTGTGTGTCCAAAGAGCCCGCCAAAAATATGCTTTCAAGGAGATTTTAGAGGAACCTTAGGCTCATGCCATGCTGTTGATGGGTGAACCCAGATATTCGTGTTGTATGGTTTTGTTGGGTTTTTGTTGTTTTTTGTTTGTTTGTTTTTTAAGAAAAGCACGGGAAGGATAAGTCCCTGGCCTCCATCACAGGGAGGCAAAATTACCATGTAATGAATGCTGGTCTGCTTTTGGGACACGTGCTGACAGATCTGTTGTTAGGCGGGAAACGTTTCCATAGCAAAACCATCATCCTAAATGGCACTGTAATGCTGCAGAGATGCTGTGGTGGCCCCGGGGACCATCTTCCCGGACCATTCTGAGCATCCTTCCAGGGAATACTGGAGAGTGATGGCAGGGGGGATCAGAGCAGCTCATGGTGATGCTCCCCACAGCACTGTCACAGCACCAGGGCTCTGCTGGCAAGGCTGTCAGCTCAGCGTTTTTCAGTCCTTTCTGACTTTAGCAGAAAACTACAAAAAGGCGAGCTTGAAATAGCTCATTTTATCTCTGCAGACAAACAACTTGCTTTGAGCATCATTGTCACTCAGGCTAAATTACTTTTAGATGTTTTTAATGACTGGGTAACATTTTTCAGCTGTTCATTCTGCAGCACCCTGCTGAGGGACAGTCCATCTGGAAAGACCAAGGACTTCAATATTGTGGTTGCTCTTCCTGACATTCATTTGGCTTTATTATTTGATACGTGATTCCCTGTGGTAGAGATGTTTTCAGCTAAATTTACAAATACAAGCTCTTTTCTTTGCATAAAGGGGATCTGTTTCCAAAAGGGCTGGAAGGCTGGCTATGCATGTACCAGTGGAAGGTCAGGGATGTAGAGGAGAAACTCTGGGAGATTGAAGGTGACAGTCCAAATCCTGTCTGCACTGAGGGTGACATTACCATTTGGGCTGGAGGGATTTTAACCCATCATTTGTTACCTCTGCCTTTCACTTTACTTGTAATGCATGGCACGGAGAGCTGTGACTTGCAAAATGATCCCACTGGGGACGTGGTTTGTGACATCAGCCATGCAGGTCTCTCGAATCCCTCTTTCCAAGGCAGGCACAGCTTTTGCATTCGTTTCTAAAGGCAACTTCTAAGCCACTCGCCTTCACCATCTCTGGGCTTTGCAGTGCTTTCTGGGAGACTGTATTTTTAAATCCTAGCTCATAAATTTTGGAAGCTACTTTCCTTCCCCACCCCCTCGCCCCTATCAAAGTGTCAGAGCTGAAGAAAAACTGCAAGAGTGATGGATGTGCCCGGCTCTGCTTGCCAGTACTCTGCTGTGTGGGGGGGTTATTTACTGCACTGCTGGGGTTGTTTCTTCTTCGGTGGTAAAGACAGCAGTGTAGGGGTTCAGTGCCTGGGAAGGAGGGCTAGGATGCCCACGGGTCATCCAAGCATTTGGCTGGAGGAGGCAGGGCTGGGAGAGAGGGTGCTTGGGCACAGTGACACAGAGAGCAAAAAGTGAAGCCATGGGGACATAGATCCTGTCTGGTGGCTTGGCCCAGAGGGTGGATGCTGGGGGCCATAACACCTTCCTAGCCTTAGCTCTGGGGGATGCAGGTTGGCTGACCCAAAAGGGCAGCTTTTAATAGCCACCAGTCTTATCCCATCCTTCATGCAACCCCAGGTATTTGTGTTACTGCTCTAGGCAGTGTGTGGCAGGGACCTGATCTGCCATGCAGGGGAAAACATAAGGGTCTGTGCCCCACTGCAGAAACAGAGAGAGACACCCCTGTGCTCCCTGGCCAGGCTGGAACCTGTCTGCTTCTACTGGGAGCAGCTGGGATGATGGGCAGAGGGGGTGTCAACGTCCAGCCCAGCAAGTCACTTCTGGAGCTATGCCTCTGTCCCTTCCCTGCAGCCTGCAGCCACCTTTGTCCTGCTCCTGCCCCAGAGCTGGGACAAGACCCCACAATGACTTCAAAACTCCATTTTCTAATGGAAGTCCCAGTGGCTGCTGGCGTTTCCCCCCCATGCCGCAGGAGCATCCCAAAGCAGCTCTGCCTGGTTGAAAGGCAGGTCAGGACCCTGCCCTCCCGCAGTCTCACCAGCCCTTCCCTGAGGGCACGCTGCCGACAGATCCTGAGCCAGGGAGATGCTTTCCGCTGGCTTAGAGAGGTTTGCAGACAGGCAAACCAAACCTGCCAGCTCCCTGTGTGAGCGCCTGTCCTCCGTGAACTCCCGTGCGTCTCTTGCAGCCGGGCTTGTGAGAACGGATCGGAGGCTGCTGTGACTCAGCTGCTTCTCCCTTGAGAAAATCTGCCCTGGCACGGTGCTTGGCTCTGCGGCTGGGGCTGCCGGCACCTGGCAGCCTTCATCAACAAATGGCCTTGGGCAGAACATCCCAATTTCCACTGCCAAGCATTTATGGGAGGAGAAATGCAGCATGTGATCTTGCAGGAAGTCGAGGCAACAACTCTGTGCTATACTGAGCTGGGGGGAAAAGTCCCATCACTCCCTGAAACTGAGCCTTGGGCTGGAGGGGCTGCAGCACAGGCTGGCTCTTCTGGTCTGCCCCTGCCTTTTTCCATCTCCTTATAACTTTCTCAGACAAATTCTTCAGCAATTGTAATTTTCCCCTCTGGCTCTCAGCCTGAAGAAACAGTGGTTTGGAAAGTTTGCTCAATGACTTGAAGGGAAGAGGCTCCCAAGCCTTTCATGCTCTGTGCCCACTGGAATATTTTTTTTCCTGGGGCTAATCTGTGGAGCATCATGCTTGGCTTGACGAGTCCATGACGCTCTCAAGAAACAAAGCCAAGCCTGGTGAGTGTGTACTCAGCTGCTGGGAAGCCCCAAGTGCTGCTGTCAGAGTCCAGGCAACCATGTGGTCTTTTCTGTTCCTCTTCTTCACACAGCTCTGCCGGTCTGGAGTCTGGGCGGGCTGCTCCTGTGGTGGGCAAAGGAGACTGATGAGGTGGTGGGTGCTGGAGCAGTGAGACTCCCCCATGGTGTGGGGCTGGTGTGCTCCCCATGGGGCTTTTTTTTCCACGGAGGCAGGTAAAGCACCAGTGCAGGTCTCACAGCATAGCTGAGGGATGGAGGGGCCTGGAGAAAGGCTGATTTGCTTGTTACTTTCTCATGTCAAAAGGGGAAAGTACCCGTTTTTCCGCTGGTGGTTTTGACTTTATAACAAGCCTCTCGCTGCGGTGTGGGCTGGCATGGCCTTAGCCTGAGTTTCACAACTCTTTTGTGGATTTCATAAAGCCCCAGCCGCTGGAGCACCGTGATTTCATAACTCCCAGCTGGCTTTTAAACCAGTCTGGAGAGGAGCTTGAAATGGTTGGATGCCTGCTGCCTCTCAGACTACAGAGGCTGGCAAACCAATCCCAGATCTGGAGTTTTATCTCACTTTTCTTACCTGGGGCAAGGGAAAGACAGGCTGCAGGTACTGCTGAGCAGAAGCCAGGCCTGCCTTAGGAAGCAGTTTCCTATCAAAGGCTGGGGACCCTGGTCAACCCCACGGGTTTGAGAGGCGCTAATGCCCTGTTAGTGCTGCAATCCCAAAACAGAGCCCTTTGTGACCTGCTGCTCCCATGCCAGTGTATTTCTAATTTAATCCTGGCTGCATTTGATCCTGCTAAGTTGTTTGTATTTACACATCTATGATCCATAATGAAATCCTCTGTCTGACCAAACCTGGTTCCCAGTAGTGGGAGAGGAGACATACAGCACTGGGGAGTGTGGGGGTCTTCTGACAGTCACCCTGGGCACCCCTCTGTGTGGGACATCCACTAAGGTCTTGGTTGTGCAGGATAAGCCTGAGAGAGGGCAAAAGGGCTGGAGCCTGGGCACTGGCATGTTTTGGGATTGCAGGCAAGGTAAGGGTCCCTTGGGGTCCAGGGTGACAACTGGTGCCGAGATACAACCAAGCCAGACAATGGTTCATCCCCAGCAGACCTTGAGGCACTTGAGGCAGAGCAGTGTCATGCATTAAGCACCTCAAATCATGTCGCTGTGTGCTCTGAGGGGGTCCGCATGTCCCTCCAGGCAGGCTGAAGGCTGGCGGCGGCTGGGGAAGTGCCCGGCAGGGAGCGCCCGGCAGCGCTGCCGCCCCGGGCGCTGAGCTGCAACCTGAGTGCGCGCAGGTCGCCGTCTCCCAGGCGCGGCGAGCGCAGCATGAGTGCTGGGAGAGCTGATCCGCACTAATCCCATCAATATTTCACGGTGTCGTGGCCCTGTTATAATTCCTCGCATCATTTGGGATGGGGGTGTCGTGCCAAGTGAAACATGAGAGCTGCCATGGCTTTGCCCTGGCTCCCTGGGCATCTGAAGGGTGAAAGGGGCTGTCTGTGAGCTTTTCTGCTCGTGGCCATGGGTAGAGCTGTGTGGCAGAAACAGGTGAACCCCAAAATGCAGGCTGTTGGCATCTGCCTGGTTTTGCCATGTGCCGGAGTGGTGAGGCTGTGCTGTGCTGGGCAGCTGGCCCCTGTACGGGTGGGGCTGTGACATGGCACAGCCTGCTCTAGGCGGTCCTCTCTCTGTGGGACACAGTGTTTAAGTGACAACAAGAAGAAATTAAACAGTAACCAGTCTCTGGGCTGGTGATGAGGGCACCAGAGCATTTCCTTTTCCTAAAGGCTTTATGGTGTAGCAGGGAGAGAGCATTACAGATAAAATCTGGCACGGTTTTGGGGAGGGGGGTTTCCCAAGGCACCATGTCGTGACTCAAAGGGTTTCCTGCTTTGGGCTGGCCCCTGGGCTGTGATAGGACTTGTAGGGCTGTAAATCATATGAGGAGCAGATGATGGAGCTGGGGTTGTTTAACCTGGAGAAAAGGATGTTCTGGAGAGACCGTGTCACTCTCTACAGCTGCCTGAAAGGAGGTTGTAGCAAGGTGAGGGTCACTCTCTTCTCCCAAATAACAAGTGATAGGACAAGAGGAAATGGCCTCAAGCTGCACCAGCAGAGGTTCTAGTTGGACATCATGAAGAATTTATTCTCTGTAAGTGTGGTTAAGTATTGGAATGGACTGCACAGGGAAGTGGTGGGGTCACCATCTCTGAAGATGTTCAAGAATTGACTGGACATGGCACTTAGTGCTGTGGTTTTGTTGACCACGTGTTGTTTGGTCAAAGGTTGGACTCAGTGATCTTGGAGATCACTTCCAACCTTAATGATTCTATGATTCTAGAGCTGCCCCAGTAGGAAATTCCCCTTCCAGCAGCCTCCTGTCTCTGGGCTAGGGTCGAAGAAGGAGCCAGACCTCCCTGCTTGGCAGAACCAACCCGTGGATATGAGGGATGCAAGTACAGGAGAGGGTTGGGTCTGTTTGGGCTCCTGCTGCCTGGAACCCGCTCTGACTCTTGGGAAAGCCGTGCAAAGAAGAGGAAGGCCCTGGCCTTCAACCTCGTGGAGCCTAAATTCCTTCACTTAATCTCATGGGGGCAGCAGAGCAGGAAAAGCTCTGAAAATAGATCTGTTTCCAGCTGCCAATGACTCGTGTTAATTAATTAAAGCCTCGCAAGCTCGGGCCTGTAAAAGCGCAGTGCTGGTCGCACCAGGCTCAGCTTGCTCTGCACTCACGCACTAATTATCCTACTGCAAGGCCAGCAGCTAACGAAGCTCCAATTTGTGCTGGGTTCGGCTTCCAGCCATGTGGGAGGCAGGGAGTGCTGTTGCAGGATGGGATGGGCGTAGTGCCCTGGAGAAAGGGGAGCTTTGGGCAGCCCTGTCCCAGCCCTGACACCCCCTTCCCCAGTGCTCATGGACCAGTTCTCCCCATAACTGGCCCCACAGCCTCCAGCTGTTGTGCCTCTGCTAAGGTAGGGAATGGGGTTTGGAGAGGATGTGGAGGACCAGCTGCCTTGCAGCACCCGAACACCCCATACCTAGGTAAGACAGGCTGGCCAAGAACATCCCTGCCTGGCTCCCAGTGCATGGGCCTCCCACTTCCGCAGCGCGGGCAGAGGGGCGAGGCAAAGTGAGGCGTGGAGGAGACGCTGGGGTTTTGCCCAAGGTCAGGAGGAAATGGTAATTAGCCTCTGGAGCACACAGCAGGCGAGGCCGGGAAGGCAGGGAGTTCTCGAGGAGGTGGGTAGTGTCTGCTCTGAGACTGGGGACAGGAACGGGTCTTGGGATACCATGCTGGGAGAGGGGGTGGGGCTGCTTGGGCAGTGTGTGCAAGGGTGACAGAGCTGCCTGTCATCAAGAACACTCAGATGAGTACCTCCTCAGCTGAGACCCATTGGTGGGTGAGGGCTGGGGGGACTCAAACCTCTGTTACCTATCCTAGCAGTCAGAGGCCTTGAGAATGGCATGTTAGTCAGGCTCCCCCCAGGAACACCCTGGGCCTGCCATCTTTACTGACCCTAAAGGTCCAGAAGGTGGTGGGATCTCAACTAGGGCTGACCCTCATCCCAAGACAATGCTCAGCAACTGTAACACAACCTGCTCAACCCTATGCCCTGCTGTGGGTCTGGCTCCAGGTCTGCAGGGTGTGGGGTTGAGGTGGCCTTCGTCCCATTCCTGGAGACCTCAGCCCGGGGAGGGGTTGGTGTGGAGTGGAGGGGAAGAACTGGCATCCAGAGGTGATGGTGCTGGGACTGGGTACCGCATGGCTTTGTAACCATGGGCTGGCATCACCCAGCTACCCTGCCAGCTCTGAGAGAGCTGTAATCCAGCATACACAGGTACAGCATTTCCCCACCTCCTGCTCCAGCTGATTTCCAACTGCCCTAGATCCAACCTGCTGATTACACACAATGTTGGCTCAGAGTTTTGCTTTCGGGAGGCCTGCTGCTGCTGTGAGGGGTGAGGAGGGAGGGTTGGCCAGGTGCTGGAAGCTTACGAAAGGAAAGCAAACACAGGCCTGGACCTGGCAGCTCCTCCACATGGGGAGGAGCTGCAAAAGCCACCCAGGATAAAAAGGCTCCACACAGGGCCCCAGAGAAACCATTACCTGCCTATGTTTCCAAACAACCTTCCACCATGCGTGAATGGCGAGACGTGCTGAGAGCAGAGAGAAGATGGGGCACGGTGCCTGACTCAGGCATGCAGTGCAGGATGCTGGGGTGACTTTGAGGAGCAAGACACCTTAGTGAGCACCATGGCACTGGCGGGGGGCTGTGCTGACACTGGTGGCTCTGACTGGGGGCGTTGGTGTGATGGTACTGGTAGGACATGCTTGCTGTGCTGGCAGAGTAGGATGACGCTTATCCGTGTTCAGTCACGCTTTTTCATAGTCACAAGTCCACAACAACAGCCCTTTGCCTCCCTGACTTTGCAAAGGCATTCACACGGGCCTTTTGAGGGCTGCATCACCCATACCTCCTGTGCTGAGTGAGCCCCCGGCCAACCCTACGTGTTGGGGGCTTCCAAGCGGCTGCACGGTAGCATCCCGTCCCTGCCTGCTGCGACTCTGCCGAGGGACATGCTGCCACCTGCTTCCACGCAATGCAGGCAGGGGCAGCCCTGCTCCGCTCTGCTCCTCTTCTCCTCCTCCTCCTCTCCTCCTCCTGGCGGCCCCACGCCGGCGGCCGCTGGCTGCGGG
>VZSE01008194.1:106705-133299 GCA_013398275.1 Promerops cafer | reverse complement strand
GGGCCGCGCACAGCCGGGCTGCGCTGCCGAGCCGAGCCGAGCCGAGCCCGGCCGCTGCACCGAGCCGTACCCTGCCCTTGCCCGCCGTGCCCCCGCACTGCCCGCACCTGCTGCGCCACCGCACCGCGCCAGGCAAGTACCGAGGGGATGCGAGCAGCGCCAGCCGAGCCGCCGGCCGGGGCGGGTGCGGGTCCGCAGGCCAGGGGGTGCTGGGTTTGGGCGCCGCGCCCGCAGGCAGGATCCGGGAAGCTGCGTCGTGCGGCTGGGTGCGGGTACTGCGTGCACACGCCTGGGGCTGGGTGCTCAGCCCACGGGCTGGATCTGGAGTGCTGGGTGCGGGTGTTGAATCGCTTGGTGGGTCCTGGGGTGCTGGCTCAGGGTCTGCAGGAAGGGTTTGGGGTGCTGGATCGCAGCTGCTGAGTCCGCAGGCAGGATTAGGGGTGCTGGGTCCGAGTGCTGAATCCATAGGCAGGGTTGGGTTGTTGGATCTGGGGTGCCGGGTCTTGGTCCGGGTCCCCAAGTAGGATTTGGAATACTGGTTCTGTCTGCTCGGGTGCTGGGTCCGGGTGCTGAGTCCACAGGCAGGATCTGGGGTGCTGGGAAGGGTCCAGAGAAAGAGGAGCAGGGCTCTGACCTGCTGTGGTTGAAATCCAGGGAATAATGCGTTGGGGGAAACAAGAGGGCAGAACCTTGGAAGCAGCATGGAGAGGGGTTCAGGGTAGGTCTGATGCAGGTGAGGATTTGGGGATGATGAGCAGGAGGGGAGGTGGGATGTGCTGGATCTGGTGGCAGTGCAGGAGCTTTCTTTGGGGACAGGTTTGGGGTGTGGGGTGAGGTGGGTCTGGGGGACCTAGGTAGGAGTGATGGGGGAACATGCTGGGTGTGTGAGGGAACACAATGCTAGGAGTTGTGGACAGACAGGGCACCAGCTCTGGGCAGGGAGGGCTGGATACAGCCCTTTCCATCCCCAGCAGGCTGAGGGGATCAGGGGTCTGTAGGGATGAGAACTGCTGGGGGTGTTTGGGAAGGCTGAGCATTACCTGGGGTCAGGTGGTGTTTCAGATGGCTGGGATGAAGTACTAAACTGATGCAGGTGGTGCAGTGCAATCCCTGCCCCCCTCTCCTTCCCTTTGGAAATCAGGGGGTGGTCATGGAATGTGGTTTGTCTGAGCCTTGACTCGTCGAGATTCATCTCCTTGGGTTGCATTGCTGTGGGGGTTGCAGATGGCCCCCAGGCAAAGCAGACCAGCCTGTGCTGGGGGCTCCTCTGCATTTTCGTGCCAATCCAAAGGTAGAAAGTACCTGCAGCACTGGAATTTGGGCTCTCTTAGCTCTCTCCCAGTGCCAGTGGTGGGCCAGTGACTTGTGCCTGGCCTTTAAACCAAGAGCGTGAAGTGGGAGGTGGAACCATGAAAAAGCTCTTTGGGTGCCGAAAAATCTAGTTTCCTAAGACAAAGAGGCTTCCCAAAATGGATGAGGAGTGCAGTTCTGCTCAGATGCAAGGGAAATTATTAATAACAACAGCGGCATTTTTGGTGCTAGTTGGCCTGCCACTGCGGGCTCCGCCTGCTCTGCTTCCCTCTGCTGCAGGCGCTGGTTGGGGCCCCCCCACCTGAACCCTGAACCTGGGCAGGGTGACCATGGCCGCCGCAGATGCTGCGTGTGTGCCCTGCAGGACAGGTCTGTGCTTCATCTCGGTTTGGCCAGGCTTGCTCTGCCCAGAGGGATGAGGGGCAGAGAGCTGCCCCCCAGCAGGAGAGATCCCTATCAGGACTTTGTTTTTGTGTTGCAACCGGAGGGGGAAAAAAAACCCCAACAAATCTGAACCGCCCTTTCAACTCCTGCAGATGAGGCTTTGTTCTCCCCCCCTGCCTTTTCCAACATCTATTTGAACATTTCACCACTTTACCCACCAGGAATGCAGTGGATTTGCTGGAGCTGGGAGGTTTATTCAGCAAATCTGGCAGGTCACGTGCCGGGAAAAAGCATCCAGGTGTGCTTAGCAAGACTGGTGAGGGGGCCTCTGCCGGGTCCCTGTGCAGGAGGGCAGCGGTGGGTGCAGTGGAGACGTGGTGCCAGCCTCTCCTGGCCGTGCGTGGGGAATTTCCCTGCACTTGCCCGCCGGCTCTGCTTGGCATCTTGACGAGACTTGTTGGGAAGCAGCTCATGTGATGGGTGGTTTTGTGGAAGGGGGCCTGTCCTGGGGACCTGCTGTCTCTCGGCAGAGGTGATGCCCCCAGACTTTTTTATGTACCCCCCCGACAGTGGTGCTGGGTGGGTGCCTGTTCCTGTTCCAAGGTGAGAGCACCCTTCCTGGCTGGTGCTTCAGGAGGAAACGCTGCCATCTCCATTCCTCCCTGGCTGGCTGTGCCACCAGCTCCTCGTGATTTACAAGCATGAGGGCTCTGCCATAGCAAGGTCATCACCCCCTCCTTCCTCCTCGGGCCCGAGCTCTGCTGTTCAGAGACGAAGGAGGCCAAGGGTTTCAGGCACCAGGTAACCAACCAGTGTGGGAGCCGGGATGCAGCTTTGCAATTCGGGGTGTGCTCTGGGTTCTGCTTTTCTTGTTGCTTAAAAGATCCCTCCAGCTACAATCCCACCTCTGTTACCTGATGGAGGGCGACTGTTTGCGTGTTGCAAAGCCCAGCCCATGTAAATAATGCGGGGATCTGATTTTGGGGCAGCAAAGCTGGTGGTATGCAAACAACTGTGGGAAAGGCCAGATGTTACTGCTTTGTGCTGTGCAGTTTTGAATGCAAAGTGGAATACCAAAATTGGGTTTGACCCCAAATTGAAGCTTTCTTGGAGGGAAAGCAAAGGAAACAAGAAGATGTTGTTGAAACTGGAAGCCCTAAAACTGCTCCCGTCATCTGGTTTTGTTGGACTTTGGAAAAGAAAACAGTTTATCTTTGGAATAAATAAAAGGGAGAGGAACAGGCTTGCAGCAGAAAGCCCCATGTTCACTGCAGACAAGCTGGGTTGTGCTCCACCTCTTGCCCCCGCTCCAAGGGGACCTCAGGTTGTGTGTGATTTCTGAGCCTCTGTTTCCCCTTGGGAAAGCCCCGCACCGTCCCGATGGCAGGAACCCCAGGCATTGCCAAGAAACATCTTTGAAACTCAAACCTGGCTTTGGAAAATAACTGGAAGACAAACCGGCTCTAAACAAACACCCAACTTAATTCCGTGTCTTGCATTGTATGAGCCCAGTGAAATGAAACACAGTGCAGCCACAGGGACAAGAAAATGGATTCAGATGCTTTAAAAAGCCCTGAAATCTGCTGGCTTTGAGGTGTCCTTTTACATTTAGGGTTGGGATATTTTTCTTGTTTACTTTCTAATTGTTCCTGGGAATTTAATGCTACAATTATTTTGCTGCTTCTGCTGAGGAGACAATGTGCTTCAGCCACAAAACCTTTGAAGGCTGAATTGCAGATCACATCCAGTGCTGAGCCGTTTGGATGCAGACGCCCCCTTGCTGGGAGAATTTGCTGTGATGTGGAGGGCTGTCTGTCTATTCCTTTGTCCAGGCTGCCGAGGGGCTGCCGGCCAGCCGTGAAGCTTGTCATGCTGAAAATGAAAAAAGGACGGAACGTGTTGGGGTTTGGAGGTGATGTTGCTAGCACCAAGCTTGCCTCTTCCTAATGATGGAGGAGGTGGGAACCCCAGGGATCTGCATCCCGTATCTCAGGGTTTAATGGCTGCACTCTGCCTCCCCCATGTCCTGGTTTGGAGGCATGTGGGTGAAGTCAGAGCGAGGCCACCAAGTCTCGGCACCATCCGGTTTCACTTCCCGGTTGTTGCACGACTCCCTGCTGTACTCTCAGGTGCTCCCAGGCTGTGGGGTCAACCCAGGGCTGCTGCTGTGGTGTTTCCAAAGGGGGGATGTGTGCTGTGTGACAGGGAAGAGCCACAGGGACTGTGTCCTCACTGCTGTCCTGCAAGAGCTAATGGCCTCCAGCATGTGAGGAATTGTTCCTGTGAGGGGAGTTTTGCTGCTCTGTCCGGGGGTTCTGGGTCTGGGCTGGCTGTGGCATCCCTTGGTGCTCTTGGTCCAACCACTGAGTGCAAGGGTTTGCCCTTCAGCCTCCCCTCCTTGCACCCTTCCAGGCCATCTCCTGGCAAGGCCTCTGGATGCAGGCGAGGAACCGTTTTAACTAACAGACGGTGTTGGTGAGTTTTCCATTAGGGTGGGCAGTGGAGGAGTGATCTGTTCTGCTGTCATGGGCACTGTGCTCGTGCTGTCTGCTTGCGTCATGTCATGAACAGCTGGAGCAGAGCTGTCCCTGTGCCTGGCAGCCATGGCACAGGGCAGAGCAGCTTTCCTTATTTTCTCAGTTGGGCTTTTTCGGGTGGGTTTGGATGGGAATGGCTGGAGAGCTGTCATGGGGACTTGGCACTGAGCTCTGTTGCTTCCTGGAAGCCCCTTTGAATCTCCTGCTCCACATCAGACCTGACCAGATGGAGGAGAGGAACGAGTTCTTGTGACATTAATGAAAACAGGGAGCTTGGGAGAAGCTAACACACCCTGATCCCTGCAGCCGTGCAGGGGGGGACACCATGTATCCCTGCCCCTTGTGGGGTGGGCAACATTCCCCCCAGGAATGCAGCAGGGGGATGGCGATAAAGGCGTGGTGCTGGGGAGGGACAAATCTGTTGGAAACTGGGCTGTTGTTAGTTTTATTACTGACTGCTCAGCTTGTCTTTCCAGGGATGTTTGGCTCCCTCCCCCAGTGGTGCCCCTTAAAGTGGCCCACATCCCTGAGTGTCCCTACTCGCTCTCCCATCCATCACTTTGCTACTTCACATGTCTCCTCCCCACCGTGACATTCTGGGTTCAGAGCTGGGTGCTCTCCTCTGCTGGTGGCTGGTGGGGACTGTGCTGTGGGAATTCAGAGCCTGTTCCCATGGCCTTCAGGAGCCTTCCACCCGCCTCCCTGGCTCCATGATGGCTGTACTCTGCGTGGGGGCTTTGCGTCAGGAGCAGGGCAGGATACTCTGTGAGAGGAGCTGATGTTGTAGCTTTTCCTCCCCTTCTTTGTGCCCAAATCCCAAATTTGGGTAAAGGAGAAGTACATCTGCTTCCTGAATAGCGGAAGCTCTAGTGTGTGTCCGCTGAAGCATCTCAGGGTCAAGCATGGTTTTGTTTAAAGAAAGCAAGCAAAATAAACCCAGGGAGGGGCTCCCAGGAGGTCACTATGCTCCTTCTCTCCCTGACCCAGGACGGGTTCCCTCTTCCTGGAGGACATTTGGCAAGTTTGCATTTTTTCTTCTTGTGTTGTTCACAAAAATCCTGTCTGGTTGAGAAATATCTGTGCAGCAGCGCCAGCCCAGTCCCACGGGTCAAATCCTGCCCCTGCAAATCTGTGCCGGGAACAGCGGCTTGTTTTGGGCCGGCCTTTGGGGATGCTGCCACGGGGGACCCATGTCCTTGCAGGGCAATCCGGGCATGAGGCCAGGAGCAAACGCCTCGAACAAATGGATGGACAGATGGACACTATGGGCTTGGGGTGGATCTGATGTTTTATCATTTGCTGGTTGGGCTCTGCAGCAGAAGCAAAGTGCTGGAAGTTTGTCAAGGGCTGAATTAAAGTTGCCTGGCAACCTCCATCCTGGCTTCTCTTCCCACATCTCGCAGGATTTCCCACCCAAGGTCTGCCGCCTCCAGGGAAGGGGGGCCCAAAATGCCTTGCGCTCGCATCCAGGCTGGGGCTAGGCTTGTCTCCCATCCCTGGATGGCTCCTTTCCCATAACTTACTGGCTGTTCCCACGCCTGGCAGCCGGGAGCTCTCCCCACCTCATCCCCTGGGGCAGGTGCCTTTCCCCCAGCCCGCACCAGGAACGGGTCGGGCTGTTTCAGCTGAACCTGAGGGCAACTTGAGAGGGTCTCCTGGAGGGTAGAACAGTTCAGTGACAGTGGGAATGCGAGTGGCTGCAGGGGGATGTGCCAGGCTTGGCCCCAGTGAGTAGAGTGGAATCAGCTGCATGGGGTTTGGAATGCCCAGGCTGGGCTGCTGTAAAAAATCAAAGTGCAGTTGGTGTCTTCTGGTTCAGTCTCTGATGGGGATTTTGTTAAGGCTGTTTTGCAGCTCCATAACCCAGAGAAGACCCACTGGAAATCCCTGTCTCCCACTGGGAAACCGGCAGTGCTTGCTTGTAGTAGTCTGTGATGCCAAGGGGAACAGCCCATGAGAGAGGAGGAATGTCCAGCAGCCACTCTGGGAGCCTGTTTGGGCTTTACTAGATCTTGGTGGAACAACTACAAGCTGTCTAGGGAGGGGTGGGGTGGGGAAGTGTCTTATCCCACTCTGCAAATCTGTCCTGCCATCCAGAATGGATGCTGAGGGTAAGCTGGAGAAGTGCTGCTCCCACGCACCACTTCCATTCTTTCTCCTGATTTCCTTTGAAATGAAAAAGCTGCCATAATTTTTAGCTGTGCTGATGAGGAAGCATCCATGGGGGGCCTGTAAGACCCCGTCTGTGGTCTCTCCATGTTTGCCAGCCCCACAGACAGCACAGCTTCCCTGCACTGCAGCTTGCAAACAGCTTGTGCTCCCAGGTTTTGCTGCCTTGTGACTTTGAGGACCCTGGGGCAGCGGGAAGGGGCTCCTATGCCCACAGAATGTCCTGCTGCAGTGGCTGTTGAGGTGTGTGGCAGCTTTGGCTCGTTTCTTTGGTCAGATCCGGGTTGGTGAGAATGTGAAATTCACTCATTGAAAGCTGTTTGCTCCTCCGGAGATGCTGGTCATGGGGATTTTAAGGAGGTGCCGACTGGGCCAGCCCGTTTGGGCGTGCTGTGCCGACTGGCTGCCGGTGGGAGGCTGAGGCCGGCACAGTCATGCTCACACAGCTTCCGTCGTGACCCAGTAAACCCAGTCAGACCTGACCGGGGCTCGCTCGCTCGCTCCCCTGTGTGCTCACCCACGCCTGCACGCCTCTGCCGCCCCACTGCTTTCCTGCGTTCCCCAGGGACCAGCAAATACATCCCACTGGTGAGAGACGGTACCTGCGTCTGGCTCCATGCCGGGAGCTGTGGCTGAAGCCTGTAGGAGCACTGATAGCCAGTGGTAGGAGGGTGGGCTTTTGCCTCTGTGGATGCTACACGTTGTGAGTAGAGCAGCTGGTTGCTGGCTGCTGGCTTCGCCCCTCTCCGGGTGCCCGTCAGCCCCGTGGCTGGGTCCTGCATCCGCCGTCCTGCTTCTTCAGCGTCGCCAGCCACCGTGGGAGCTGAGGCTGGACTGTCAGGCCCTATGTTGGCCCCGCCTGTGCTGGGAAGTAGGTGAGGTGCCAGGGGACTTGGGAGCTCACTCCTGGGGATGGGGTGGGCTTTTCTGGGCAGTTTTTCTCTTAAACTCCTAGTTTCATTGGAGCTGCTGCTGCTGCTTTTCAGCCTCTTCATCTCCTCTTTTTGTTTCCCTCCCCCAGAGAAGAGTCTGTGGCGTTTCCATTCCCAGCTTTTTTCCATTTCTTGTTGAAGTGCTGGACTTGTGTAATCCATCTGCCCCCAGCCCTAGTGGTGGGTCCCACAGATCAAGACCTCCTCTGCTTCCTGCCTGAGCCCTCGGCTTCATCCTGAGCTTAGAACTTGCACCCTAACAAGGGGGAAGTGATGGGTTTGGGGGTGTTTGGTGTGGCTGCAGACCAGGGTATTGTCCTGAGGGGAGCCAAGGATTGCTTCAGTTCCTTCTTGCTTTTTCTCCCCCACCCTAGATATGAAAAGTAAAAACTATAAAATAAAAAAAATTAGGGAGTCTTGGAACAGCCCTTCTCTTTGAGTAAAATATTAACTGGCTCTCAGAGTGTAACTGATTAAATGTTCTTTAGGACAAAGTTACATCTGATCTCGGGTAAAGGAGCCTTTGGAAATGGGTGTAGCTGCTTCCCTGGAAAAAGCAGAAGAGCCCAGCCCTGACAGCACGGGAGGCTGCTCCCCCCTGCCCAGCCAGGAACCCTGCACAACCTCCTACTTTATTTTTGTTTTCCCCCTGTACAGGCTCGGTGTGTATGATGGTTAAATGTTAGCTGGGGCTGGCTCGCAGCACCACTCCAGCCCTGTGATAAACACCATCCCTGCCGCCCTGCCCGGCTGCCCACACTCCCGGCTCCGGTCCCCGGCACGTCAGGAGCCAAGCAGCAGGCAAAGTTCAGGGCTTGTTTGTGCAGGGGAGATAAGGTGAGGACGCCCAGCAGCATGCAGGGCTGTTACTCATTTATGAGAGATCATTGTTTGCTTTGTCGTAAGGAGTTTTCTCCTCCACTCTGCTTTCCCATCCCAGGTGCAGCAGCTCTTGTGGCTTGTGCATGATTCCAGACTCGTGTCCCCATGTGGAAGCTTGGGGAAGGGTCCCTGTAACTTCCCGAGTGGCCCTGCTCCTGCTGGTGGAGAGCTGTCAGCATAGGGCTGGCCGGGGTGCTTTGGTGCTCCAGGTGTGACCCCACCACTTGCTTTGCCCAAAACCTGGTGGGTTTGGCTCGTGCTAGACATGGTGCCACCAAAGCAAATTGTTTCTTCTTGATGTCCATCTGCACTCACCTGCCTTGCATTGCTGTGCTATCATTCATGGGCATACCCTCTGTCTGTACAGGGCTTGTCCTGGAAACAGGAGTAACATGGAGTGAGCCTGCTCTGGGATCTGCTCCCCAAGGAGCTCAGCCCTGCATGCAGCACCCTGCCTGCACCCAGGGTTGGATGCTCTTGGGTGCTCTGTGCTGGTCTGGAGTCTGGGGGACAGTGGGGCAGCAGGGAGGAACATTTCCCATCAGCCTCACTCCTGGAATGCTCTGGGGTGGCAGCCAGTGCAGGTGTGAGGTTTATGTCTGAAACCCCTTGAAGGAACCAGCGCTTTGATGCAAACTCCAGAACTGTGGCTGAATCCACATCCGGCCCCTCACTTCTCCTTTTCAGCCAAGCCCTTTTCACTTTTTCACTTTGGTTTTACCTCCCCTCTTCCTGGGACTCGGCAAAGTATTTGCTTCAGGGAAATTGTCTGCAGTGAGCGTGTTTGAGCAGCTTCTCTACAGGGTCAGATATTTGTTTATATATATATATATATATGTGGATGTATATATATATATATATATATATATATTTATAAACCTCTAAGCAAATACATAGGTGCTGAGTTCCCCGGCTCAGAGATAGCCAGTCATCTTTTTCCTCCTTAATGCCTGCAAGATGAGCTAGTGACTTTGCTCAGTGCAGCTGGGAGAGGTGGGGGTTATTTGTGAGGGATCAAGTGCATGAAAATGAGAGCTGAAGTAGATGTGGAGCTTCAAGGCAGCTTGGGATGAAAGAGAAACGAAATCTCATGGAAGAATATTGGGGGGAAAATTGTTTCTGCTTGAAAAGACTTGCTGAAGATTCCAAGCAGTTCCTGTATGGATTTTCCTTCACCTTATATCCCTGCATGCTTGAAGCATCCTTCCCAATGCCTCAGTCCTCTGGAGTCTCATCATTTCAGGGGGGGCAAAAGTGGGGGCAAGTATCTTGCACATCAGGACATGGTCAGCTGGGCTTTTGGGAAGGAGAGGAGACCTTGGGCTCCCCAGGACCCTCACTGTTGCCATTCTGGCTGCAGCCACTCTGGGGAGTGCATCTTGGGGTACCCCAGTGTGCCAGGAGACCCACAGAAGGGCTTGGCCTTGAGCCCCTTTCTCTGCTTTTGAGGGAAAAATGTGTCTGCTTTTTGGGTGTGAAATGCAATGGGGGATCAGCTGGCTCTGCTGAAACATATCCTTCAGTCAGGAGGATCTGAAGGAGCAAAAGGCTGGGAGTGAATGAGGAATGAACCCAGAGAAGACTTGGAGCAAAATGTACCTCCAAGCAGCTGACCCGAGTGCTCAGCAAGCAGCTCCCTGCTGAGACAGAATGGTTGTTGACCCAGGGGGATGCTGCAGAAGGTCACTGTGCTCCATGCTCCGTGATGGCTGCAGGCTCCATGCCTTCTGCTATGCCTTAAGCATACGAGGGTTTGTTTTTCCCTGAAGCCATCCCTGGTCTGAGGCCGTGCCGGGTCAAGCATCCCGGCACACAATGCGCGTATGCAGCTGGCTCCTTCCCAAGCCTGCTTGCTTGTGAGGTGCTGGGACAGCAGGAGTGTCTGACCCAGTGCTCTGTGTTTCAGGAGCGTTTGGTGGCCAGCCCTGTCCCAGAGAGCTGGAGAGCCTGTGCCGAGGATTGGCTGTGCCGGCCCGGCGGCAGCGGCTGAGGCGGCCGCCCTTGCCGAGAGAGCGGGAAGATGAGCGGAGGTCCGGCACATCTCCTGACAACTCTCTTCATGGCAGCGGCAGCCATGGGCTACCCATCACGGCGCTCTGCCACTGACCTGGATGCCACCCCCAGGACAACAGTCACCTTTGATGGTAAGGGGGTGCGGGTCCTGGTGGTCGCAGTCAGGTTTGGGATTTTGCTGGCACTGGCCTTGGTGCATTGTGGCTGCATCTAGTCTTTGCCACCCCCCTTGGAGCAGGGGGCTCAGCATGGGAGGGTGGCTACATGGGGCCCTCTGATTCCCTGGGCTCCAGAAATCAGAGTCCACGTGGCTGTCTGGTACTGGGTGCCCCAAAGAAGCGAGCATGGCAAAATCATTTCCCCAAAAGCCAGAGGGGGACAAGAATGTACAGGGAGTCAGCCCTGACCAACCCCTGGCCTTACCCAGCAGCCCTTGGAGGGTGTCCTGAGCTGGGCATCCCACCTGGGCTGGCATCTCATGGCCCAAATAGTCAGCAGGAAACTTTCTTCCATGATTTTCTCTATTTGCCACTGGGCTCTTGACCTCCAGCCTCTGCGGTGTCAGTGAGCCCAGCAGTGTCATCGTCCCTTGGGGATCCACATGGCATCATTGACCTCATTAGTGAGGCTCAACTCAGCAATTGATGGTGGGAGAGTTTCATTAGCAGCTGGGGTGCTCTTTCTCTCCAGGCAATGCCTCTTTTCTGGGAAAGGTGGGGAATCATTCCTTTTCCAGCTGCCTACAGGGTCCCAAGCCTCATAGAATTTTCACTTCCTGCTGGTCCCTCTAGCCAGGGCTGAGTCCTACCTCACACTTCTCAGCCCCCCAAATTGGATGGTTTCATTGGCTTGGTGGGCAGGAGCACTCAGTCTCACTGCAGAATCACTCCCCTTGTATGACAGTTTTGATTCAGGATTTTTTGTCCTTCCCTGGGTTGGCTGGGCTCAGTTCAGAGCCAGGGTCACTGCTGGCATGTTTCTGCTTCCTTCAGCAGTTTCCCAAACAACATGGCAGGTCCGTGCCCTGCACAGACATTGCAGCTCCCACCCCTGAGCTGTGCTTTAATTAGTGGAGAGAAATTTCCTCTGTGAGCATGAGCCCAGTTAGTGCCTTTTGCCTTTTACCAAACCTTCTCCCTTCCTTTCCTCCTGCCGTAACTGCTGTCACTCAGCACTGTCTGCCTGATAACCTCAGTGAGTGCCATCCCACCCACTTCCAGCTCCATTCTCTTGTCTTTTCCCAGCGGCTCGCGCTGTGCCTGCCTCGGGGTCCCCCTCAGCCCCCTGTTCCCTTTGCAGAGCTGTCGGGAGTCCGGCGCTTCAGTGGGCACACCCTCAACTACAGCACCCTGCTGCTGGAGGACGACCGGGGCGTCCTCTACGTGGGCGCCAGGGGAGCCATCTTCGCCCTCAACTCCAGTGATGTGGCTGACGGCTCCCACCACACGGTGAGCCCGGCCTCTGCCTGCTGCCGGCTGGTTGTCCTCTCCTGTCCCACGCTGCCCAATCCCCGTCCAAATTGTGGTCACTCTATCCCTGCTCAACCTCCCCCTCACCGTCTCAGGTCTTGCCTGGAGGTGATGTCTCCAAGTCTGTCCCCAGGTCCCCTGTAGACACCTGGTCCTTCTCCCCAGCCAGGCAGCATGGGGACAGTGGTGAGAGACATCCCCAAGCTCAGAGCTGCCTGCTTCAGGAACACCCCAGCAGAATGAAGGGCAGGGAGGGAATCACACTCCTTTGCTCTTCCAGGGAAGGATGTCCCAAAATCCTCCAGGCTCCTGCAGTGCTCTGGGATGTCTGCCCACTGGTTGGGGTGTGGGACCACTCTTGCCCCAGGCTGGTGGGATGTGTGCAGGGTGCCATCTTATGCTCTGAGCAACTGTCCATCCCTAAATAAATAAGGATTTTATCATCTCTGATGGCTCTGATGAAAGCTGGAGCTTGCAGTGACAGGGGAACCATGCAGCGATGGGGGTCATGCAGTAGCAGTCTCTATTCCCCTTGCAGATCCACTGGGAAGCCTCCCCAGAGAAGCAGATGGACTGCCTGCAGAAGGGCAAAAACAACAAGGTAGAGCCGCTGGGTGGGTGTCAGGAAGGGGCTGGCCCCGCTTTTCCCGGCTTGTAACGCCCGTGCTCCCCCTACGCAGACCGAGTGCTTCAACCACGTGCGGTTCCTGCAGCGGCTGAACAGCACCCACCTCTACGCCTGTGGGACCTACGCCTTCCACCCGCTCTGCGCCGCCATCGTGAGTACGGCTCGCCCACAGCTGCCGCCTGTCCCCTGCCACTGTGTCACCCTGGAGAGGTGCAGCCCCTGTCCTCTCCCACCATCTCAACCCACAGCCCCACTCCCTTTCTACCGCTGTCCCTACCCCTCCCTGGCTCACGGTGGGGGCGAGTGACTCCCAGGCTGGGGTCCGTACGTTTGAGGATGTGGCCACCATGATGCAGATGCCATATGTCTCCACCCCAGCACTGGGGATGGACTCTGACCCCAGGCGAGAGGGCTGGGGATGGATCAGTGCCATGGGGGACACACGTGGGCTCAGCAGGATGGGATGCACCAGCCCTGGACCTGGTCTCCACTGCCTGCTGTTGCAGAATCCCTTCTCAGCGGAGGGGCTGCAGAGTGGCTGATGGCAGGTGGTATGCATGCCCAGGGAAGGGTGACAGGGGCAGGACTGACTCAGCAGTCCCTCCCCAGGGATTTCCTGTGCCAGTCTGAGAGTCCCCACATGGTTGTGACTCATGGCAGAGGTCCAAGAGCAGCCTTTTTCTACTGGCAGTGGGACTTTGACCCACTTTCAGTAGCTCCTTGAGTCAATGGAGACTCAGTTGCCATTTGCCTACCTCCCTTCCTGAGCTGGGGGGCAAAGGGGCCCCGCAACCATGTCTGCAGTGTGGCCAGGGAGCCCTGGAGAGGCTGTGCCTGTTCCCATGGCTGTGCTGTTGGTCTGGTTTGGCCATCACACACACTGGAAACTGGGTGGAGGAACTGCCAAGCTGGAAGGGCCCCATCATTATTCGACATGCTTTGAACTGCAAACCCCAAAGAAAGTAACTCCTGCCATGACATGGACAGCACCTGGGGGGACCCCAGGCTGGCTGAGCAACATCTGCCAACCAGGCACTGTCTGGGAATATTGGCTGCACTGGCTGGCTTCTGCCCAGTGCCCATGCAGAGCCCAGCTGGGGCTTCTCTTCCTCCCAGAGCCCTCTACCCACTCCTGGCTGGGGGCTGTGGCTGGCTGTGTGGTTTCTGACCAGCTGGAGGATGCCAGGGGGGTTTGTCTTACGTGGACAAGGGCATGGCTGTGGGCATCACTTTGTCCCTGCTAGCAGCCTCTGAAGAGAGCCTGAGGCTGGTGGGTGAGGGGGGTTTGTTCCCTCCCGTCTAACCTGATTCCCTGTCCCCCTCAAGGATGCCAACAGGTTCATGTTGCCATCCCACTTTGAGGAAGGCAAGGAGAAGTGCCCATATGACCCTGCCCGTGGCTACACCGGCCTCATTGTGGGTAAGCAGCACCCTTCCAGGGCTGGTGGGGACATGCAGGATGCTACTGACCATGGCCCCATCCCCAACACCTCTCCAGGGGGTGCCAGCTGGGTGGGTTCCACAAGCAGAGGCCTTAGCAAATCAGGACTTGGTCCTCCCCCCACTCGTCTGCCTGGGTCATGGGGATGCTGGTGGCCTGTGGGGCTGTCCTCAGGCTGCAGGGCCATGCTGATGGGCACCTGCCCTACGCAGATGGAGGCTTGTACACAGCAACACGCTATGAGTTTCGGAGCCTCCCTGACATTCGGAGGAACCTGCACCAGCGGCCACTGAAAACAGAGGAGTCCCCGCTGCACTGGCTGAATGGTGAGATGTCCCCGTCCCCCCCATCTTGTGGCTGGCATCATGGGCTGTGCAACAATGTGCATTGCCCTGGAGAGTGTGGAGCAGGTGTGGAGGGTGGCTCTGGAGTCCTGTGTGGTTTGCTATGAGAAGGAACTGAGGCAGGGAGGGATTCCCCATTCTGTGTTGGTCTCCAGTCACCACCTCTTGCTCCGTGTCCGCAGACGCTGAGTTTGTGACCTCTGTGCTGGTCCGGGAGAGCAAGGACAGCCCTGTGGGTGACGATGACAAAATCTACTACTTCTTCATGGAGCGGGCAGGAGAGGAGACCACATCCTTCTTTGACAAGAGTCAGGTGGCCCGAGTGGCCCGGGTGGCCCGTGTCTGCAAGGTAGGCATGTTCCCAGCCACAGGGAGCCAAGCACTGCTCCTGTTGGTGCAGGGGCAGCATGCCTCTGCCTGTGGGAAGACTGAGGCACAGGCAGAGGGGAATGAGCACCCATCCAGCCTGTGCAGAAATGCTCTCTGCACCCTCCCAGAGCGATGTGGGGGGGAAGAAGATCCTGCAGCGCAAGTGGACATCCTTCATGAAGGCACGCCTGGTCTGCTACATCCCCTACTACGAGGTGCTGCGCAGTGTCTGCAGCCTGGATGGGGGTGGCTGGGCCAGCACTGTCTTCTATGCCGCCTTCACACTCTCAGCACAGTGGTGAGTGGGGCAGCGGCCAAAACGATGGGGGCTAAAAGTCTGCAGCACCAGGGGAGCTGGAGATGCTCGAGGGGATGCGCAGGCAGGTGCTGAGCACCTGGGGGTGCATTGGTTGGGAGCACCCATGTATCTGCTCAGGCTTAGGTGAGGTTCTGCCCCTCAGGAGGACCATGGAGGCCTCGGCCGTGTGCCGCTACAACATCTCGGCAGTGCAGCGTGCCTTCGAGGGCCCCTACATGGAGTACCAGGACTGGGCTCGCAAATGGTCCCGCTACGACGGTGCAGTGCCCGAGCCCCGGCCCGGCTCTGTGAGTGCCTAGGAGTGCAGAGCAGGGGGGGGCATGGGGCAGCCGCCTTCCTCTCTGACTCCTGTTTCCCCTGGGCAGTGCATCACGGACCACTCCCGCAGGAAGGGCTACAACTCCTCGCAGGACCTGCCCAACAGTGTCCTGGACTTTGTCAAGCTGCACCCGCTCATGTTTGAGGAGGTGAAGCCAGCTGGCGGGGAGCCGCTCCTGGTGAAGAAGAACGTGGCGTACAGCCAGCTGGCTGTAGACAGGGTGCAGGCCCTGGATGGCCGCTCCTACGATGTGCTCTTCATGGGGACAGGTGAGTGTGAGATGAGTTTGACAGGCCTCTGCTGGGCAAAGGGCACAACTCACATTCCCTCCTGAATCGCCTGCTCTGCTCTCCAGGGGAAGGCTGGATCCACAAGGCTGTGGTGGTGAACTCTGGCATCCATATTGTGGAGGAGGTGCAGGTGTTCAGGGACCTGCAGCCTGTGGAGAGCCTGGTGATCTCCCACATCCAGGTGAGGGGTGGAACAAGTAAGGGAGACCACGTATGGGGCATGCTTGTTCTGTGAAGCTGCCATTGTGCTGTTTGGGGGGTTGGTGGGGGGACATGACTCCAGTTCGGGTCACTCCAGCTCGGGATATGTGCTCAGGAGGGTAGCCTGAGGAAATGAACCAGCCTGGCCATCAGCACTGACTGGGAGCTGGGGGCTCTTCTCGTGCACACTCACGAAGGGGGAGCTGTTCTGTGGAGCTGGGGCGGATCTCTGGGCACCATGGGGCACTCCACAGCGCAGCAGCACCATGCCAGATCCATACTGAGCCAGCCCTTTCCCCCTCAGAGGAGCCTGTACGTGGGGGCAGCCAGTGGGATCGTGCAGGTGCCCCTGGCCTCCTGCTCCAGGTACGCCTCCTGCTACGACTGCATCCTCGCCCGGGACCCCTACTGTGCCTGGGATGGCAGGGCATGCCGCACCATCGCCACCACAGACAGGTAGGGACGGGTTGCCCGTCCCCAGACGGGTCCCCATGAACCTTCCACTTGTCCCATCCCATGCTGTTTCACGTCACCCCGTGGCACAGTCACCCCAGAGCCAACCCCAAAGGTCTGGCATCTGACAGTGGGTCTCCCACTGGCCCTAAGGGTGGCCCTAAGGGTGGCCCTAAGGGTGGGCTCAGCCAAAGCTGTATGGCTGAGCTGTATGGCTGAGCCCCCCGTGCCTTGCAGCACAGGGCTGGTGCAGGACATTCAAAGTGGCAACAAGGGATGCCGGAGCAGCTCTGGACGAGGTGAGTCTCTGCTGCCCCTCGGGACAACGGGGTTGCTGGTGTCCAGCATCCCTTAGAATGGCTGGGAGAGGTGCAAGGCAGTGCGTGTCCCCACAGGCTCCCTGCTGTGGAAGAACCGGACGGTGCTGCAGGGGGACGATGTGCTGCTGCCCTGTGACCAGCGCTCCAACCTGGCCCAAGCCGTGTGGCTGCTGAATGGCAGCGAAGTGCTGGGCACAGGGCAGGACCGGCTGCGCGTGGGGGTGGATGGGCTGCTGGTGACAGACACGCTGCCCCAGCACAGCGGTGAGTACCGCTGCTATGGCGAGGAGCAGGGTCTCCGGACACTGTTGGCTGTCTACAGCCTCACCGTGCTGCCCGAGCTGCCCCGCAGCCCTACAGTTGCCCCGTCACCCCATGCTGCCAGCCAGGCGACCAACGACATGAAGGTGGCTTACATTTCTGTCATCGTCACCTTGGTGGTGCTCTGCACCGTGCTCAGCACCATCCTCCTGTACATGTCCTGCCTGGAGAAGCGCAAGGGCAAGTATGTGCTAGGGGAGCCGCGGCCAGCCAGCGTGGAGCTGCAGACCGTCTCGGCCAACTGCCTGCGCAAGGGCCACCGGGAGGAGGAGGAGGAAGAGCTCACCTACCCCGATGGCTGCCTGCGGATCATCCCTGGCGAGGCGCCCACAGCTGCCACCTCCCCAGTCAAGGAGCTGCCGGCTGCTGTGCCCCCACTGCCACCCCCGCTGCCAGCCGAGCTCACCAATGGCGTGGGGGCTCTGCCCAATGTCCTCCGCAAGATGAATGGCAACAGCTACATGTTGCTGCAGCAGCAAGAGGAGCCACTGGCCTCCCCACTCTACAGTGCGTCCTTCACCGAGGAGCTCAGCAAAATTCTGGAGAAGCGAAAACACACGCAACTGGTGGAAAAGCTGGACGAGAGCTCCGTGTAGGGGCTGGGGAGGGGGGTCCTGCCAGTGGGACCCTCCTCCCCTCCAGCCCCTTCTCCCACCCTTTGCCAGCAGTGTTACAAGACTCAGGCAAAACTACCTCCTTGATGGCAGAGCTGGGCCGGGCCCGGGCTCGGCCATTCCTTTGGCTTTTCACTCACTTTTGAGACTTGCTGTACAGGAAAAAAGAAAAGGAAAAAGTATCTATTTAAATTTGGAGCTCTATTTATGTATAAAAACTCACTGATGGTGGCCACGAGCTGGAGACAGGAGCTGGCACCTGGCTGAAGGTGGACACCATGGGGAGGGAGAGTTTTTGTCTGTTCATCCAGGCGTGAGAGAGACGCTGTTGTGGATGTGTGGACTTGGCCAGCCCTGCTGGGCATCCCTTGGCACGCAGGAGCTGGATAGCTGCTGAGAGGTGGGTGAAGAGCACGGAGGGGGCTGAGGGCTGACATACTGTGCCTGTGTCTCTCACAGAGCACAGGATCCCTTCCCAATGTAGGGCTGGCGGGTTTTCCCCAGCTGCCAGCCCTCAGGCAGGAGAAGGGCCCTGGACACATCTCACATTGTGAGGGGTGGTCTTGGTGGCTTCCAGCCCCTGCCCGCTGTCCTACATCTGCCCCTTCAGGGTTTCCTCTCTGGGAGAGGATGGTTTGGCGAGGGACAAGAGATAGGGCGAGGAGCTGATGTCCTGAATACCCTGGAGCAGCTGGTGAAGGGGCATGTGCCCACTGCAAAGAGGCCACAGGTGAAATACGGGGCTGGGTGCCCTGGGGAGGTGGCACCCCGAGGGCCTTCAACCCTGACAGGCCTCTGCTCCCTTTCCCCAGGGCACTGGATGCAGCAGCAAGGCAGCAAGATGCACTGGCAGCAGGACTGGCAGCCACCACCATGCCCTACAGTGTGACAAGGGACCAGTGCACCATCCACATGCCCGTGATGTCTGCAGTGCCCCTGTGGCTCCAAGCACAACATGTTTCTGCCCTCCTGTGCAGTGCTGTTGGTGAACTGGGGTTCAGGCACAGCCCTGCCACCTGTCGGGAAATGCATGGGCAGGGAAATGTCCTCACACAGTGAGGAAGAAGAACCTTGGACAAGGGTCTGCCTCTCTGGAGCCTTCTCTTCATGGCACTTTCCAGGAGCAGCCACGGTCCCTAAATCCTCCCAACTGTTTCTGCTTCTGCCACCTCCTGGGGGAACCTGAGAGATGGGGGTGACAAAAGCATCTCATGCTCCAGGGACAGTGTGGTGACACTGGAGAAGCTGAGGAGGGACAGACCTGTGGGGGTCCACGTCTTCCCCCATGTTCATTGTTTGTACCTCCACAATCAAGACATTGCCAAGGGCTCAGCCCTGCAAGGGAAACAGGAGAGGCGTGGCAACCCCCCAGGTTCCTCATGAGCTACAGCTCAGGTCTCCTATTCCAGGAGAGTGAGGCTTAGCGGGAAAAGGCAAGAGTTGCACACTCTACCACCCTGCCCCAGCCCTTGTTTTTGCTGCAAGAAGGGGGCGTGAGCCACCCCCAAGGACTACCTGAAGGACCACCCCCAATCCCCCAAGGAGGGGCATCACTCTGTGTCTGGCACTCCTCATGCACAGCTCCACATTTCCCCCAGCAATAAAAATGGCTCTGTCTGGACATGGTGTAGCAGTGTCCCTTGAAAGGCAGGAGAAATGGATGCAGAGACGTGGGGGTGGAGGAGTCTTTATTGGGGCTGCAGGCGTGGGCCCTGCACGGTGAGGATAGAGGGTTTGTTGGTGAGGGGGTGCCACTGGCCCTGGACGCTGGGGTTGTCAGTATGGAAGGGCTTGCGGATGCGGATGATGTCCAGGCCGGACTGGTTGGCCAGCTTGGTGGCCAGCTGCACAATCTCCTCACTCGTCTTGCTGGCAATGAGCTCCTCCCGCACCGTCCCGTTCACTGCAGTAGAGCGAGGGGGTCAGGCCAGGTTCTCCTCGCTCTGCAGCCTCTGGGGAGCAGCTGCTGCTCTCCCATCCCACAGCAGCTGCCACGGCACCCTCTATGCCGGGCAGAGGCAGTACAGAGCCGGGGCAGGGCAGGGAGACCCCCATCCCCTCCCCAAACACCCCAGCACTCACAGTACTCGGCCCGCAGCACCGGGGCCGGGCCCGGCCCCGAGTGGGGGCTCACGTAGAGGACGACATCGGGGTGCTGCCGGGCGAAGTCCTGTGCCGCCTCCTCCACGAACTGCCTGGGGGCCAGAGAGGACGCTGAGCCCCAGCCGGGCCAGAGAAGGGACGAATCGCCATAGCCGCCAGACTAGGGTCACCGTCCGCCCGTGCCGGAGGGGTCACAGAGCAGAATTTGGGGTGATGGATGTGCCGCATTTCAGCTCCTGCCCCGTCTCGCAGGAGGTTGGGGGTCCCACCCCGCCGCTGCCGTGTGATCAGGGGCAGCAGCACCGTCCCTTCCCCACGCTGACAGGCTTAGGGGAAGACCCGTCCTGCCAGTTAAGGGGTCACCAGGCTCCCCCCGCCCCATCCCCGGCAGTCGGGTGGTGCCTCCGGCGGTACCTGGCGCCGCGGGCGTCGGCCCCGGTGGGGCTGAAGAGGAGCTGCAGGCGCTGGAGCTGCCGCACGTACCGGCCCACGCCGTTTTGCAGCACGGCGGTCAGGAACCGGCTGGGCGACCCGCGGCCCGTCATGGCTCCGCGCTCACCCGGAGCCGGAACCGGCGGGAGGGGCGGGCACGGGGCACCCCCGACCCCGCCGGGAAGTGACGCGTCGGGAGCGGGAGCAGCAATGGCGGTGTCCGTGCGGACCCACGTGGGGGCTGCGGCCTGAGCGGCTCTGCGGGGCCGGGGGCCGCGGGGCAGCCGCCCATGCGGAGCGGCGGCGGCGCAGGCGGGTGTCAGGGCGGTCAGGATGGCGCTGGTGCCCCTGCGGCCCGGCAGAGCCGCCAGCCGCCTCCTGCCGCTGCTGTGCGGGGGGGCCAGGAGCAAGGGAGCCTCGCTGAACCCGGGGGCGCCGGGCCGCCTCGGCCAGAGGCGCTACAAGAAGGATGTGCTGCCCTCCCCCGACGGGCCCGCGCCCTCCGTCTCCATCACCGAGATCCGGCAGTACCTGCGGGCGCAGGACATCCCCTTCCACGATGGGTACAGCTGCCTGCACACCCCCAGCCTCTTCACCGGCGACCGAGCGGACCAGCCGCTGTCCGCCAATGCCCCGTTCACGCTTTTCATTGACAAGACCACGGGCAGCTTCCTGTGCACAGCCACCCTAGCCGAGGGCACCTGGCAGGACTTCCAGGCTAACGTGGAAATGCGGCACCGTGGCATTACCCCCATTCCCCCTGCCAGCTCGGAGGAGGTGGAGGAGGATATGCGACAGGCTCGCGAGGATGCCCGCTGCATCTGGGAACGGGCTCTGCCGCTCTGGGAGCTGCTGGATGAGAAGGAGACCAAGGAGACCAAGGCTTTGTTTGGTATCTCTCAGGTGACAGATGCCACCTTGAAACGCTTCGGTGTGCGTTATCTGAGGACTGCCAGGTCTCTCGTCTTCCCTTGGTTCAGCCCTCAAGATGCGACCCTGAAGGGCCTGAAGCTCGTGAGGGTGGAGAAAAAAGGGGGCACGATAACTTATGTGGAAGAGACTTTACCCCGCTTCGATTCCTATCGCAATCTTTTTGGGCTGCCCCTGATCAGCCGCCGAGACACAGAGCTGGTCTTAACTGGGTGGGAGCTGGATGCCCTTGCCCTGTACCAAGCTGCAGGAGTGGCCAGCCTGGCCCTGCCACGGGGGGCCAGCTGCCTGCCTCCCACCCTTCTCCCGTACCTGGAGCAGTTCAAGCGCATCACGCTGTGGCTCGGCGAGGACTTGCGCTCCTGGGAAGCTGCCAAGCTCTTTGCTCGCAAGCTGAGCCTCAAGCGCTGCTCTCTGGTGCGCCCTGGCAACCTACAGCCCCGGCCCTTGGAGGCTCTGAACCAGGGCCTGAACGTCACCAAAATCCTGCGTTCTGCCCTGCTTGCCAGCCACAAATCCATTGTCTCCTTCCGGCAGCTGCGCGAGGAGGTGTTTGGGGAGCTGGTCAACACCGAGCAGGTGTCTGGCGTCAAGTGGACACGTTTCCCCGAGCTCAACAAGCTCCTCAAAGGGCACCGCAGAGGGGAGCTCACTATCTTCACAGGTAATGGGCACAGTGACTGGTGGACAGGGCAAGCAGAGGGGTCTTTGGTGACTTCACCCTCCTGAGGGTGGTGCTTCACGAGTCTTCCAGGTCTTTTTCTGCTCAAGCCTTTCACTGAGCCTGTCTATCGGGTGTGTGAGGCTGGGGTGCATTTCTCAGTTTGGTGGGACCCTGCATGCCAGTGTGGTGACGGGCTCCCCGCCTGGAGCAGTGTAGGAGGTCTTGGGCTGTCCCTTACCCGTGCTCCCACCTACCCTGAGCCCTCCCTGTGCTCACCCCACTGGCTGCCCAGCCCTTCACAGGGATCTATGGGGACCCATAAGCTGTGGGAGGCTATGCCCACAAGCACCCAGGTGTGTAGTGTGGCACGAGAAGTTTGTTTATGGTGTGAGTGCTGCAGATGGGCTTCTCTTACCCTGCTCCCTGGTGCTTCTACCTCTAAACAACGCCCTAACACGGTCAGCATGGGTCAGATCATCTCCCCCATCTAATTCTCCTGTTGTTGTCCTTGTACCAGGCCCAACGGGCAGTGGGAAGACCACTTTTATCAGCGAGTATGCACTGGACCTGTGCATGCAGGGCGTGTGCACGCTGTGGGGCAGCTTTGAGATCAACAACGTCCGCCTGGCCAAAATCATGCTGACGCAGTTTGCTGGCCGGCGCCTGGAGGACCAGCTAGAACTGTACGATGAGTGGGCTGATCGCTTCGAGGAGCTCCCGCTCTACTTCATGACCTTCCATGGCCAGCAGAACATCAAGTATGGTCCTGAACCTCCATTCCCACTGACATTTACCCCTCACGGCATGTGCTGCAGGGCCTTGGGGAGCTGGGGCTCTTCCCCTGCTGTGAGTCACAGATTTAGGGCTGGCAGGAGTCACATAGGGACTGTTCAAGTCCCAGGGTTGGTGTGTGGGGACTGTGTGGCCAACCAGCTGTGTTCCTCCTGTCACGGGAACTCTCACAGACTCTGTCTGGGGTGGGGGTGAAGGAGGTGACTTGACCCTGTGCTGTTCTGAAGCCAGCCTGTGCCCATGGCAGGACATGTCCCCTCACACCCTGCTTACCTGCAGTGCTCTTGTTTGCTGAAGAGGGAGAATGGGCACCTCCAACTCCTTTTATTCATCAGGCACTGTGGCACCTGCATGCGTTCCTATGTGCCCTGACGATCCCTGTGGGCTGGGGGCATTGCAGGGCAGTAGGCAGGGACTGTGTGGGCAGTGCTGGGTCTTTCTGATCCCAACTACATTTACTTGGGGGACGGGGCTGCACCTGCTATACAGTGGGGGAGATGCAGAGGTGGCATGTGCCCAGGTCCCATCAGGACCCAGCCTGGTACCTTCCAGGTCTTTCTCTGCATCCCTTTGCCTGGCTCAGCATTCCCATCCCTACCTCCACTAATCGCTGGGGCTGATCCTGATCTCCCCTGCTCAGGACAGTGATTGACACCATGCAGCACGCAGTCTACATGTATGACATCACCCACGTGGTCGTCGACAATCTCCAGTTCATGATGGGACACGAGCACCTCTCTGTGGACAGGTAGTCCTTCTCCAGTCTGACCCTTCCTTCCTCTGCCACCCTCACTGCTGGAGCTGTCTCTGTCAGGTGTCAGGGCAGGGCCTGCGGACCCACACAGGGTGTGGCCTTTATTCCTGTCTGGCCACCCTGTTTCATTAAAGGGCAACCAGTGCCCTAGGGAGGAAGAGGTGGGAAGGGGTGAGCAGGTTACCAGCCATCCCTGCCATACCACATCCCTCTTCCCATGTGGGCTTGTTTGCCTCACGTTCCTGGGTGGTTTCTGCTGTGGGGATCAGCACCTTGCTGCCCCCTGCCACTGAGCAATGCCAGCCCCTGACCCCATTCTTGCTGCTGTGGCAGGCTCGCAGCCCAGGACTACATTGTTGGTGCCTTCCGCAAGTTTGCCACTGACAACACGTGCCACATCACCCTGATCATCCATCCTCGCAAGGAGGATGATGAGAAGGAGCTGCAGACAGCCTCCATCTTTGGTTCTGCCAAGGTGAGCTGGGCCAGGGTGGCCCTTCCTGTCCCTTGGGCGCTGTGTATTCCTGGAAAGGGGCTAGCATATGATGGGCAGTCATCCCCAGCTGCCGTCAGCGCCCTGGATCATCACCGGGGACTTAAAAGGTGTTAGATGTCTCGCAGAGCCCTGATGCAGGCAGAGAGCAAACCCATTGTCAGCTAAAGCTCTGTTGGGGCTTTAGGTGCAGTTAATGAATACTGACTGTGAGTGGAATGTAGTAGGAGATAATTAAAGAGGGAGGCAGGGAGGGTGCGGGGATGGGCTCTCTGAGTATTCCAGTCTCTTCCGCGATGCTGACCAGCCCTGCAGTAGTGGGCAGGAGGTGCTCTCTGTGCACAACTCTCCTGTGATCCCATTTCCCCAGGGTGGGCTGTGGTGCAGGATGTGCCTGGTGGGTCACTGGATGTTCCAGGTGAACGCAAGAGGTTGGTGTTGGGGAAATGCTGGAGTTGCTGTGGCCTGGGATGCCCTGTAAAAGGGTTTAAAGGAGCTGGGCAAGCATTTGTGAGCATCTCTGAGGCCTGTCACTCTGGCAGCATTCCTGGCACCCTCTTGGAGATGTTTTCCTCTTCCCAGGCCAGCCAGGAGGCTGACAACGTCCTCATCCTGCAGGACCGTAAGCTGGTGACAGGACCAGGGAAGCGCTACCTGCAGGTGTCCAAGAATCGCTTTGACGGGGACGTGGGTATCTTCCCGCTGGAGTTCAGCAAGGCCTCGCTCTCCTTCCAGTCTTCCAAAAGCAAGGCCAGGCTGAAGAAGATGAAGGAGGAGAAGGAGATTTTAGCCAACAAAATTGTGGAGGGAGGCTCAGGAGCCTCCAAGAAGCCATGAGCCCAGCAGGTCTCTTTCTCAGGTCATCTGGAGGAACAGAGACTAGTTCTGGCAGCCCAAGGCTGGAATATGCCAGCTCCTCTTCCCTGGGAGCATCTGCCATGTGCCTCTGTGGCCCTTTCTCCTGCATGAACAAACCTCTTGACCACCAGCACAGTGTCTCTGAGATGGGGGACCACCATGAGAGGAGGAGTGGTCTCATCCCAGCGAAGAGTGGCTGGGGAAGGTGCTTTGACAAACCCTGGCTGCTCCGTGTTGGTGCTGAGTGCTGGGAGCATGGCGGGAGTGGAGGCAGAGTAAGCTGGATGACGGTGGGGATGATCTGCAGGTCCAGGACTTGGGTATCTCTGGACCTGGGGCAGGTCGTTAAATTGTGTCTGAAATGGAGCTGAAATCCTGAGCTGTCACTAAGTGGGAGGGATTGTTGGGGGCAGCTATGCAGAGGGACATGTAGTAGAAACCCCCCTCTCAAAAATGGGGTCTGTGGGCTCAATCCTGCATGGGATGGAGCCAGCAAGGGAAAGATGGTGAAGGAAAATGTGAGAGATTGTGGGTGGCTCACGCTCCAGAGTGGGAGCAGGCATTACATGGAACTCATCGGTTCTACCCCCTCGGCTGGCGCCTGACCTGGCCCCCTTTGCTCAGGGTCTCTCAAGCTCCTTTCTCTGGGGGGGCATCACCAGCAATAAAACCATGTGGGGAACAGTCCTGCCTTGCTCTGCTGGGTTTGAGTGGGCTGCCATCCCCCCTGCCCTCAGGGCTGCAGGTAGCAAATACTGTGACCTGACTAGTTCTTGCCATGCTAGGTAGTGTCCATGGCTGGATCTTGGTCTAATCCCTTTGATTTTTTTCCTCTTTCTAGTTTTATTAAAGCATAAATATGAGTGCCTTTTCTGTCTCTGGGACTGGAGTACCCTGGGTCTAGGGAGGGTACCCTGGCCAGGGAGGAGGTGGCCCCCTTGCGATGTCCCTGCTGTGCTGAGCATCCTGTCCCAGCCGTGGCACACCAGATTATTACCAACTTCCATGCTGGGAATAGTTTCAACCTGAGCCATAATGAGGGCCCAGAGCAGGCAGGTGGTACACACCCAGCCAGGTTTCCGGGGTGCACCAGCTCGCCTGGAGAGCACCCTTGGGTGCTGTCAGTGCAGGTGTGAGCACCCACAGGCAGGACAGGGGTGGTGGCAGAGAAGGGTCGTGGGGAAGCAGAGGTATGGCGGGGGGGGTGGAGCTGGGTCAGGGTTCACATGGTGGTGTGGGTGTGGGCTGTGGGTTTCCCCCCTCAGCCCAAGGGTCACCTCCATCTGACTGGCTTCCATTTGACCCAGTCTAGTTCAGGTGAGGTGCTGTCATGGGTCTCTAGAGTGGAAGTAAGGCAGTGGGATAGCCCAGGGCTCCACCTCCCACCTATCCCTCCGTGGGCCCCAGAGGGGGTGAAGAAGCTGAGCCTGTGGGGGGGATCTTGGCTGATCCCAGACCCTGGGGGGCAGGTGGTTTCTTGAGGGTTTATTTTATTCTCCTTTTGCCCCCAGTTTGGGTCTCCAGGAAAGGCTGGAGAATGGCAATAGCTGTGACAACTCATGGGGAGGGACAGTGTGATGTCAAGCGGGGCAGAGGCCCCCAGGCCCCTTAACAGGGTGCTGGGCTTACCAAATAATTGTGGAGGGAGCATAATCTAGAGGGTTTTTCCCCCCAGAGGCCTGGGAATACTTTGGGGGTGCAGAGAGTACTTTGGGGGCACTTGGCTGGGCGAGAGAAGGGGATGAGCGCAGGGAATCCCCCGAACGGACGTGACTGGGAATGTACCGGGCGGGGGTGCCCCACGCGGGGGGTCCCACGCAGCCCCCGTGCCCCGGCCCCTGCCCGCGGGGGGCGTGGCCCTACGCGGGGGCGGAGCCCTGGGGGCGTGGCTGGGAGGGGCGGGGCCTGGGNGTGGGGTGCGGGGGCGTTCCGGGGAGTTGGGTGGCAGGGTGCTTCGCGGGGAGCTGCCAGTGCTTGGGGTGTTGTGGGGCCGGGCTCCCCGGGGCCGATTTGGGGGGGTCCGGGGGCTGGGGGGCAGCGGCGGCCCTGGAGCTCCGTGCGGTGCTTCGGGGATGTTTCAGGGGCACTTCGGGACGGTCCTGCCAATGCAGAGGCCCAGGGGATCAATGGGGTAGTTGAGGACGTCGCGGGGCACTTTTGGGGTGCTTCAGGGGCGAGCTATGGGGCAGTGCAGGCCTAGTCGCGCCGTGGGGCACTTTGGGGGTGTTTTGGAGCACTTTGGGGGTGGTTTA
>VZSE01008194.1:92560-106395 GCA_013398275.1 Promerops cafer | reverse complement strand
GGGCGGGCAGGGGGGGCAGCATTATTGAGGGAACCTCAGGATGCCGGGGGCCTGGAGAGGGGCACAGCCGGGCATGGACAGTGTCCGTGCCACATGTGCTGGCTGTGTGGGGAGGGACAGGGGCTGACCCTCATTACCCCTGCTCTGGGGTGGCCCTGAGATGCCGTCGAAGCATGGGGGTCCCCGGGGACCCGGGAATCCCCACAGTAGCTCAGGGTGGGGGTCTGGCCGGGCAGGGACCGACTGTTCCCTTGCCGTTTAGGGGTCGGAACGGTGGGATCCGGCAACACTGTGCTCCGGCTGGAGTGGCTGGAGGTGACGCCACCCCAGTTGGTGACTGGTTTTACTGGGTGGCTGGAGGCCGGGCTGGGCACTCCCTCCCTCCGCGGGTGGCGGTGGAACCCTCTCGGCAGGCCAGGGGGCTGGGGGGAGGAAGAAGATGAAGTGTGTTCCCACCGCCTGCCTGGCGGGGCCCCAGCAGTGACCGTGTCCCCAGGGCTGTCTGTCCCCTTGACCGGCACATCCTGGGGGAGTTTCACTGGGGTGGGGTACTGTGCCTTGGCTGGCTGGGCTGGGAGGCCATTAGATGTCCCTTTGGTGTTCCTGATCCCTGATTCCTGTTCCTCTGGCAGCAGCAGGTCCCCAATGGCGGGCTCTTGTCCCCACCACACTTCCCGGGTTGACCGCAGCCCACCCTGGGCGCCAGGAGCAGCGCACCCCCCGCCGGGCTCCCCTGCCACCCTCAGTGCCACGCTGGCACCACCTGCCTTGGCCCTGCCGGCTAGGGGCCCCGGGGACGAGGGGGTATTGGGGAGCACGAGGGACCCTGCTGCCGTTCAGCCCGCTGACCCCCTCCTCTTCCTCCTCCCCTCTTCAGGGGCCGGCGGAGCCGTGTTCACGGTGAGGGGGCCCGAGAGGACCGGACGGATGGGCAGCGGCTGGCGAGGTGAGCGGAGCTGTTGAGGGGGGGTCACCCACCTGCCCACCCAAGGGTATCACGGGCACGGTGTGAGGTCACGGTGCCTGGGGATGGCACGTGCCGGTGGGGGTGACGGTGGCGGGGGGGGTTGGCTCGCCGGCATCACTCCCCTGCTCGCCCCTCCCCGGGCGCTGGCAAGCGGATTGATTTCAGGTGACAGCTCGGCGGGCGAGACCGTGCGGGCAGCGCCCCCCCCCCCCCCCGGCNCCCCCCCCCCGCCCGCGCCCTGTGCCAGCCGCAGCCATGTGCGAGATGCGATGAGGCAGCAGGGGATGGATCCGGCCCGTCGGCCGGCTCCCGTCACGCGGGCGTATGGCGTGGGTTGGGGCAGGGGGAGTCACAGCAGAGCCCGCAGAGCCTCCCCAGCTGGAGGGGCCGGGAACAAGCCTCCGAGTGCTGGGGCTGGGAAAGAGCCTGGTGCCCACCTGGCAGCTTCCCCCTTGGTGACTCTCTCCAGGGAACCCTGTGCACTGCTGCGGGTGGTTTGAGGTGGAAAGCAGGCTCTGTAGGGTCACTGCTGAGAGGTGGGGGCTGTGGGGCAGAGGAGGTGGCTGACCCTGGTGTGTGGGGCTGTTCCCTGCTCTCCGTGAGGCTGCACTGGTAGGTGCCCATGGGGCAGACAGGCGGGCAGGCTGCCTGTGAGCCGGCTCTCTGCAGGCCTCTCGGGATTCGCCTCCAGTCCTGGCACACTTCCCGTGGCAGGGTCACGCCAGGGCACGGCATGAGGCAGGACTGCATTGCCACTGCCCTACGGTGCCACCAGCACCCCACAGCCCCTGGCAGCCCCATGCTGCTCCATTGGGGTGCTGAGGCCAACTTGGGGGTTGCTAGTACCACTCCCCTCAACTAATCCTGGTTTTGTTCTGGTTCATTTGGCATCTTCTTCTGCCCTTGAGCCAACCTTCACCTCTAAGATTGGGGATGGCGACTGGGGACCTGGGGATGCCCCCATGCCCACCTGGGTGGGTGGTGGGGCACTGTTGTCAGTGCCCATGGCTCTGATGCCCTGTCTCCTTTGCCTGCAGGCTGCCCACACGCCCCTGCCCGCCGGGGGCCCCCCTGCCATGGCCATCGTGCAGACGCTGCCAGTGCCCCTTGAGGCCGTTGCTGAGGGTGCCACACAGCTCCGCGCCACCGCCCGCTCACCCCCTGCCGCCATGGGCAGCGTGGGCAGCCTCCTGCCCGTCCGGCCTCGCCATGACTGCGCAAGTGATGGGGACCCCTCCACTGCCTCCTTCTGCAAGCAGGAGGGGCTACTCCGGGCCACTCCTGAGGAGCCCCGTGTGTCTGTGCCCGGTGTCACCCACTCCTATGCCAACGGGGGCTTCTGTGGCGACTGGCTTGATGCCTCCTCTCCTGTCAGCCCCTGTAGCGACTCAGATGATCTCCGTGATGACCAAGCACCATGTGATCACCTTCGGGGGCCTCCCCCCAAGCTTGTACCTGTCTCTGGCAAGCTGGAAGAGGTGGGAGGGGCAGCAGGAGGGTGGGTGGGTGTGTGCTGCAGTGTTGACTTTCCACCCTGTGCCACACTGGGACTGTTGGCTCAGATGTGTGAAATGGGGTCATATGGCCACAGTTCTGGTGTCCCTGCAGAAGTGGCAATCCCTATGCTTTTAGTGTCCCCCTCCATCGTGCCAAGGGTGTCTGGGGAGCTCAGCTGGACACCCATTGATGTGGGTCATGAAGTGGGTGGTGACTGGCCTCTGTGTCCTTTGGGGTGTGAAGGCATCAGGGCTGGGGGCACCCACTGTAACATTCCTAGGCAGCCCTTCTTGGGGCTAATGGGTCCTCCCCAACTCCTCACTCTCCCTTCTTTTCCTGGCAGAATGTGGAGAAGACCCTGATCCGCCCCATGGCCTTCAAGCCAGTGGTTTCCAAATTTCGGAATGCCCAGCCAGGCACGCGCCTGGGGCTCTCGGAGAGCCAGGTGAGCCTCACTCACTTGCTGGGTGCTGAGAAGCCTGGCTCTCTGAGCTGCCGTGCCAGCACCCTCTCGGACTCGGGGCGCAACTCCCTCTCCAGCCTGCCCACTTACAGCACGGGCTGCAGCCAGCACCCAGAGGTTGGTGCCCTGCCGACCACCCCGCATGGCCCCCTTGACCCGCCGGGGGGCTGCCGCCCCTCCAACTCGGACAGCGGGCGCTCATCCTCCAGCAAGAGCACGGGCTCGCTGAGTGGCCGGGGCCGGCCCTCCTCGGAAAGTGGCTCCTGCGGGCGCTCTCCGCTGCCTGGTGAGGAGGCCATGCTGGTGCGGGAGCTGGAGGACAAGCTGCGGGAGAGGGAGGCTGAACTGCGGCTCCTGCGTGACAACCTGGATGAAAACGAGGTGGCCATCTGCCAGGTATGTCCCTGGTGTCCGCATGTCCTGTACCTGTCTCCCTCCCTGGAGACAGATGTGGACATACCCCTTGGTTGGGAGTAGGGACCCACTTTGAAGACCCGTTACAGACCCTTGCAGGGGGATACTTTTTCCTGTGGGTCTGGGTATGTGGGTTTTTCCCACCAGTTGGGTGGGAAATGTAGTATGTAGTCCATGGGGGAGCCTCATATGGCCCATGGGACCAGTTGTACAGACTGGGGTGCCTTATCTTGGGGTGCCCTTTTTTGAATGAGCCTGAGACCTGTGGCTTCTCCCTGCCTGTGATGCTGATCTTGGAGATGGCAGGTGAAGTGGGAGGGTGCCGTGCTGCCTTCCCAGCACCTATGCATCCCCTGGCCCAGGTGTTTGAGGAGAAGCAGCGTCGGTGTGAGCAGGAGCTGGAGGGGCTGCGGCAGCGTTGTGCGGCCCAGGCACGGCAGGCCGCCCATGCAGCACATCGGGGGCAGCAGGTCCTGCAGCTCCAGGTGCTGCAGCTGCAGCAGGAGAAGAAGCAACTGCAGGAGGACTTGACCCAGCTGCTGCAGGAGCATGAACTGCTGGAGCGTCGCTGTGCCTCCTTCCAGCGGGAGCGCACTGAGCTGGCACCCCGGCTGGAGGAGACCAAGTGGGAGGTGAGTCAACCAGCAGGACCAGGCATGTCAGGGGGTGCAGGCTGTGGCCGGGGGATCCTGGCCGGCACCTGAACCCCATTGTCCCCACAGGTGTGCCAGAAGTCAGGAGAGATCTCTCTGCTGAAGCAGCAGCTGAAAGAAGCGCAGGCGGAGCTGGCGCAGCGGGGCGCTGAGCTGCTGGGGCTGCGGGCTCAGCTGCGGGAGGCGCGGGCGCAGCTGCAGGCAGGCGAGCGGCGGGCGCAGGGGCTGCAGGAGGCCGCCCGCCTCAAGGCGCTGGAGCTGGAGGTCTGTGCCAATGAACTGCAGCGCCGCAAGAGCGAGGCCGACCTCTTCCGCGCCAAAGCCGGCCGGCTCGAGCAGGAGGTGGTGGGGCTGCGGGAAGCTGCCCGTGGGCGATGCCCACCAGGCACTGGTGAAGGGTGCCCCCCACCTGGTGAAGGATGCCCCCCAGCCAGCGAGGAGCCCCGGGGCAGTGTGGGGCTGCGGCGGCAGCTGGAGCAGCTGCGGGCGGAGGTGGCCCTGGAGCGGCGGCGTGGACAGGAGCAGCGGGATGCCTTCGAGCAGGAACGCGGCACGTGGCAGGGCGAGAAGGAGCGGGTCATCCGCTACCAGAAGCAGCTGCAATACAGCTACATCCAGATGTACCGGCGCAACCGGCGGCTCGAGCAGCGGCTCCAGCATCTCCGGCTTCAGGGCGAGGACCCCCCGCCTGAGCCCTGTGATCCACCTGACCCACCCTTTGAGGAAATAACAGCCACAGAGATCTGAGATGCTGCCTGCCCTTGCCCCATGCTTGGAGGGCTGAAGGGGCCTCCAGCCCCTGTGATTTTGGGAGCTGTAGGGGGGCCCCTGTTCTCCCTCAGCTCTGCAAACTGCTGCCACTGTGAAGGGGCGGGGGAGACCACAGGCACTGCCCCCTCCCCAGCGTTGAGGTCTTGGGGCAAGGGTGTATCAGTGCCCACAGTGAGGGGTGCCCGTGAGATGTGGGGTCAGGTGGGTGCTGAGTCCTGGCCTTGGGGCCGCCCAGAACTGGTTTCTGCTGATCCTCTTAGCTCCTGGGGATTAGCGGCACTGGCTTCAGCCAGGGTCACCTTGGGCAGGGGGAGGGCTGACTTGTCCCCTCCCTCTCATCCCTGCTGGCACTGTCACCCAGTCACTTGGCATGTGCCCTGTCTCTGCCCATGCCAGCCTCCCTCATGCCCCTTTGTGTGTTTGTCAGGGAATTTGTTTTTGTGCCATTTAAAATAACTCTATTTTTATAGGACCTACCAAAACATATCACCCTGTCCCAGCTCACACCTCACCAGTCTGTGCCCCCTCACCCCTGCCACGGGGCATCTTGCCCTCAGTGCCTTTCCCATGCTCTTGCCCCCAGCATCCCTCTGTTTCCCCCTCAAAAAAGCCCATGCCTCTGTGATGCCCAGCCTGCCAGGGGAGAGGGGTGTGGTGCTCCATGTGCCAGCTGGGGACCCCCGGGGATGGGCAGAGGTGGGGGGCCCTGCTGGGCACCCGGGGGGGTCAAACCAAAGGAAAAGTCTGGCTGTGCCCAGCTGTGGCTTGGTCACCCCTGGCTCCAGGGGGGGATTTTTGTACTTTATTTCAGTCATGTCTCGTTCCCAGAGCCTGGCTCATCAGTGTACCACCCGGAAACGGCAATTAAAAACAAGCCCCTGGCTGTGGTTTTTTCAGGACTCTGTCTGCATGTCCAGAGCAGGGTCAGGGACCACCTGTCCTTCCCCTGTGTAGCCAGTGCTGCCCTCCCTCGGGTCCGGCAGTGGGCAGCTGCTCCATGCCCTTGGGGCAGGTCTGGCTCTCATACCCTCTGGCTGCACTGAGACCAGCCACAGCTCGGTGCAGGAATGAGCCATCTGGCTCCTCTGGAACACAGCGTGGCCCCTCGAATAGGGGATGCAGCATCACTCTGGTGGTGGTCCAGGCACCCGCACCACCAGCTCCATGGGCTCCTTGGCTTTGTTGCGGTAGGCCTGGCGGATGATGTCCACAGCCCTCTGGTGTGTGACGTTCTGCAGGCTCTCCCCGTCCACCGACACCAGCTCCTGCCCGGCCTGGGTCCCAGAAGGGAAGGCCGCAGGGTGAAGTGCAGCTACTTTTGGGTTGCCAGGGGACTGCCAGCAACCAGGGGATGGCACCAGGGGATGGGAGTGTCTGGATGTCTGCCCACCCCCTGGCATGTGCTGGGACCCCCGTACCTTGAGGATGCCACTGAGGAAGGCAGCTCCACCAGGGAAGATCTTCTCAATCTTCACCACTGGCTGTGCCCTTGACTCAATACCGCCTGAGATGCTGATCCCTGCAAGGGAGCCACGAGACCCTCACGCCTGGGTAGGCTGGGACCCCCACCCACTCCCAAGCATGGCACCACCTTTCCCTGGGGAGCTGCACTTCTGTCTTGCCCTATTTTGGTAGGTTCTACAGAGATGAGGGACAGGGGCAGGGACAGCTCTTCCCCCGCATTCTCATTTTGGAGGAATGCTCTGGGATTTGCCGCTTGCCAAGGGGGTGCCACTTATCCCACTGATGCTGGTGCCAGAAGGGTCCTCACCCCACCCTTGGAGTCCCACTCATGTGCCACCCACCTAGCGAGTGCTTCAGCTTGGAGAGGGTGACGGTGAGCAGATGATACTCTTCCTCCTCCTCTTCCTCCCTGCCAGCATCTTTGGGGCCATTGGTGGCTGCCCCAGCCCTTGCCTCACCCCCTGGCTCCCCAAAGAGAGGGGCAAGAGGGGGCCGTGCCCGCTGGGGCTTCCCCAGCACTTCGGCTTCTCTGTTGGGCGCTGTCCTGGGGGGTTCCTTGCGCCAGGTGGCCCGGGGACTGCGAGAGTGCCCATGTCCCTTGCCAGGGAGGGGCTCAGCCAGCAGCCAGTTGGGGGGCTGAGGGCCAAGGGTGGGCAGGGGCCGACTGGTGGAGGCATAGGCATCCACTGGCACGTCAGGGAGTGGGGTGTAGGTGCGGGGGTGAGGCCGGCGGGGGCTGGGGGAGGCTCTTGGACGGGCTGGGCTCGCCTGCTGCTCCCCCGCTTCCTCCGGCTCTGGGGTCCCTGCTGGCTTCAGCAGGAATCCGCCACGATAGTCTGCAATGAGAGGGGCTCAGGGATCTCCCCAGGGACCCACAGCCCCTGGGACCCCTGCCACGCAGGCCTCCCATGAGTACCCCAAAGCCCTGGGTCCTTTGCCACCTAGGGCCCCAGATCTTCCTCATCTAGGGACCCCTAGACACCCCAGTTGTCTGCAAGCACTCCACATCCTCCTCCCCAAGAACCCCAGCACCCAAGATCCACAGATGGTGCTGCTCCCAGTCTTCTCAACACCCAGGGCCGCCAGATGCCTTCTTCCCTGGGAGCCCCTGCAGTCAGGTATCCCAGCTCCCTTTCTCCTCCCCCGAACTCCCTCCACCCTGTCCCTGCTGGGCAGCCCGGTGTCCAGGCAGACCCTACAGGTGGCACTTACCAGGCACTGGTGTGATGAGATGTCTCTTGGGGGGGACGTCATGGTGGGCTGGGCGGAGGGCAGGTGAGCGCACTGCAGTCAGGGAGAACTCCCAGTCACCTCCTGAGCTGCACCCACTTTTGACCACTACCTGTCCCCAGTCAAGGTCCCTAGGGGGCTGGGATCTACCTGAGCGGCTCTTTAGGGCATCAAAGGCTTCCAGCTCCAGGGGCATCACCATGCTATCAAACCTGCCCAGGTCTGTGGGGGCCACCACACTCCTGCTAAGGCAAAAAGGTGGGGACAGGTTGTAGCAGCCTCTGGGGTGGAGGGCTGGGGAGCATGTGTGAGGCTCCACTACAATCACACCAGGATGGGCAATACTGGGGTTCCCAGATATTTCCTAGCAGCACTCGCCTCACGTCCCGTAGCAGCAGGACCTTCTCGGGCCGGTCCAGGATGGCCAGCAGCGGCCGCACCAAATCCTCCACGCTGCCCTCGTGCAGGTACTGCAGGCACAGGAGGGGGATCAGTGGAGGGATGCCCCCTCACCTGTTCCTTGGTTTACCTCCCAGAGTTAAGCATGGGCACAGAGTGCTCACCATGCCCCTAGGATGCAGGAGCTTTCTAGGGACGGTCCCAGGGTGGCAGCGCCGCCCTGCCTGCGCCCTGCCTTCGGTGCGTACCCGGGAGCAGTGGCGGAGCACGGCCGTCACCTCGTCGGGGCTGAGGAGACGTGCAGCAGTGTCCTGGATGTGCGGGAGCCGGGCCTCAGGGTCGTTGCCGTTGGGCTGCAGGGTGGCGATGCCCATGGGGCCCAGGATGCTGGCACGCCGGCTTTTCTCTGAGGAGGCACAGCAAGGAGGGGTGGCCAGCGGAGCAAGGACTGCTCCAGCCAGCCCAGAGAGTTCCCCATCCCCCCTACCCCAGCAGCTCACTCCACACCAGAGCGGGACAGACAAGCAGCGCAGGGCCAGGTGCATGCAGAGCCTGCCCCACACACCCCAGGCACACGGGCACCCCATTACCCCGCTTCAGGCTCCGGATGACAAACTTCTGCACAGCGCCTACTGCAAGGGAGATAGAGAGCGGTGAGCGCCCAGGGCAGACAGCAGCAGCACCGCCCACTGTCAAAACTGCATGCTTGGGGAACCCCTCCCTATGCCCCCTGCATGCCAGGGATGTCACAGCACGCCCATAGAAGGGGGAACGGTCCCAGGCGGTCCCAGGCTGTCCCAGAGTCCCTCTCTGCCCTGTCACGCAGGCTGATACCTCTGTCCCCGTCAGAGCGCCCTGGGGACTTGGAGCGTGCCCGGCGATCAGAGCCAGGGGCCTCCTGGCTGGGGGGGGCCCAGCTCTGGCTGGTGGCACGGCCCCCCTTGAAAAAGAGGTTGACAAGGGTCTTGGAGCGGTGCAATCCTGGGGGAGCCCCCCGTGCCCCTTGTCCCTCTGGCTTCTTCTTCCGCTTCTCCTCTGTGGACAGAGAGAAGGGGCTGTTGGAGTGGAGAGGTGAGAGGATGCCACCCCAAATCTTGTCTCAGGGCAGGGAACTTTGGGGGATTGGAGGGGCTACTGGGAGACACTGACTGGAAAAGAGTCCTTCTGTGGGGTGCAGTGGATCACCAGGGGCCATGGGGTTGGGCTTTGGGGTGCCTGGCAAGTCCCAGGGACAGAGTTGGGGCTATGTGGGGTTATAGGATACCCAGGACTGGTGGTCAGGGGTTCATATGGGCTACAGGGTGCCAGGGTAGAGACCAAGATGTTTGCTATAGGAAGCCCAGGAGCGGGGTCCAGGTATCCATGTGTGTCAGGGACTACAGGATGCTTGAGTGGGGGACAGGCTCTCCACATGGGGCAGGGCCTGAACTGTGGGACTCCCAGGGCTGGGCGTGCAGGGCTGGAAGGAGACTGCAGTCAGGGTTGAGTCCCATGTGTGGGGCTGTGCCCCAGTGCCTACCGGCGACAGTGAGATCACTCTGGGAGCGTGTAATGGGCTGCCGTGGCCGGCTCAGCGCCAGCAGAAGCGCCGTCTTGGGTGAGTGGGTGAAGGTCCGGCGCGGGTGGGTGCCAGGGGTCTCGCGGGTGCCCTGGCCCCGGATGGCCGTGTCCCGCAGCAGCTCGGGGGGCCGCACTGTGCGCCGTGTCTCTGGCAGCCCCTCAGTGGCTGGCTCGGTCTGCATGGCCCGCTCGGCACGTTCCCGCACCCAGCCCCGCCGTGGCCCGTCCTCCGTGGAGATGGCCACATCCACGGTGCGGGCTGGGGGCACTGGGGCAGCTGCCCCCGGCCCATTCACCACCCCTGGTGCTGGTCCTGAGGAGTAGGAGGAGATGGAGGAGCTGGTTTCCGAGGTCTGAGCCAGCTGTTGCAGCTGCCCGTTGGTCACTGCAAAGGCACAGTAGGGACACACTGTGACACACTGTGGGCCACCTAGAGCTCCATGTCCCTCCCAAAGACAGCAGACACAGGGAACCCTCAGGGCCACGGGGACCAGTGGACTACTGGCCATTGCATAGCGATCATCACATCCTCTCCAAGAAAGTGGACATGTAGGATGCTGTGAGATCACAGGGACCACAAGCTGCTGGCCATGGCAGGGGGCTATTCATGCCTCCTCCAAGATGGGGGACAGCTGGGACCTTGCAAGTCCATCAGGCCTGTGGGCATGCTAACAGTGGCACCTGCTCCCTCCAAGGCCTTGGGATCCCATGGCATGCAGCCCTTTTCTCTCCCTACAGTGGTCAGACATCACACACGTGGGAGTCCAAGCCCCACCGTGCCCCAGCCCAGCACCCCGCCAGTACCCGCACGGCACTGCCCTTACAGCGACTGAGCCAGCAGTACTCGGCCACCAACTCCTTGTAGGCAGGGAACCGGCCTGTCTCCTAGGCACAGGGGGAGAGGATAAGGGGGTCAGTGAGTGCTGGCTGCCCTGGCAAACTTGATCTGGTGCCAGCCATGAATAATGCATGCCCCCCTCCCACCCGCCTGAAACCCAACCAGCCAGCAGCTGCAACAGCCCCCAGCATGGGCTGAGCAGGGGCAGTGCCAGTGAAGGCCAACTCCTGCCTCACTTAAGGGTCCATGGGGCAGGGTGTGGGTACCTTGATCGTGAGCATGATGTGGGTCTGCCCCTTGAGCACCTCCACTGCCTTGCTATGGCTTATGTCTTCAAACTTGACTCCATTGGCTGCAAGGACTTGGTCTCCCACCCGAATGCCGTTTTGCTCTGCCAGCCCTCCAGGGTCCACCCTAGGGAAGCAGGGGGGCAGGATGGGGCCAAGCCCTTGCTGCAGTCCTGCTCCTGCCCCACGCCTCCACTTGGTGGCTCAGCACCCATGGTTGTAATGCCCACAGTCTTCTGAGAGTGGGGGGGCTCTGCCAGAGAGGAGGGGCCGAGTGCCAGCATGGGCACAGCAGAAACTGGGATGTCACAACCCCTTCATGCCCCAGGGCAGCCGTACTTGGAGACGTAGATGCCGAGGCCGAACTCTCTGCCACCGCGGATGTTGAAGCCCAGGCAGTAGTCATCAGAGGTGGTGTAGAGGTGGACGATGCGCCGCAGCCCGTCCTCGGAGCCGCTCTCCGATGGTGTCGAGCCACTTTTCTCTACTACCAGGCGCCTGTTCACCACATCCACCCTGGAGCATGGGTACAGTGTAGGTAGTCTCAGGGATTTGGGTATTGTCCTCCAGCAGGATGGGACCATTGGTGGCACTCAGTGGAGGAGAGTGATGGGGATGGGGGATGTTTAGGATGGGGTTTGCACCCACCCTACCTGCTCCAGACCTTTCTATCCCATCCTGTATCCCACCCTGGTCTCTCCCCACCTTTGCCAGAGACTTCTGATGCCTCTCCACCCTGGCAGTCTCCCAGGGATCCTCCCTGTTGCCCAGAATCCCTCACCAACCTCCTCCACCATACCCTCCATGGGGTTGGGTTTTGGGGTGCTGGCATGGGAGATGCCCTGCTCACCACGCCGTCTTCTCCTTAGAGAATTTGATTCCTGGCACACGGCCCATCCGCCGGACCACCATGCGGAGGCGGTTGTTGCCGGTGAGGACCTTGACAGCGCTGCTCATCGTGATGTTCTCCAGACTCACACTGTTCACCTCTGTGATCTTGTCGCCAACACACAGCCCGGCCTGCTCTACAAGGGACACATGGCTCGTCTGGGCACCTGACCTGGTACTGATGGTCTTGTTTGACATTCCCTCCCTCACTGTCTCCTTAACCTGATCTGAACCCATTGGGAACAGAGGCAGGGGTGCCTGACAATTGCACTGAGTGGCTTGTCACCTTGCTGCGGCTTGGGATGGAGCTCAGAGTCATTGGCTCAGGGCTGTCTGCTCCTGTGTCCTGCCCTTCACTTTGGACAGCCTGCAAATCTCATGGCCAAAGGCAGCAGGGAGCAAATGGTGGCTTTCCACCATGAAGGGTGGCATTGTCGCTGTGATCCCATGTCACTGAAAGCTTCTTGAGAGGGTCTTGCTGGCATTTGCCTATCTTCACTGGTGTCCCTCACCATGACCCTCTTACCAGCAGTGCTTCCCTCCTCCACTTTGCTGACAAAGATGCCCAACCCATGCTCGGAGCCGCCACGGACGCTGAAGCCCAGTTTGCCGTCCACGCTCTTCTCCACTGTGATGGCATTGATGACATCACTCTCGTTGCTGCTGGCTGTGGGGACAGGGGAGAAGATGAGTCACACATGCTGCGTGTGAGCAATCGCAAGGGGTGTCTCTCTTGCTGGGAACATCCCCAGGCCCAGGACAGCCCTCCCCATCCCTAGACCCAGGGAATTCAGCCATTGGGGCCCTCCTGGCCGTGGGGGTGGGCAGGGGGCTGGGACACCCTACGCACCTTCGATGGGGGCATTGATGAGGATGACACGGCCCATGGGGGAGGCGGCACGGCTGCTCCGGGTGGTCCCATTGAGCAGGCGGCTCTGCTTGCTGAGGAGGTAGCGGGGAGCCAGGCTGGCTTCACTGCTGGAGCTCCGTGACCGGCTGCCTGTCGTCATCCCCGACAGCACTGCGTCCCAGTCCTGGGCCATGGTGGTGCTGGGCACTCCGGTGTCCCGGCGTCTGGCTCAGGGCTGGCTGCGTCCTCACAGGGCCAGGGCTGCCCGTCAGCCAGCGGGGGACATGGCATAGTCCAGCAGCACATGCCCGGGCTTGGGCACCGCTCTTTTTTAGCAGTGCAATGCTGGGGGCAGCTGGCCTGGGTACTCGCCGCTGGCAAGACAGGTCCCAGGCGCAGCAGCACAGCCTGGAGGGACAAGGAGCTTTGTGACCCCCTCTCCAGCCTGATCCCTTCCCATCCTATACTGTCCCAAGGATCAAACAGTCACATAGCTCCTGGGTAGTACCATGGGGGTGTGTGCCCTGCCCTGGGGTAAGGATGCTGGGGTGAAAAAGAGCTCTCCCTTGCAGTGTAAATCTGGAACAGGGGATGCAAAGGGGCTTTTCCTGACAGCATAAATCCGGAAAGGCTCCAGAAAGGGGACATGGGGACATTAGCTTTATGCTAGAGAGCAGGACCTGATCCCTCTGGCCATTCCTCCCTGGAGCCCTTCTGAATTCCCAACGCCATGCGGCTGGAGACGGGTGCACCAGTCCACAAGGCAGTTCCCGCGGGGATTTTCCAGGCGTGGGTGAAACGCCACCACGGTCCCCCCCCACTTCATTCCCCGCTCGCCCCAGCCTGACCTCAATAAATAAGTGATGGCCCCGGCTCCGGGGACACGCCGGCATCCCCGCCGCTAACAGCCCCCCACAGCGCCCACCCATTACCCCCCGCTAGCATCAGATGCGGGTGCCCCTTCCCCGAAGGAGCGCAGGGGACCCCCTACCGCCGTCCCTCCCTCTCCCCCGCCCCGTGCCCTCCTCACCTGTCCCCATGGTGCCACCTGCGAAAGAGACACCTGGCAGCAGCGCGGGGGGGAAGGCGAGGCCGGGGGGCAGCACCGCCTCCTGCCCCCCCGGCCGCGGGGATTGGCTTTCCCTGTGGGACCGGAAAGGCCATCGGACGCGGGAGCTGTCAATCGAGAGTGGCCGGGGCTGGCCTTGCAGCTGGCGGGGGGGGGGCAGTCCCGTGGGTTTCCCCCTCGAGGGGGTCCGGGGGCGCGTCCCCCCGCGAGGCTGCGTGTGGCAAGGGATGTGGTGTCCCCCCTGACCTCCTCCCTTAGCGCAGAGCATCCCGGGGGCACACAGGGGAAACTGAGGCACGGTCAGGGGAGGGGGAGTCTCGTGTCCCCCCGCTTCGCTCACTCCGGTGATGCGAGCCGGTATCCCCCCGTGTCCCCCTTCCCGGGGGGCATCGCCTCCAGCCCGGGCCGGCCGTGACCCCCCGGCGGGGCCCGGCGCCGCCGGCGCGAACCCGACACCGCGGCGGTTTCAGGTGATGCGCGGCGGC
>VZSE01008194.1:29217-91928 GCA_013398275.1 Promerops cafer | reverse complement strand
GCGGGCGCTGTCCCAGGAGCCGTGAGTGTGGGGGATGCCCCGGGTGCCTATGCAGGGGGGTCACGCGTGGCGGGAGGGATGCTCGGCGTGGGAAGGAAGGGAGCAGAGCCCCGCTTCTCGCGGGGAAGGGCGGGTGTGGAAATAGAGCCGTGCCGGGTGTGTCGGTGCCTTGCCGGGAGACACATTCCTCCTTCCAATGCCCTTCCTCACTCCGCTCTCCCGGTGCTGGCAGCAGATGTGGCCCCTAAGTGGTGGGTCCCTGTCCCCTTCTCTGTGACCGGGGTGCTCTCCTGGGGTGGGGGGTCCCTGTCTTCTGGTGGCTGGTGTAAACCAGGTCGTGTGTTTCCCTTTGGCACATTGCAAGGTGCAGTCCCATTGCAGCTGGCACCACCCACAAACTGCCTCGTGGGCTGGATTCGCTCAGGAGTCGCTGCTGATCTCCTTTACAAAAGCGCTTCCTGTTCAGTCCTTGTCCCCCCAGGCTGGGGGAGCACCAGAGCTGCTGCAGCAGGGATGTGGGGGGGACACACAGGCACCACATCCCATTTAACCCTTTCGTGTCCTGCCCTGCCAGAAGATGCCACCGTCCTTGCCTGCCACCATCAACATCCGGGAGCCCCGCTGGGACCAGAGCACCTTTCAGGGCCGGGCCAAGCACTTCTTCATGGTGACCGACCCCCGAAACCTGCTGCTCTCAGGGGCTACACTGGAGGAAGCCCGACGGGTGGTGGAGGACTACAGGTACGCACTGGGAGGACGGACGTACCCTCAGCACTGCTCCCAGGCAGGAGCCATTCCCAGGAGTGGGAATAGAAGTGATGCTGGCCCCCCTGGCCAAAGCCCTCAAAACTGCCTGGCTGGTCCCTAAGGCATCTCCCAGCTGCCGCAAACTGGGCCAAACAGTTTGGCCATGTGTGCTGGCAGAGGGTCTTTCAACAGGTGTTACCCTTACCTGGCAGGGCAGGCACCGTACAGCCTGGGCTGACAGAGGACCAGCTTTGGCGGGCAAAGTACATCTATGACTCGGCTTTCCACCCTGACACGGGCGAGAAGATGATCCTTGTGGGACGCATGTCCGCTCAGGTCCCCATGAACATGACCATCACTGGTTGCATGTTGACCTTCTACAGGTACCTGTCCCCTCCTCACCCCAGGACCAAGAGGATGCCTGGAGGATCCTCCTGGCTCTGGGGTGAGGAGGGGACACTTGTCCTGTACCCCACTCATACTGGTGCTGTAGTAGCATGGGTGGCATCCCCCAGTGTCTCCAGCACCGTCCTCTCTCTGGCAGGACCACACCAGCTGTGCTGTTCTGGCAGTGGGTCAACCAGTCCTTCAATGCCATTGTCAACTACACCAACCGCAGTGGAGATGCACCCATCACCCCCAGGTAAGCATCTCTCTCACCAGGTCCTCGAGGCATCCCAAAACACCAGGGGGGTGCCTTGAATGGCAGGGAACTGTGGGAGGGGGCAATGGAGACCTGGTGAAGGCAGAGATGGATGCCATTGGGGCTGTCAGGGTTGGTGGTACAGCTGAGAGAGGAACCCAGGTGTCCTGGTGCTCTTGAAGGGCATGCTGTTTCTTCCTTTGGAGGGGCAACTGGGATGGGGAGAGCCTGGCTTACTGGTGTCACTTCCTGCTCTTTCAGCCAGCTGGGGACAGCCTATGTGAGTGCAACCACGGGGGCAGTTGTCACAGCACTGGGACTCAAATCGCTCACCAAGGTAAGCTGATCCTTGGCCATTGCAACTGGGGGACGTGGCCCCTCCCCCTGGGATCTCCCTGATCTTTGTGCTGAGCAGGGGATTCACCTGGAGTGGGGGAGAAAATGAAGAAAAGGGGTTTGCTGGGGTTGCCCACACAAGCCAACTGCTCTCACCGGAGATGGCTGTGGAGATGGCCTGTCCCCCCAGCCTTGCTCTGGATGTATCTCCAGGCTTCCTTCACCTTAGTTCCTGTCCAGGCCAGGGACCCCCCAGACCCTATGGTCTGTGCAGCTTTTACCAGCTGAGAGTTGCAGGGGAGGAGGGAACATCTTTCCCCCAGTGGGGCTGGGACACCCCAAGGTCTTGCCGGAAGATGGAGGCAGACCCAGGGACAGCCAGCTCTGCCCCCAGACCCTCTACGTGATGTTCTCCTGCTTTTCCCCCCAGCACTTGCCAGCCATCATCGGCCGGTACGTGCCTTTTGCGGCCGTGGCAGCTGCCAACTGCATCAACATCCCGCTGATGAGGCAGAGGTGAGCCCCTGCGGTGGGACAGGCTTGCCTCAGGGTTCGTAGGCACCGGTGGGGAATGCAGGGACTTCCTTGTTGATCCTTGGCTTGAGGGGTTGGCCTGAGGGTACAGGCACCTGATTGCAGCCCAGAGGGTTATTGGTCCCTGTACAGCCCTGTTGAGGACTGCTGCCAAATGTGAATGTGAGTCCAGCTGAGACCCCCCTCTGCTTTATTGTGTAGCCAGTGGATGGGGTAAGGAGGATGCCTGCCTCCCTTGGAGACATGTCCCTGTCCTGTGTCCTGATCCTGTCACCCTTGTGCCCTTGTGGCCCCCTGTCGCCCTCTGTCCCTGTAGAGAGCTCAAGCTGGGGATCCCTGTCACAGATGAGAATGGGAACCGCCTGGGTGAATCCACAGCAGCAGCCCAGAAGGCCATTTTCCAGGTGGTGGTGTCCCGCATTGGCATGGCGGCGCCGGCCATGGGTGAGTGTCCCCTCCTCCACCTGTGTTGGGAGATTGCAGCTGATCCCTGGCAGTGTGGGATGGGGTCCCACTGCTGGCAGGGGGCTGTGAGCACTGGGAGCTCATCTCCTTCTTCCCTGCCTCAGCCATTCCGCCGGTGATCATGAACATACTGGAGAAGAGAGCTTTTCTGAAGGTACTTGTGAACCTGGGATGGGCGGGTGGACGTAGGGACACCCACCAAGCTTGGCACATTGTTGACATCCCTCCGGGCTGGCGCCCTGTTGGGGAATAGACACCGTCCTGCCCTGTCTACTGCACTGACACACATCCTCTCCCTGTCCCTGGCAGCGGTACCCGTACCTGAATGCTCCCCTGCAGGTCGGCCTGGTGGGACTCTGGTAAGTCCTCCTCCACCAATGAGCATCGCTGCCCTGGGCAGAGATCAAGCCCAAGTGTATGGGACAGTGCTGCTGGGAACCCTGCTTGGCAGTGGGGGGAAAGAACTGCCCCAAAGTTTCCTGGGGGGACGCCAGAGCTTGGCCAGGCTAGTTGCACTCCAGGCGGATGGGATATGAGGTTCTGGGGCCAGGAGTTGTTTTGCTTCATTTTGGTGTCTCTCAAGCCTGCCATGGGCTCCTGCTCAGCATTGCTGTTCCCCCACATAATCGGGGGACAGACTTTGCCCCACCTCAGGAGCCAGATGCAGGGTCTGGAGCTTGGAGAGGGCATCAACTGTAGCCCTTTCCTGGCTGAACACCCGGCACAGCTTGGGCTGCCTCATTGCTGCTCTGGGATCAGGCCATGGGTGGGTGTGGGTGATTTATGCAGCCCAGCTTCACCTTTCTGTCTTTCCCTTGCAGTTTGGTGTTCGCCACCCCGTTGTGCTGTGCACTCTTCCCACAGAAAAGGTACAGACAGGCACTTGGCCTGCACGTGTGGCTCCTGTGTGGGATGGGGGTGCTCTCTGACTCCCAAGAGATTCTTTTGCTTCTTTGAGCAGTCAGGGGCTTAAACCTGTGCACACACTTCTCTGTGCACAGGCAGCAGTGCAGACTCAAGGGTCTCTGCTGGGCCACGGGGACAGCATCCCCATGGGGTGCAGCAGGTAGTTTCCAACCTGAGGCCACCGGTGGGAATACCCCCTCCAACCTCTGTATCCATGTTTCCTCTACAGCTCAATGCCTGTGAGCAACCTGGAGCCCGAAGTCCAAGATCAGATCCGGAAGAAAGATCCATGGCTGGAGACAGTCTACTTCAACAAAGGGCTCTGAGCAGGGTCCTGGGGTGGCCGGGATGTGCCCCACGGAGCTGCCGGGCCAGCGCGTTGCTGAGCTTCGCCCTTTGGATCCCCTCGGGGCTGCCGCCGCTTTCCCTTGGCCGTTGTGTGTCCATAGGTCCCAGGTGCTCAGCCCTGCATTCCAGGGTGCCTGCAGCCATGCAGCACCACACCCAACCCTGTCCCCGTGCCTGGCTCGGCCCTGCTCTGGCGACCTCCTGGCTGGCACCCTGGCGCACTCTTCCTCGCTGGGTGTGCCTGTAGCTCTGTGCAGTGCACAGGGAAGTGCAGGCAGCAACACCAGGGATCTTGTGAGCTGTGGTGGAGGGGAAAAAAAAGTGAGATGAGGAAGAAAACGGTGCTCCCCAGCTTTAGGAGGCAGCAGAGAATGAGCAATTGAAGGTGGAATACCTCTGGAGGCACCCTACAGTGCCCAGCGGTTCAGCAGCTGGTGCCTGGGGATGGCAGAGCAGCTTTGGGAGAGGAAAACTCCCCATACCCAAAATAGCCGGGGGTGAATGATCAATTGCACGTAGTGGGTTGAACTCAGAGTGGGGGGCTCTTCCAGCCCAGGCGTGTGCTCCCAGCTCACCTTCTGCTCTCCGCCGGGCTGCTCTGGGGGTTTAATCTGGCTTTCTGCTGCTTCCATCCCCAGAGCAAATGGCACATTTTAATCCCAGAAAAGTCTTGGGTTTTGTTCTCATTTTAATGCTGTCTGCGTTCAGGGCTGGGCTTCCCCTGAGGGGTTACTCTACCCCCTCCTGGAGTGCTTGCTTTCAGGTGGACCTTCTCAAATAGCTTTAAGTTCACCGTGGTTTCCTCTAGATAGTTTTGATATACATATCATGTACCTATATATACCAAACAATAAAGGCAGATTGTTCATACAAAACCAACAGCAAAGAAAAGTGTGCTGCTCCTCACTTTGTATATGGTGGAAAGGGACTGCTATTGGGGTGAGGATGGGAGCAGGAGGGAGGGGCAGGCTGGCTTTTGGGGTGCCTCTGCACCCCCTGGGGCTGGGTTCTGCTCCCTGCTTTCCAGCCCGCTGCCTTTGCAGCAGCTCTGGCTGGCCTGGCATGTGTTTAAGCTTATCCAGCTGTCAGGAGGGCTTTTTTTAGCACAGCCGGCTTTGGACGTTGCCGCTGTGCAGAGAGCTTTGCTAAGCTGCTGCCCTGGATGCTGCTGGTTTGGAGAGGCCAGAGCATCACCCTGGCTCTGCCCACACTCACACCCCCCCTTGCAGCCCACTCACAGGACAATCCTGGCCCAGCTCCTGTGCCTTCCCTGCAGGGCTGTTTTTATCCCACTTTCAATGTACTGCTATCGGGGAGCACATCGCTGCTGTCGCAGGACCCTGCCAAGCCTGTGGGCAGCAGCTGCTTCCCCCTCAGCTTTCTGTCCGACCAGGGCAGTGAGAAGGAGCGATGGATGTCCATCCAGGGAGAGGAGGGATGGAGGCAACCGTGCTCCGCTGCAAAGGCCAAGATGGGGAGATGCAGCAGTGACGAGATAAGGGCCAGGCAGCCCAAAGCCCCCCTGTGCCACAGCTTCCACAGCTGGCAGGGGCTGGCAGAGGCCAGGCTCGAGCTGCTCCCCTCGAGGGGCAGCCAGGAGACCACCTGCACCCAGCACCCACCCAGGGTGGGGAAGTGAGTGGATTGGGACAGCCACATCAGGGATCTGTCCCCCTCCTTCTCCCGGCTCTGGAATATTGCAAATATCTCCCCTGAGCCAGCCATTGGCAGCTTATAAATAATGCAGCCCCTTGCTGTGCAATAAGGGCTTGTCAGTAGCTATTCTGCTCTCATAAATTAAAGATGAAAAGGTACAAGGCTCTTGCCAGAAAAATGAAGACAAATTTTTAATAGCTTGCCAAGACACAGGGAGATGGAGCGCTCAGGAAAAATGAATTACGTTTTTATTATGTGTTTTATTGTGGTATAATTGAACGGGATTATCTGAGAATACAATATATTTCCAGAGCAGTGTAGAGAAAACAAAAATAATGATGACACCTGCCTCCTCCCACACACACCACCCTCCTTGTGTGTGCTGGCTGGGAGCTGGTCCTGAGCTGCTGGTGGCCACCAGAGGCAGAGATGGAAATGGGAGGGACATGAGACCAGAGACACACATGCTCGGGGTGGCTGGGTCCAGCTGAATGGGTCTGGCTGGGCCGAGTCTGGGCTCACCCCAAGAGCCCCCCAAGAGCTGTGAGGCTGGAATACAGGCCAATGTGGTGTTATAGTACTCGGCCGCACAGAGCCACTGAGTGTCTTTAATGTGTCACCTGCTTTCATTCCATCCCTGAGATCCCCTTTGGTCTGTCCCACACCTACACAAGCTGGCACCACAAGGCAGAGACATTAAAAACTCACTTCTGGAGTGCTGCAGGTCTGGGGTGCTGCCCTACAAACCAGCCAGCCACGGTGTCTGTTCTCTCCTGGAGCTGGCAGCGGTGCAGACTCAGCCACTTCGCTGCGCTAGGGAGAACCTGTCCCCGTAGATTCCCCTGACTGGGGGAGAGAAAACTGACTTCGTCTTTGAGTTTTGGGGGGCTGACAAGCCCAAGAGGCTTGATGCATGTGCAGGGGAGCCCAGGATGCAGCAGGGGATGCAGGGGAGCAAGGATGCTCAGTCCCTTCCCGAGCTGGCTCATCACAGAGGTCAAGGGCCAGTCCCAGAAAGACAGCAGTTGGATGTCCCCAGGGGTGCTGGGGGTGCTGGGCGGCGCTGGGCTGGGGACATCGATTGGTCCCTGGCATTTTTAATGAGCTGCCCGACCACATGCTTTAACCTTGCCCATAATGAGGGCGAGCAGCAACAATTCCTACCGCCTCAGCCGGCTCCCCCAGCCTTAATGAGCTAATCAATACTTGTTCTCAGCTTAATTTCCAGCTAATTGCTCTTTAATGACGCCTGGAAATGGGCAGCCTCTTGCAGGGGGGAGCGGGCAGGCTCCCCCTCCCCAGTGCCCGTCCCCAGTGGCAGGGGGTGCCGGGGTGGGTCACCTTCCCTGGCTGCGTCCCAGCCCTGCTGGCGTTTCTGGAGGCTGGGGAAAGGGAGGGTGGCAAAGGCGACAGCGAGCGCGGTGCTTCTGAGCTAGCAGCACCCTGTGGAGCACCCACCCCGTCTGGGGGAGCCATGCAGTCCTGAAGACCAGGGCAGGCTGAACAGAGGATCCCACCATCACAGGAGGATGTGCCCAAGCCCCTCAGGACACTACATTGCGGTGAGGGCTCCCAGGCTCGGCTGACATTGGGGCTTTTAGAGTGCAGGAAGATAAGGGTGGTGGGGCTGAGGTGTCCATGCATTATTCCAGGTTCTGCAGCCCCCAGGAACAGGGTCAGTGTCACCGCAAGGGGCCGGGGACGAGGCCAGCAGTGCCCTGGAGGTGGCAGCAGAGACCCCGCAGCCGCCACCGCACCCCTGTGCCGGGGCGGCCCCGCGGGCCGGGCGGGGACACGGGGGGGCTCCTGTTTGCTGCGGGCTCGGGGTGTGGGAGGAGCCGGGCGGGTCACGGGGCGGTGGAACCCGCGCTCACCCGGCACCGGAGTGTCAAAGTTGGCACGACCGTGCCGGTGCGGGCACGTCCCGGGAATGCAGCCCCCGCCGTCTTTTCGGTTCCTGCCCCCGTGTTATTCGACTTGCGCTTGGATGGGGCTGGTGGGAAAACCTCAGGAAACGGCATGATTCCTTCTGGGATGGAGCTGAGCCGCGGCTCTCGCCGGGGACCCCGGGCAGACTGGGCACCGCGGTGTCCCTTCCCGCTCGGCCATCGCGCCTCGCGGCCGGCTGACCCTGCGCACAGCTGCAAGCGCTTCCCCAAGAATTTGCTGACGGGTTGGTTCTTCAGAAGAATTTGGTCTGGAAAAGACTGGAGAAACCTGAGCCTGGCTGCTTCCTAGAGCGGGTCCGGCCTGGCACGCAGGCAGGGGTGACCTGCCTGCTGCCCATGCCTTGTCCCCACAGTGGAACTCTGGAATGTGGCTGGGGCCCCTCGAGAACCACTCAGCCTTGGTGCGGGCTGGCCAGAACAGGGCTGTTTGAGGCTGTCAGACAGCAGGAAACAGAGTGTATTTGATGTGAAATGAGAGAGATTTGGTTTATTAACAGAAGGAGACCCCCACGGCCCCAGGCAGTGTGCCAGCAGCATTCTGTCCCAGGATCTCTGGTGACATTTGCTTCTGCTGTGACATAACCCACATTCTCAACCTCACCAGCCCAGCCCCAAGGTTGATCACCAGCCCAGCCTGACATGACGTACATTGAGTCACTTGGCCTAGGACTTTTTTTCCAGAGTGGATTTTTCCCTTGGCTTTGTCTGCCATAAACCCCAGATTGCTATGGGGTGTCTGGGGGATCAGCCCAAAGCTGCGGGGGGGTCAGTGGGGCCAGGAGCAGTGTGGTACCCCTGATTGGATGTAATGTGTTTCATTCTGATGGCGGAGCTCTGGAGGGATGCCAAGGATGTGGGCCTGCCAGGAGCACCCATGGACTCCTGGCTTCTATGGGACTATCACAAGATGAGATAGTGATGGGGAGCAACCCACCAGGAAGGGAGGAGGAGGCTTTGGTGCTTTAGGCTCAGCCTTCAAAGCCCAGTTCCAGGAGCTTCAATGGGCTCACAAAAAGTGAGGAAAAATGAGAGGTAACTAGCCAGCACTGGTAGGGAGCCAGGAATGCAACTTACCCAAGTGCCAGGCCATGCAGGGCTGTGATCACCCTTTTCCCCACAAAGTTCTCTAGCAACATAAGCCACAAACCCCATTTGCAGCTGCGGCTGTGTTGATTGACTTCAGGTGTGATTGAGCAGAACTCCTTGTTAAGCACAGGTTAGCTCTTCCATCCCTCATTCATAGCTGCTACTGTTTATTAATACATTCAATAGTCTCATTAAGCAGGAGGTTTAATTAACTGCCATGTTTGAGCTCCATCTTTCAAGCTGAGCTAAGCTGCCCTTGGCTTTCTGAGGTTGGGTTGTATTGCTCCACAACTGGAGTTGCTCCTGCTCAGACCTGTGTTTGGATTTCACCTTTGGCCAGGGGTTCTCCCCTGTTCATGGCTGATGCTGCAGTGATGCTCAGGTGAATTCAGCCACCCAGAGGCCATGATAATCCCATGAGAATAAGACACACCAAGTGTTTGGGCCATGACACATGGGCAAAGGAACCACGTCTGGGAAAGGACAGCAGCAATGGGGCTTGTTCCCCCTTTTTGAGAGCAAGAGACACAAATAACCTGAAACACTGATGGTCCATTTTCAGCAGTGCCTGGGATTTATGTGCTGGCTCTGTTTCTGTGCTGGCCAGGAGCTTTGTGAGCAGGAGGTAGCTTATGGGGTCAGGCTTGCTTCACTGCTTTGCCCCCTGTGTGGAGCAGGGGCAAGTGAGGGTGTGCAGGAATGCCTGAATATGCAGGCAGTCCTTCATCTCAAAGCAGGAAGGGTGGTATGGCAGGGATAGCCCAGGAGGCTCAGCACTCCTGTCTGGAGGCTCAGTACTACAGTCTGTCTCTTCTCTGCTCAGGCTCCGACCCAGCTCTGGGGCTGTGTGTAGGGAAACCTCAGCCCTTCCTGAATTTTTCCCTGCTCCCAAAGCAGCTGCAGCCCCAGCTGCTCACAAACTCGTGGATGATGGACCTGAAAACTTGTGGCATGTGGGGACCGAACTCAATAGGCTGGACAAGGGGAGCCAGGGAGGGAGGCAGCCCTGAGCCAAGGGGCTGGGGGCCACAGAGGGGGAGTGGGACGTGAGGCTGAAGGCAGAGCTGGCAGGAAACCCCACTCTGCAGCAGGGGGCTGGAGAGGGGAGTTTGGCCGGCAGAGACAGATTTAAGGGGGCTGAAGCCTGCCACATTTTCCATCGTTAGACATGGCTGGATTCACAGTGTGACCAAGCAAGAGCCCTGGAACCCAGAACGAATTTGCAGGAGGGTGTTGGAAAGCAAAAACAGAATTTTGCAGCATGGTGAAGGAAACCAGATCCTTAGAGGAGTCCTGATTTGCTTGAGCTTCATGGGGGAACTAAATCCCAGAGATTCCTTGCCTGGAGAGGAGCGGGCTGTGTGATCCCCCTGGCATGGCATCCGGAGCAAGATGCAAATGCCTGGTGCCTGTTTGTGCTGCAAAGGCATGCTGGCTCCCCTGCTCCTCAGAGCCAATTCCAGAGGGAAACTGAGGCAGGGACCAGCAAGGCAGCTTGCTAGGGAGGTCTGGAGCCCCAGCCCTGTGCACATGGGTTTTGCACTGCTGTGGCATGGAGCAGCCCCACCATTGCTCCCAATAGCTCCACTCCAGCCAAGGGAACGCCGTGGTTTACACCCCAGTACCCCCTTCAAACGTGGCTCCTGGTGTGGGGCGAGTGCAGACATCCCCCGGGAGTTATGCCCCTGTTTACTTACAACTGCTGCTCAACTTTTCAGTCTGTGTTTCCTAACCAAATTACAGGTTGAGAGATGGTTTTGACCACTTCCTTAGCCATGCCCACCTCTCCCATTCACTTGTCCCCAAGAACTACTGCAAAGGAGGGGACCCCAGTCCCCTCCTGCCCCTTGGATGGGGCGGAGCATTAGCCCAGGTCCCGCACGCGACCGGGGGTGATTCCAGCGGGGAGGTGCCGGTGCCAGAGAGCCGGAGCGGCAGAACCCCGGGGCCAGGGAGTGGCGGGACCCCGGCAGGGAAGGGGTGCCAGCCAGCCCGTGTCCCGGTCCAGGGACGGGCCGCGGGCCCGGAGAGGGGCGGGGGGATTCACGTTTCGCTGACATCACGGCGGTGCTGGAGCGGCCGGGGGCCAGCAGCCCCGGGGGCCAGCAGCCCCGCCGCCACGGCCACTGCGCACCCGCGGCCCCCGGCACCGGCGCCTCCGGTAAGTGGCGGCTTATGGCGGGGTGGCTCCTGGGGGACCCCAAGGGACGTCGTGCCTCTTCCCAGCACTCTTCCAGAACCCCAAGCGCCTGCACCCTAGACATGAGGAGCCAGAGACCAACTTTGCAATTCCCCCGTACCCTTTCTCTGGCCCCCACATCCATCGGGGCATGGAGCCTTACTCCGTACAGACTGGGGTAGGGTGGGCGGGGGGAGGGCTCTAGCACTGGGACCCTCTGCCCCTTTCCACCCCTGGGGCGCCTTGTGGTCTCTGGTAAACGGGTCAAATCTTCACGGTTTTTTATCCGGGGATTGCATGTGTGTAACCCACTATCCGGGCCATCCCCACCCCAGCTCTGGGCTCTGTGAGCCCCGAGAGTGGGGGGTGTAGCTGGGGGGGCTGCAGCTTGCCCTTCGGTGCTGTTCCCAGCGGGACGGGAGGGGACAGCCTGTCTGCCTAGGTCCCCTCCCCAGCCCCCCTCGCTTATGCTGAGTCACCCTGGGGCTGAGGACCATAATTTCACCCCATCTCAGGGAAGGCAGCTAGGGTATAACAGGGAGGGATGTTCGCAAAGGGATTTGGTTGATGGTCACCCTCTCTGGGGACAGGTTCTCAGAGGCCACGTATTCCCCCCAGAAGAGATGGGAAGCCCGGAGTAGATGAGCTTCTTCTTAGCCTGAGTAGGTAATGCAGGCTTGGGGTGTGAGGGCAGGGACCCTGCTGTGCTGGTACAGGCTGACCACACTGGGTCTGCTGTCAGTCCAGTGCTCACCTGTGCACTGAGCTCCTCCATGCTCAGCCTCAGTTGCCTGTGTGATAACTGAGGGGGTCACAAAACCTTCTGGGGAGTGGGCATTTTTTCCCCTGCTTGAGTAGGTGGTGCCTAAAAAGAGGTGTTAGAGCACAGGGAGGCAAAGAGAACAAAAGCCAGGCATGACTGGGAGCATCCTCCTGGCTTGGCTGCCTCCAGCACAGAAAGAGCACCTTGTCTGCAGGATCAGCCACTCCATTGTGCTTGTATGGATGGTGAGGGAGGAAAAAAGGGTTTGTGACTCTTGCAAATGGGGAAAGAAAAGGGGCTTGAGAGCAACTTTTTGACAGGAGACCAGGAGCAGGGTATGAACGAGCTGAATCATAATGTTGTAGAACAGCCTGTCCAGTGCCCTGCCAACCCTGTGGCTTCCCAGGCTGTGCTGGGGTCAGAGTAGGCTGGACTTTGCATGCTGGGTTGCCGAGGGAACAAGGATGAAACCTGATGGGCTGGGGTCATCAGCACTCTCTCTCCAGAATATGTTCAGCGTCTGAGGGCAGGAGCTGGCTGGGTTGCTCCAGGGTGCAAGGCTGTGACTGCAGGGCTGGGGGTGAGAGGGGCTGGGACCATCCCTCCCCTGGACATCATGGAATGCTGCTGCTCAGAGCAAGCCAGCCAGGAGACAAAGGAGTGGGAGACACTTGCTGCACCAGTAACACACTTTCTCCCTCCTCATAGGCCAGGATGGCTCCTCAGATCTAGACAGGGAGACCAGAGCAGTGCCAGAAATCCCCATCCAAGTGACAGTGGGATTGGGATACAGGATCTGCCGTGAGGATGTCTGAAGCCAAGCCCCTCAGCATCTCTTGCCTCGTGCTTTCCTTGCTCTCCTTGCACTGGGCTTTGCTCCAGCTGGGCCAGGCTTTTCCCAGCACCTCTGACTACCTCCAGCGGGGCTGGCAACGGCTGCTGGAGGAGGGGGAGGGCTGCACTGAGTGCCAGCCAGAGGAGTGCCCGATGCCACGCGGGTGCCTGGCTGGCACAGTGCGGGATGCCTGTGACTGTTGCTGGGAATGTGCCAACCTGGAGGGACAGATCTGTGACCTGGACAACACCAACCACTTCTACGGCAAGTGTGGGGAGCACCTGGAGTGCCGGTTGGATGCCGGGGACTTGCGTCACGGAGAGGTGCCTGAGCCCCAGTGTGCCTGCCTCTCCCACCTGGCCCTCTGCGGCTCTGACGGCAAAACCTACGCCCAGATCTGCAGGTTCCTGGAGGCTGCCCACGCCCACCCCGATGCCAACCTCACTGTGGCCCATGAAGGTCCCTGCGAGTCAGGTAGTGGCCCTGGAGCTGTGGGAAGAGACAAGCAAGGGGGTCTGGCTTAGCTGTTTCACCTGGCAACAAAACCACAGGGACAGGACTGCACTGGGGGCTGCTTCATGCAGTGTCAGGTTCCCACTAGTCCCCCCACCCTGCTGCTCTGGGGGAGCCCCTTGCAGATCCAGTGCTTGGAGAAATCTGGGAGCAGCTTTGCCAAGAGGGAGTGGAGTTTATGGGAAGCAACAAATCCTGCTGGAGCAGATGGGGAAGTTCCAGGGAATTGTTAGCGAATTCTTGGCGGCAGGGCTGGGTTCACACTGGCCTGTTGCTCCTGAGAAATGTGCCTGCCTCCTGCAAATAGAAACCAGGGTTGGTTTGGCTTGGCTGTGTGATTTCCATCTCCCATTTAAAACTCAGGTGGGGGCTGAGAGGGGACAGTCTAGCAGGAAGGCCATGCCCCATCCTGCCCAGTCCAGCACAGGTCACCCAGTGCTGTCACTACAGCCTGAGGGGTGTCAAGGTTGACCTTATTTTCTGTAGATCATCATGTTCTTGACTGTACTTTCCCAGGTATATTTGGAAATGGAAACTTTCCCTTGAATTCTGGCTCATGCTATGGGCCAGATCATGGAGCAGGTGTGTGTGAGAAGGGTGGTCCTCACTCTATCCCTCCAGGGAAGGGATGTGGAACCTGGAGCTGTTGGCTCGATCCAGCACTCATCCCTTCATTGCTGGCACGAGCCCTGTGTCAGAGCAGAGGCCTCATTTGGCTGGAAGCTCAACTACCTCATGCATCCTCACCAGCCTCAGGCTGGACGAGCGCCCCTTGGCCTTTCTCCCACAGGAGCAGCGTGCTCCGATCGCTGCGCAGAGCTTTGCTTTGTAACATTGCTGTCACTGCACTCTTCCTGCTGCGGTGTCGCTTGAGCATCATCGCACAGGCGGGGAAACTGAGGCCAGCAGGGATGGCATGGACTGGGGTGGGGAGGGTTGGGGAGGGAGCTCCCAGTCCCAGCTGTGAGGAGGGACCATGTCCTTGGGAAAGGTGAGGGTCTGCCATGGGAGGGAGAGGAGACAGACATGGGAAGGGTCCCAGCATGTCGACGTGAACCAAATGCGGCTGCTGCAGAGACCAGCCCAAGAGAGCCTGTGGGACCTGCCAAGGGGGGAACCTCTTCTGAGCCCACCCTGCTCTCCTCTACCCTCCTCCCCAGAGCCTCAGATCACCTCTCCTCCCTATGACACATGGAACATCACCGGGCAGGATGTCATCTTCGGCTGCGAGGTCTTCGCCTACCCCATGGCATCCATTGAGTGGAGGAAGGATGGCACAGAGATGCTGCTGCCTGGAGATGACCCCCACATCTCTGTCCAGGTGAGTGGTGTGCCCAGGGCATTGAAGACAAGCCCAGGGTGAACCAGTGCTTCTCAGAGCTCATCAGAGCACAACCAGACCTGAGAGTGGTCATACTCTGGGAATGGCCGAGCCTGGCTGCCTGGGGATGAGAAGGGGTGACTGGAGGCTGAATAACATGAGGACTGACTGAGCCAGGGCTGGTGTCTCAGTGGTTGGAGCCATCAGCATAGCTCTCTTCTCTGATTTTCTCTAGTAGATTTTGAACTTATTCATATTCACGGAGTCCTGCAGCAGGGAGATTTCCCCTTGCCTGTCTTTAGTTTGCTGTGTGTGCTGGCTTTACTTGCAGTGCCACTGGCAGGGCTGGAAAGAGGACCTCCTGAGTGCCTTACAGCCTGGCTTGTCCTCTGGTCCTACCAGCACACTCAGGAAGTTCCTGCCCTTTTTTTCCAATCAGCAGGGCTTCCATCCCAGAGCTGGCAGGCCCAGGGGTCAGCATCCTGCCTGCGGCCAGCCCCAAATATAGCACCTGCTGGGTGTACCTACCTCTTAGAGGGTGTGGGCAGAGGCAAAGGGGCCATGCACCTCAGCCAGGCACCAGGGGGGAAGAAACTGTGGTGGAATTGATGGAGGGAGCCAGAAGAGCAGGTGGAACGGCACCATGGCCCCCTTCCATCTCTCTGTCCTTCAAGCCTCCCCGTAACTTGTCACAGGGTCCGACTGAGGATCTTCACCCCATGCGGGATACCCTGGCTGGTTGGAGGAAACTCTACTGTCCTCCACCCCTGGCCACTGCACCATAATAGCAGCCTGCAAACACAGCTGCAGCCCAGATGGGCCAGGAAAAGCTTGTTTATTCTGGGGATAAACAGAAAATAGCATGGTTGCTGCCAGAGCAGTCCTGGGACCTCACTGCCTGCCGAAACAGGGGACCTGTGGCTCTGTGGCACAGACTCCACCTTGCTTCTGCCTCAAGTGCTGACAGAAATCCCCCCTTCTTGCAGTTCAGAGGCGGCCCCCAGAAATACGAAGTGACAGGCTGGCTCCAGATCCAGGGTGTGCGGGTGACGGATGAGGGCACATACCGCTGCTTCGCCAGGAACAGGGTCGGGGAGGTGGTGGCACTGGCCAGCCTGACCGTCTTCACACCAGGTGAGCACCAGGTCCTTATCCCCATGCTCTCATGGGGACACGGGAAGGGATGTTTGGGCACGGTGCACCAGTATGGCAGGAGCTGCTGGAGCACGGGGCTGTGCTGGGGATGCCCCAGAAAGGTGCCGTGCGTGGTTTGGCTTTGGTCCTGGTGGGGAAGGGGTGTTGCCACAGCAGTGTGGCAATGTCACATTGTCCCCATGCTGCCGTTTCAGACCAACTCAACCTGACAGACTTCTCCGTGCTGAAGCCCCACATGACATCTGAGGATTACGGGGAGAGTGAGGAGGACTACTACTAGCCCAGAGATGGCGTGTCCGGCTGCAGAGATCACCTTGCCCACAGCGACCCTTCCCTGGGGCTTGGGAACATCTCTGGAGCAAGCACCCTCTGGCCAAAAACTCCTTCTCTGAACAATCCTGGCACAGCAGCCTGTTTTTTGGGGTGGGGGACAGGGTGACACATCCTTTTGGAGTGCTGGAGGATGGGATACTGGCTGGTTGGCAAGGGCTGGGACCAGGCGCAGCTCTGCCTGGAGCAGGGTGGATCTCTCCTCTGGCTCTGAATGGACACACAGTGGCAGGTAGGACACTGCAGGGACAGCTGTGCTGTGTGTGATGAGGACTTGGTGCTGGGGGTGGAGACAGCCCCCTTTGGGAGAGTGAGGCCAGGGCAGGGGCATTATGTCCTGTATGAATAATTTTTGGGGAAGCTGGAGCAGAGAGCTGGGACCTGACTATGATAACCACTGTGTCACCCCCCTGTCTGCTCTGTATCCCCCAAGAATAGAGACATCCCAGCTTCTCCCCAGAACCTGAGGAACCTGCTGCCAAAACACCCTTCTCTTCTGTTTTGTTTTTAACCAAAAAAGTAGTGATTTGAGGAAACCAGGCATTTGTGGCTCTCAGTGCTGTCTTTTCTCCAGCTGAACCACCCTTGAGGTCAGAAACACTTTGGCCTTTTTTTGACTGACCTCATTTTTCCCTTCCATTCTTTTGACTGACTTCATGCTTTCCTTTGCCATTTCGGTTGATGTTATTTAAAATATGCATGTAGGTCAAAGCCAAGGCTGGCTGACTGTCCTGCATCCACAAGGATGAGTATGGGGGTGAGGAAGGGTGCAAACACTGTGGATGCTACTTTGTCCATTGTGGGGTGCTTGAGTTGAGGAGCCCTCCTGCCCATCCCACTGCTCACAGCTGGTCCTGGTGTGTGTCCTGCCCTTCCCACCCCACCTGGGAATGGGGGTGCCCAGCAGACAATCTCCTGTGCAGTGGTGATGCATCGACTCAAATCACAGTACTCTCATGTGTTTGGATCCCATCCCACTGCTGCCCATTTTCATCTTGGGGTCCTAAGTTCTGTGACATTGGGGTCTCCACCAAGGTGACCACAGCCCTGTCAAAGTGTGGAGCAGCTCTGTGCCTAGTTGGTGAAGTGAAGGCATGCTCCAGTTTCCAATGGAAACATTATATTAAAAAAAATCCTACCTACCTCCCAGAGCTGGTGATTTAGAGCAAACTTTCATTTGGGGGAGCACAGGAAGGAAGCTCAGAGCTGCACTGTGCTGCTCACTGCCCAGAGAGGGCTATCAGGACCCTTCCTATGGGCATTCTGGGGCTGAGCTCACATTCAAAGGGTGCTTTACCCCCCAAAGCAGCAGCATTTACAGGACTTCTGGTGCTCAAAAGCTCCATATGGACCAAACCACTCCCAGTTACTAAGTCCCAGCTCCAGGGAGGTCCAGAGCTGCGGCAGGGAGCCAGACCCCGTGAGGAAGGAATTGGCCAGACCCCAGGCAGGAGCAGGCAGGATGCAATAAGGCTGGCGGCTCAGGTCTCGTGCTACTCTCCTTCACATGTTTTTTCTTTTCTTTTCTTCCTTTTTCTCTTGAGAGCTGGCTCAGATGACACAATTACGGCACTGAAACCTGAACAAGCAAATAAAAGGGATTTGTCTAGAATTGGCAGCAGAGCAAAATTCCTGCAGACGGTGAGGCTGGGCCAGTTCTGGCCCCCTGCACCACTGCTTGACAGGGCACTGCTGCCCTGCCTGCTGGAGTGCCTACCCTTTCTGGCAGAAAACCCCTTCTCAGCTAGAAAAATGCAAAAGCCATGGATGCCTCAGCTTCTCCTTCCATCTAACAGCGTAACAGAATCCTCCTGGGCTGATCCATCAGAGTCGGAGGGTGTTCAGGAGGGACCGGGGACAGAAGTGTGCCACTGGCTTTTATTTTGCTTTTTTTGGGTGTAAAACATGCTTTCAGAGAAGCTGAGCCTATTTTATCCATCCTGCTCCCCTTCCTGTTTTGCACACAAATGAGCTGGTGGAACTGGGCCACACGCAGGCTGAGGCTGCCACGGGGAAATCTGAGAGCGTCCAGGAGCTTCAGCAGTCAAGAGCTGCTTGCTGGGCTCCCTGCCGGTGCCTGGGGCTGGCCCCCAGCCAGGGCTGCCATGCCAACCCTCCTGAGGGCCAGGCTTGCCCTGCCTGAGTTGGCACAAATCCAGGTCGTGCCGGGTGTGGATGCAGCTTTGGTCTGGCTGGAGGGTGTTGGATGGGTCACACACTGCATCCCTGGCTCTCCCTGTGCTCTGCAGGACAATGCCCTGCCTGGGCAGCTGCAGGTCTCAGTCCTTGCCCCCCTCTGCTTCACACCCAGTGCCTTCATACCCTGTAGGGAGCTGGCAGGGGATGCTGGTGGTTCCTGCCTGGCAGGAAGAGCAGTGGGGATGTGGTGACCGAGAGAGGGGGGGAACTTGAGCAAAAGTTCTTGGCCAAAATTAACCAAACCAAGGGCTGTGTCTCCCAGACTCCTCAGATCCCACTGTGGGAGAGGGCTGTCTGACTGGCAGGCTGGAGCTCAGCCAGTAGTTGAGCTCCACTCCCACCAAGGTGAAGGGCAGCAGAGTGGCTCCAGGGGTACAGAGAGGGCTGGTGTCTCCCAGCTCCCAGTCTTGCCATTTCCAGTCACTTAAAAATTAAAGAAGCTAATATTGCTGCACGGCTGGAATCGGTCACTGCCACAGATCTTAATTGAGGTTATTTGTTGGCTCTAAAAACATTTGGTCACCTCTGCTGCTGGCTGCTCAGATGTTTCCTGCAGCCCCTGCCCCAAGGAGGGGGGCATCCCGGGCTCTACAGAGCCTGTTCTCAGCTCCAGGCACCTAGAGGGTCCCGGTGTCCCTGTGGTTTCAGAGTGTGCCCCAGTAGCATGCAGCACCAAATTCCTTTGCTGGCTGATTTTGGCGCAGTTGCTTTCTGGGGGCAGAGGGGGCTGAGTAACTCCTGCCAGCCCAGCCGACTGCACTCAGAGCACCTGACCAGCTGAGCCCAGAGGTCAGGCTGATGTCAGGGATGGGGAGATGGACTGGGAAGTGTTGACGTGGCCACTGGCCCAGGCACAGCACCGACACCTCCTGGCCACCTGGGATGAGCAGGGTGCGGGTACCTCCCAGGGCACCAGAGGTCACTGCGAGCCTGGGTACAAAGAAAGGGTGGCTTGTCCTGCCAGGACCCAAAAGACCCTGGAGATGCACCCTCTGACCAGCTGCCAGCCACAGGCTTTTGCGGTCTGCAGGGAAAACCCACCAAGTCTGGCAAGTAAATATGCTCCTGAAACAAAAATATGCTCTCCCTGTCCTTCCCTGCCCTTGGGGGTGATGGGACCTGCCCCTGTCTGGGTCTGGGCAGGAGGCACATGGAATCATAGAATAGTTTGGATTAGAAGGGACCTTAGAGGTCATTTAGTTCCAACGCCCCTGCCATGGGCAGGGACACCTTCCAGTAGAACAGGTTACTCACGGCCCCACCCGGCCCGGTCTTGAACACTTCTGGGGCTGGGGAGTCCACAACTTCTCTGGGCACCCTATGCTGGTTCCTCACCACCCTCACAACACAGAATTTCTATCTAATATCTGATCTAAACTCACTCTCATTTCACCCTTTTTCTATCACTACATGCCCTTGTCAAAAGTCCTTCTCCAGCTCTCTGATAGACCCTTTAGGTTCTGGAAGGTGCTTTAAGGTGTTCCTGGAGCCTTCTTCAGCCTACTCTTCTTCAGGCCGAGCTCTCTCAGCCTGTCTCCAGCCTTCTGAGCATCTTCACAGCCCTCCTCAGGACTCGCTCAACAGGTCCACATTCTTCTTGTGCTGGGAGCCCCAGAGCTGGACACAGCACTCAGGTAGGGTCTCACAAAAGCAGAGAGGAGGGACAGAATCACCTCCCTCAACCTGCTGGCCGTGCTTCTTGCGGTGCATCCGCGCCTCCACCCCAGTCCGGGGCTGTGCCACGGCCGTGATTCGCCGTTAAACAGTGCCATCTCCTGGCAAAGCCCCCGGCCGCGCCGGGCCCGGACACCGCGGGGCAGCCTGCGAAGGCACGCGGGGCCCGGGGCACCCCTGGAGAACCCTGACCCTCAAATCCATCCATGCCTGCTCCATGGCCTTTCCCTGCCCCTGGCAGAACCTCTGCCTCGCTGGGAGGGGTGATCCAAGGGACATGAGTATGAACTGTGTCTCGGGATGATCGCCAGAGCCAGAGCATCCTCCCGACACTGGCTTTGGATGGCTGCCGCAGGCAGAGCTGGGATGAGGCACAGCCTGGTGATGTTCAGCTGCAGTCCTTGGGTGTCTGCGTTGAACTAGGGCTGCAAAAGGGTGAGCACCCCTCATGGCCACCCTGACAGTCACCCCATGCCATGGGCATCTCCCATGGGAGATCAATGGCTTCTGGCAGAGGCTCATTGAGCCTGGCTGACCTCTGGTCATACCTGGATGGAAGCAGCACTTTAACCTCACTCTGCAAACGGGTAAACTGAGGCACAAAGCAACTATGCATGGAGAACGCAACCAGAGCCAGAGAGATCTTCAGGGCAGAGCGACCAGCTACCCCCAGGACTTCTGTCCCCAGCCTGTCCCCACCCCTGTTGGGGGTGGCGTTTTCCCCCCTGTCTTCTGCATGGCACCTCTTCACCCTGCTGTAGTGGCTCAGAGAGAAAATAGCATAGCAAGGTGGCTTCCCTGCCTCCACCCAGCACTTATACTGCCTGATAAACAAAATGGAAATAAATCCTCCTGCGTTTGCAGCAAATAGGTCTCCATGGGGGGTTGCTTTCAATAATTCAAATGCTGTTGCAGAGCAGAGCCCACGCCAATGGGTTTTAATAAACACAGCCATAATGTGACATGCAATTTATTATTAAGCTTAAAACAGGAAGCAAAGAGTTTAATAAAAGCACCAAGTTCCCTTTATCAGTCACAGCAACTGGCGGGGTGCTAGCTGTGGGGGGAGGTTGGGCGAGCTGGCTGCAGGGACACGCAGAGCTGGGTTTGCTTTGCTGTGTGCCCCTCTGGCACTGCAGGAATCCTGGGCAGTGCATGGAGATGTGAGCCAGACCAGTGGGAAATGAGGATTATTGCAAGGACAGGGGTAAGGTGTGAAATGCTGCACCCTGTACGGCCGCCCAGCCATCCAGGGAAGAGCTCTGCCCTGGCATCACAGCTTGCTGGCAAGGTCAGATTAAAGCCTTGGGTTCAATCCCCCTCTCCAAAACTTTCTCACCCACATCCCTTCCTAAGTCAGCTCCACCTGGGCAGCCCTTTTCTGCTCCACCCTTACCACCCCTGGGCTGCCTTTAAAAGGAGGCAGAGGGGAAAGCTGAGCCTCCTGGAGACAGAGAGGCTCAAGGTGGGATGATGCAAGGCATGGGGAGCAGCTGGTGCCTGGTGCTGCAGCAAATATGTGTGCTGTCCGCTGGGCTGCATGGGTGGCCCCTCCAGACATGGATTTGTTCAAGAGCTTGTCAGGGAGGTGGCTCAGCTGAGGTGGCTCGACAGGTCCAGCTATGTCTGGAGGCGCCTTTGTGTACAGGTGAGGGCTGAAGGATGTTGCACCATCACATATTCATCACCTAGCAGGATCCAGATGCTGCTTTCTCCCTGTCCTTGCTGTAGGCTTACCTGGACACTTGAATGCTGGCACTTCCCCCCTGTGACTTTTTTGCCTCTTCTCCTTGGTCTTGCACCCTAGCTGTGCCCTTTCTGTTTGGGAACAATCCTGCCAAACCCCAGTACCCACTCCTGCAGAGAACAGCACAGCAGGTGGAGGAGATGTGAGAAGTGGTGCAGGGACTGCCCATACTGTTTCCCCATGAAAATGGGGCTTGTATGGCTGCCCTGTGCTCTGGTTTGAGGAGTGGCCTCAAGGAGAAGCAGTTCCCCTGATGCAAGCTTTGCTTGTGTTATATTAGACAAGAGATAGTCCCTCCTCTACCAAGGCTGTGGGAGATGGGGAGCTTTGTCCCAGTCCAGCCAAATGACAGTCTGGGGCTCAGCCAGCTCCAGGTTCCTGCAGCTCCTTCCAGCAGAGCAAGCAGCCTCCTGTCTTAAGGAGGGCTTTCCAGCCAGATAAAGCCATGCAAGCAGCCTCTGTCCTCCAGCTTGGCTGCAGTGCTGGCAGGGCTGAGCGTAGGGCAGCTTTTGTGGGCTCTTTAGCTGGTGTTGACAGCAGAGGTTTTATGCTGGGATTGATGCAGGGTAACACCCTCTAGTTCTGCCAGCACCGGTGCCTGCTGGAGCCTGTAAAAGGTTTTAACTTGAGACTGCTTTTTTTTTCTCAGCTGTGTCTGTTGAAAGCTCCACTTCCTCTGGTTTGAAAAGCCCAAGAGCTGCTGATGTGACTCTATCCATGACCATTACTGAGGCTGTGAGTGGGAGGTTGAATCTGGATCCAGTGAAGGGACATACTATCTTGCCTGTCCCCTTGAGGTGATGATCCCTGTGCAGGTTCACCAGGAGCAGCACCAGCCCGGGGAGGGCTGGAGGGTCCCCACACTCTCCTTGCATTGCAGGTGACTTTTTGACCTTCATCTGTGGTCAGGTGGGGGAAAGACCTATCCTTAGTGGTGTGTGGGGATGGTCCTGGTTGTATCTCCTCTTGTGTGCTCATCTGATGTCCTGGGTTTGCTCCCTATGGTGTGGGCTTTCCCCTCTTCATGGGCATGGGATTTGGGGCTGGGGTCTGACTCCACGGAGAGAGGGGGATGAGCTGGAGCAGGCAATAATCCATGTGAGGGCACAACCTGCAGAGAGCACAGGTATCCTTCAGGGAGTGCCTGGGGTGCATTATCTCAAAAGCAAGGAGGTGCTCAGCAGGGACCTGCCTTATCAGAGTGCTGGTTGCTGTCTCTCCTCGCAGCCCTTTCTGCCCCGGGGCTGCTCTCTGTCACTTCTCTGCTCCGTAACAGCTGGAGGCAGGCGGAAATGGGAGCCCCTGTGCCTGCTCCCTGCAAGAGCACACTGCTTCGGAAGTGGGGGGGTATCTGGCTTGCAATTACTGTGCCTTTGGCTTGGCAGGCCTGCAAGTGTGAGTGATGGGGTCTCTGCAGAGCAGCCCCTGAGCCCTGGCGGGTTGGGAAGGGCTTATACCCATCAGCAGCTTTCCCCAGCTGCCTGTGCTCTGCTGGTTTGAGGACAGGGGAGGGGAGCAGGGGACAGCAACTTTGGGCTACTTGTAAAAACCCCAGATATTCACCTGGCGGGATATCCACATTCAGAGCACAGCCTGGGCCCTCTCCTTTAATAACCTCCCTCTCCCAGCTATGGCTGTGAGGAGGGGCAGAAGCTGCAACTTGCATATCCCATTCCCCTCCTCCACCTTTCCCACTTTGCAGCCACATGTGGATGTATGTGGTGAAGGGCTGGGGTGGCTGTTCAGCATCTCTCCAGGACACCTGCTGGAGCCAGTCCTTCCCTTACAGAAGAGTTCAGGTGGGAAGAATAAAACAGAAAAATTATGGGTTTGAATCTTAGCTGGTGGCAGGGGGACCAAGAAGGTCCAGGGAAGCCTGGTCTGGCATGTCCTGCAAGTACAGCTGCAGGCAGTGGATTGAAGGCCTCCATGCCTGTAGGTAACAAACCATCAGCCGCCAGGCTGCTGTGTTGCAGGATGGGAGTGGCAGTGGCAAAGGCAAACATTTTGGGCAGGAGGATGCTGCCTTCCCTGCCCAAGGATGGAGGAGACAGAAACGAGTGATGCCAGCTCAACAAGGCTCACTTTAAACATGGAGAAGACCCAAAAGCACTGAGCCCATTAGGATGGTATTGTCAGGAGTTGTCCAAAGCTCCAGCTCTTTCCCACTGCCAGCTTGCCCTGGCCTTGGGGAAGGAAGGGTTAAGCCACAGGGCTCAGCAAAACAAGTGCTCTCTGAAAAGTCAGCCAAGCTACCCAAATGCCGGCCTCCCCTCTGCCCCCACCCTTATCCATCTCTCTTATCTGCCCCGGGCAAGAGCAGGGCATTTCCCCTTCCCCGCTGATGAGGAGCAGAGCTGGCGACAGGCGGAAGCTGGCTAAGAGCACAGGGCTCAAGGGAGGCCACGGCCCTGGTGTCCCAGCTGTGGGGTGGCCTGAGTGGCTGCAGGTCAGAGATGTGGAGGGGTGGTATGGTCCACCATGGGGCTGGATCCACTGACAGATTCCCTATCCCTGGCTGTCTCCCACCCTGGGTACTCCAGCAGCACCTCATTTCTGTAGCACACACTCAGTGAGCCGCTGGGTCTCAGCCCTCCCGGAGAGCCCAGCTCACATCAAGGGGGCTATCAGCTCTGCAAGGGTGGAGTACCCTCTGGGCACTGATATCTGAGGGCACAGCAGCCCGGTTTGGGGTGGCTCATGCAGTCCAGGCAAACTGGGACAGAGCTCTGTCCATGCTGGGGTGAAGATGGAAGGAGGCAGGGGTGTTTCACCCAGTGAGGGCTGCGGTGGGAGCAAGGTGCCAGGGCATCTCTGGCAGCGTGTGAGCTCTGCCGACACGAGGCAGGCTTGGACGGGCTGTTTAATTAAATGTGAAGAGCTCTCACACTTCACAGGCTGCAGCCCTCACTGCAGCCTGAGCGATTCTGGGAAAGAGTCCTTTTATTAAAAGAGAGAGAGGCTCTGGCTCTGCCAGGCAGCCATCAAATGGCACATTTAATTGTCTCGGCTCGTTTAGCTGTCGCACAGGGAGGGATGTGCTCTGAGCCCTTCAGCTTTCACTGTACAACCTCCCCGGCAGGCACACGCGCTGCCTGCATCCTGGGTGCTCCTGCTGCCCTCCAGGAGGGCTGGCGAGGAGTACATGGGAGATGAGCCTTCATCCAAGGTCACCACTGGGGGCTTGCTTGGCGCTCTGACAGCCCAGCCTACTCAGGGCTGAGCACTGGGGTTCGAAAGGGCTCGGGAAAGCGCCTGGAGAGATGGGAGCCTTCTGGGGCCGTGGGAGCTGCCTGGAAGACACAGGATAACTAAATGACAGCTTAAAAGTATCTTCTTGTTTACTCCCATGGCAGAACACTTCTGGCTCTGAAACCATCCTACCCTGGTTTCAATGTGACAGCGTCAGTGTGTAAGTCATGGGGCAGGCTGGCAATGGGTTAGGATAGTTGTGCTGCACCTTTCCTCCAGGAACTGAAGTCCTTGGAAATATCTTCTGGGCTCTGCACCATCCCAGCAGCCGGGAACTGGCCTGTTCAGGGTGCATATGGAGGGAGAACAGACCTCTGGGTGGTTTTGCCTTAAATCTACTGGGTGATAGGGAGAGGCTGAACTTGGGTTCAGCTGCTGGTACTGATTCCATCGTCCTGGAGGAGAGGCAATCTTGGCTGAGTGATGGAAGATGCCCCTGGAGGGGGAGTCACAGTCTTTCCCGTGGCTGTGCGGGAGCAGCCATGCCAAAACTCACCATTTGGAGAGGAGAGGGGGAAGAAAGAAAGATCAAGAGGGAGAGGAAATACATTCTTTTATCAAAGCCTTCTACTTCAAAGCTGTCCAGCTGAAGTGCTCCCTTTCGGTTTAATTTGAAATGATGTTTCCTTCAGCATTGCAGCTAAATGGTATCAAACCAGGCTGAAATGGCTGGAAAGCCTGGAAAGGAAAGGCATTGTTTGGGAATGGCTCGAGACAGACCTTCCCATTAGGGTCAGCCTTGAAGGCCTTTCCATAGGGGTGAAAACTGCCAATCCTGGCATTTCTCATCCCTCAGCTCCTAGCATGGGATAAAATCCAAACCCTTTTGGGAATGGGAACAGGGCAATTTCTCATCCTGGGTGCCTGGGGTGGCTCCATCCTTCTGAAGTGGCTGCAGTGTCTGTGCCCTTGAGCAAGGGGAAGGCAGGAGATGGACATGTGGGTGCTCCTCTGCCCTGAGGAACCAGTGCATCTCCCAGGCTTGTGGTTTGCAGCCTGTGGCCTCCCTGAAGATGCTTTGGCAGCCCCTGAATGCAGGTGAGACCTAAACCAGATTGCAGGGGGTAGCAGGGGAAGGGGCATGAATCCATCTTCCTGATGAATACTTTCAAACCCTCTTGGAGTGGAAGGCCACTGCTCCCAGTGCCTGGGGAATTTCTGTGTGGGGGCAGTGGGGAAAAACAGCAACAGTGGGGCACGTGCTGCACTGTCACAGCACCCCTTAACTACAAAAAAAAACCTGACTGGGAGGCAAAGCAGCTGGCTTTTCCTGGGAAAGACCAATGTTCTCCTGTCTGCTGCATAGGAACTGATTTTCCCCAGCTGGCTGGAAAGAAGCTGCTTTGAAAGCAGCTGTGCCCTGTCCCTGCTGGGGGCAGCAGGGCTGGGTACCCCCTGGGCAGCATGTCTGGTCACTGGGAGGACAGAGGTGATCCAAACAGGCCAGCTGCTCTATAGAGAGGAAGAGGGACATGTCCTGGGAAACAGAAAGGTCATGGTCATCTCTTTAACCTCCAGAGGCCAACACAAGGTTTTAATGGCAATGACTGTGCTAGCGCTAAAGCCACTGACCAGGAAGGAAAGTGAAGGACAAGTCACCTCTGGCTGCAGAAGGGATGCTCAGAGATATCTGTCTGCTGGGGACTGCTCATAACAGCATCTGCAATGCTTCTTCCACCCAAGATTTGAATGTTGTTCCAGCCAGAGGCTGCTTTAGGGAACAGGGCTTCAGAGACTCATGATTGTGGCAGAGCTGGGTCCCTGATCCCAGATTTTCTTAAATTAACTCTCAAAGGGGAGATGCTCAAATACGTGTTTGTGCTTCAATGATGGGAACTCTGTGGAGCAGAAGGCAGCTGACCATGTGCTCTTTCTTGTGCTTTCCTTGATATTTGGGAAAAGGTCTCTGACAATCTCAAGTGAAGTTTTGAAGCTGTATGAAGAGGCAAGGAGGAAAAAAAATTCCTTCCACAAGAGTGGGGTGGAAGGAGCTGTAATTTCTCTTCTCCCAATCCAGCAACCCCGCATCCCCCACAGCAAATCCATTCCAGCACTGGTGTGGCTGCTGCTTTCTCGACTCTCCCTCCTCCTCGCCCCCTCCTCTCCCTCCCCGCAGCAGCTCCACTCCACGTGCTCCCAGCTGCTCTAGGATGATACAGGCAGGCGCAGAGTTCATGGGAGCCGTACCTGTGCTTTGTCTTCATCTGTCACCCCTCCTGACAGTCAGATCCATCTTAAACTGGGAGCGAGAGGGGAAGAGAGGGAAGCAATAATTAACCTCTGTGCAGGCCGTTCCCAAAATGCTGCAGTCTGGTGATGCACGAGGAGACATCCCTGACACTTTTATTGCTACTCCAGCGCCGTTCTGCGTCTGTAGGAGGTGATTTGGCCGGGCTGGGATACCTGAGACTTTCATTATGGTTGAAGAGCTGCTGGCACCCGCAGCCTTTCTTTGCTGGGTGCATTAGTGAGGGCTCCCCACCACCCTTGCTGGCAAAGCTGGGGGGCAAAACTCATTTGAGGCGTTTGCAGGCTGAGCAGGGGTTTTCATGGCTCAGTCCTTGGGGTGGGCACAAGGTGTGTGTGGGACTTGGGAGTTGAAGTTGTTTCTCATGTGGGTGCAATACAAGTGTGCAGAAGCAGAGCTGGTGTGTCATTCCAGCCCCAGGGTGAGCTGCCAGGATGTGCCTGACATCTAGGGCAGGACCCCAGGTGTTGTGGAGCCTGTCACAGATCACTGGTGTCAACCTTGTCCCACACCTGAAAGTTTCCTTGATGGGGATATGAAGTGGGGAGAGGGGCTGAAGATTTTTGGGCCCCCTTGTGATGCTGTGCTGGACCATCATGCCATCTTGGCAAGGGATAATGCTGAACATCCCCCTGGTCCCTGCAGCCTCCTGCCATGCGTGCTTTGCCTGTCCTGGCACTCTTGGGGTCAAGTGGCCTCACTCGCAGCAATGCTGGGACAGCAGTGACACTGCGCAGCTGACAAATGTCAGCCACCCACCTGCCTGACTAGGGCCTGGTAGCAAAGGAGCCCTGCAATTAAAGCAGCATCAGTGCCCAAGCTCCGTGGGGTTCAAAGACAACAGTTGTTCTTGTAAACCCAATGGAGCCCATGGACAAAAACAGCCTAACCCTTCATGGAAATCCGGAAAAGCCATCCAAGGCTGGTGTCTGGCTTGGTTCTTCTGCAGGATTGCTGTGCTGTCAGTCGGAGCAGTGACTGTGTTTCATTATGTGCTGATACCTGTCCAGCAGATGTTGCAACCTCACCTTATACGAGAGCAAGGAAAAAATTAGTGCCAAAAGCACTTGGCAGTCAGACCTCGAGTTGTGCTGATCCGAAGTGGCTCATGGTCAGGCTGGTGGTGTATTAAACTCCTTGTCCTTCATGTGGATGTGCAGAGGCTGGGGAAGGATGGGGCAGCACTGACCAGAGCTGGGAGCTGGGTACAGGTCCAGATCCTGGTGTGGGATGTGCTGTTGTGCACTGTCTTGCCATGTCCTGGACATGGAAGGTCCTGTGTGTGGGGAGGGGACCTGAAAGGACTCCTTGGGATGTGTATTTGGGATAGCCCTGGCATGTCCTATTTGACGAAGAGATGGGTGGCAGCTGCTGTTTCTCCCCAGAAACACTCCCAAGTTGTCCCAGGACTGTGAGCAGTGGGAACCTGATATCAGGTCCCACTAATGTTCCCAGGGTCTGCAGAAAGGTGCAGCCATCCACAGGCTTGAGCCTGCTGGATTGGAGGGTCAATGGACCCAAACGAAGAGAAAAACACATAAAAATAAGATCCATTTTTTGTTTCTCACTTAAAAATAAGATCCATTTTGTTTTCCACTTGTTTTAGCAGTGAGAGGGGCTGAAATAAGCCTTTCCACTAAGGTTAGAGGTTGTTTAGCCAGCTCTTGGGATCTGCAGAGCAAACTGGGATCCTTTGCCTTGTGTTTTTGTCACAGGGATTCCTTATGCAAACCCAAGTTAGAGTTGTCAGTGCTTGTAGGCAGGTTGATATGATCTGTCCTGGGTGTTTCTGAGACAACTACAGAGGATCCTGGCATCTCTCCCAGCCTTGAATTTTCTAGTTACAGCCTTGGTCCTGGCAGATTTCCTACTCCGAGTCCTGGCACCCATGTCTTAGAAACTGTCAGCCCCATCAGTGTCCCCAGACTGTTTCTAAGGGGTCTATGCAAAGTCATCAAGGAAGACAGAGGTGGCTTCTGCCATTTGGGCCAAATTCCTAGTGGAAGATGCTCTGCTCTAAAGAAAACACAGTATTTGCATGTAGGAAGGTGTTGTTTGTATCAGTTGGAAACGGGGAAACTGAGGCAAGGAGGATGAGACTGGCTTTCCCAGCCAAGGGAAGGACCTGGTAGCAAGCCCAGAGACAACTCAGGAGTCTTGTAAATCTTCCCTCTTCCAGCTGCAAAAGCATCCATTGGGAACAGGTCAGCACACTGAAGAAAACCAGTCCCAAACTTCTCAGCTCAGCCTTCAGGGGCTAGTTTGCCAGTGGTAAAGGGGGAAAATGCTTCTGAGCACCTGAAATGTCCAAACAGGCTGCAGGTGAGACCGTGCACAAGTGCTGCCAGCTCCCTGGCTTTTGAGAAGCGGGAAGACTCGGCCTTTCCCTGCACAGATGGGGGTTTAATCAGGCGCAGTTCAAGCACATGGGTGTTCAGCACTAATCCAATTTCCCTCCATTCATTAGGGTGGTTATTCATCACTCGGGAATCATGAAAGGCTGCGAGTCCATGTGGATGCTGGAGAGTGGCAGCGCTGCTCGAGGCGTGCGTGTGACCAGGAGCTGCTTCCTTGCTGCTGATCCTGACTGTGGGTGGGGATGGCAAGTGAGCTGCTGGGGGGTCTCAATCCCTTCACAACAAACTGCAAGACAGGCTTGCTACACCAAGCTCTGGGGGTCAAGTCATCTCAGGCTTGCCCTGTAGTCCTATGGGAAACTGGCTCAAGCACAGGTTAGTACATGCAGACAAGGAGCTACTGAGCTGGGAGAGGATCTGAAGTGATGGAAACTTGTGGCCCTTCTGTGCTCCACCAAATCCATCTCCCAGTGCTCGGTGATCCCACAAAACAGAAGGTTTAACAAGACAGTCCCCACCCAAGCTGGAGAAAGGCCACGGTCTGTGGGAGCAGAGCTGTGGGCAGGGTGTGAAGGGATGGCTGTCCCTCCAGGCTGGTCAGAGCTCAGGTACAGCACCACCAGGAACAGCCACTGCTGGGGCTGCACAGGGAAGGCGTCTGCCTTGGGTGCACATTTGCTTCTTCCAAGGGTCTGGCAGATGCACTTCCACCTCTGCCTGTGGTGCCTGGATAGACAGGTTAGGAGGCTGCCAGAGCATGTCCTGGCTGTGCTCTGGGATGCTGGCACCCAAGAAGAAGATAAGACATGTATTTCCCTCAGTTTCTTTCCCCCATATGTGAAGCTCAACACCTTTGCTTTCCAGACAAACAGCAAAGTTTGCACAAATATCTAAGATGATCCCTTTCAATTCCCATCTCCTGTTATCAGTGTGAATATTCTGGCCATTAAAGGCAAAAATGTAAATTATCCTCCATGGTTGATGTCAATTTTGGTGTGGTGTGAATGAAAGGGGCTGAAAACATGAAGGAATCAAAGACTGTTGAGTGAATGCAAGTGTGTTTTCTTGGAGCATTTAATCCCCAGTGAGAGTAGATGGTCCTTGAACCATGGCTCACAGGGATGAGAGTTACTGCCCTGCCCCAGGGAGCTAAAGAGTAACTACCAATTAGTGGCTGGAGAGATATTTGGTAATTCTGATTATCATGAGTTATCTGGGGACCTCTGGGTCATCACCACAGGGCACCTGGGCTGTGAGCAGGTATTTAACCATGTCCTGGGTGAACCAAACTAGCTCTCACATCCTGGTCCTGCAGACACACTTGAGGGTCTCAGTGCAGAGTGCTGGAGGGGCAAGGGGTGAAAGCTGCTTACCACCCATGGAGCTGATCTCCCATGCCTCTGGCCAGTCTGTCTGTCCATCCTGTGCCCTCTTTGGCTGGGAGCTGGGTATTAATGCATCTGAGATGCTGTGCTCCTCTAAGCCTAGAGGGTTAATCAAGCTTTGGGGACCTGAAATTACCCCCACGCTACTTATTTGTATGGGGGCTCCTTGGCCTCTTCACTTGGCCCTTTCCTTTCTTCTGTGGGATTTCTCCTCCAAAGCACTGACCCCTCAGTCCCACCACCTGAACCCCTCATTAATTCAGTCTCCAGCTCATGGCATCTTCCAAAACCTCCCTGGCATCTCTGGAGCCCCCTGCCCTTCCTGAGCCCATCTCCCCTTCCTGTGCAGCACCCCACTTCCCAAACCCTGGCTGAGCAGCAAGGCACTAACACCAGCACCCCTCTACCTTGTGAAAGGGGCTGGTGGTTGTGTTTGATGGGAGTAATCCATCTCCATCATTGTAATGACCGTTCCCATTAATCGGCCATAAACTAATAAAGTAAGCACTTTCCCCTCCACACCACCCCCCCCAACTTCATTAAGTCTTTAGTACATTAATATGTCTTACTTAGTGTCTGCTTTGGCCTCTGGTTTTGTAGTTGGTTTTGGGCTTTTTAGTTTGTTTTGGGGTTTGGGGTTTTTGGTTTTTATTGTTGTTGTTGGGGTTTTTTTGGGTTTTTTTTGTTTGGTTGGTTGGGGTTTTTTTGTTTTTGTTTTGTTTTGGTTTTTTTCCTGTGAATAGCATGGGTTTACTTGTGGATGTTATTCCCCGTAGCCCTGAGGAAGCTTTGACAGCCCAGGTCATCCTTAGATCAGCAGGAACATTCTGCGTGCTGATGAGCTGAGAAGAAAGGGACATGGACAGGGATAGGGGCGGGGGAAGGAGGGAGGGAGAGAGGAATAAAAGATCCCGTACACCTCCAAATTAAATTTGTGATGCCTGGCATCAGATGGGCCCGCAGCCAGAGATTAATTCGACTGATCAAGTTATAAAGAGCGCTGAGGCAGGTAATCAATCTTGGAGCTGTCAGGCGAATAGGCAGCAGTATTAACCTGGCAGGACTCGCACACACATACACACGCACACACACTGAAGCCTTTTTAATTCCTTTCACATTGACTATTATTTCCCAGACCTGTTTATTTTGGAAGGGCTGGGGGGCGGGGGGTAGTGGTGCTTTGCTCTCTCCTCCTCCATCCCTGGCAGCAGTAGCCCCGTTCAAGCAGAGCATCGTTCTCTCCCTCACGCACTCACCACCTCTACGTGCAAAGGGAAAGTCCTTGGACATGAACTTAGAAGGCTTTAGCATCAGTTTTCCAACTGCATTTTCTGCTGGATACTGAGAAGACTCAGGCTAGGTTTCCTTCTCTTTCCAGACTGTGGTGGTGGTGGTGTTACTCTTCCCCACCAGCCCTCTGGCTGTGACTGATCTCAGGCTTGTGGTACTCTGCCCAGGACACCCCCCAGTCACTCAGAGTCCCCATGTGTCTCTGGAGGTTCACAGAACCACAGTTTCACTCTGGATCAGCTGCAAAGACTCTTTGGGCCAGAGTCTGCAGAGCCCATAGCGGATGAAGGCAAGGGTCTCTCTTGGGAGGTCTTCTTCAAGAATGGAGTGTAAGCAGACCAGCCGTGGTGGGAGCTGGGCAGCTCCCTGCTTGGTCTGAGGCTTGGGAGTGCCAACGCTGCTGGCAGCAGAGGGGAGTTCTATCTGTATGGGCTGGAGACCTCTGTGCTGGCCAGGCACTGGGCAGAGACCTTATCTGGTCCAGCCTCAGAGGTCAGCACTGGGAGTCTAAAGAGCCTTGGATCAGCTCCATGGAAGGGAGACTTGCAGGCAAGAGCAGGGATGAGGCCAGCCAGGGACACAAGAATGGGTTGTTTCAGGATAGAGCTGAACTTGGGGCAATTGGAAAGATAAGAGTAGAAGGAGTTTGGGGTGCTCAGCCAGCAGAGAGCACTGTAATGTGTCTGTGAGACCACCTGTGCCCCCATGGGGATTGTTGGCCATAAATGTGGGCTCAGCTGATGGCTGTTCATAGCAAAGCACCCATGACACTAGGAGGCAGGGGGACCTTCTTCCATGAGGAGAGCAGGATGCAATCCCCTGCTAGCTCCTCTCTGCCTAGGAACATCTTCTTGGGTGATGCAGTCAAGCAGCAATGTCTCCATGCAGAAGTCAACTGCTGACAGCCACCAAAAGCTGTTGGTGGGTATTTTTCACCAGGTCAAGCACACAGGGCCCCATCTGGCGTCCTCCAAGATCTGGGAGGGGACCTGGGCAGGTGAACAAGTTTGTATTGATGCTGAATGCTGAGCATGGCTCAAATGAATGGGAGTGGGAGCTGGCTCTGCAGGGACCTACACCTGGTGGTTGGTGGCCCTGCAGACCCTGTCTGAGTGCTTGTTTACTGAAAAGGTTCGGGTACAAATTGTCCCCATACTGCAGCTCTGCTGGTTAACCCAGCTGGCAAAGGGACGAGAGGCCTCGCTGAGCCCCTGGGCTGGCAGCCCCTTGGCTCAGAGCCATGCTGTCCCATGTCCAGGCAGGCTGGAATTTTGCAGTGGTCCTACAGTACTTTCCAAGTGCCAAAGCTGCAAGCTGTCAGCATGACACAAGCAGGACACGTGACTTGGGGTGCTGGGAATGCTGTGTCCTTTCCAGGACGTTCAAGTGGGTCCTTTCAGGCTGGAACAAACTGCGGGGGCAGCTGAGGGGTCTGAGAAATGCTCTGTGGTGGGAGCTGGTGTCTTTGCAAGAGGAGTTTCTTTCCATGCAAGGTGCCCCGGTTAAATATTTCAAAATCCTTTTGCTCCCACAGTTTTCCTGTGCATTCCCTTCAGGGCCTGTCAGTCAGGCTGCAATGGCCCTGCTGAGAGCCAGGGCATCCAGCATGGCTGCAGCTTGCACCCAGCTCCTGCATCTCTGCATCCAGCACTCATGTTTGTGCAAGGGCTGTGCCAAGGGCTGAGGGGGGCACTGGCCTCTGGGGTGCTTGGAGTGGGTCCCCAGAAGGGACAGAGTTTGGGGAAGGATTGCTGGATGGTGTGCTCAGCGCCAGCACCCATCCTCTGTGCCCCTCCCTCTCTAAAGGGGACGTGGGGATGGATGCTGTGTGCCCCAGGGGTGTTCCCATCCTCCCTCACGTCCCCATAAAGCAGAACAGGGCTGCTGGTGCTGCTCTTCTCTCTGTGCTGGGAAGGTGTCCTCTTCCCTCTGTTCAGAGAAAGTAGCTGCAGCCATTCCCCCATCTCCTGTCCCAGTGGCCCCATTCCTGCCATCCTGTGGTGCTCTGATTGATGCCATGGCTCCTTCCACCAGATCCACCAACAAACACCTGTATCCTCTGCTGCCTGAGCCAACCCCACCAGCTCACAGGGCTGCAGGCAAGAGGCCTTCCTTCTGGTGCCAAACCTCTCCTGCTCAGCTCATGCCAGTAGATTTTGGAGCTGCTTGGTGCCAACGTCTTCTCCAATCAATCTTCCTCCTCCCTGGCTCCCCTCCTCACTGGACCACATCTTGGGAAGGATCCATCAATCTCGGAAGTGTCCAAGAAAGCATCTGAAGCTCAGACTAGACTGTGTTCCCCAGCACCTTCTCCAGGTTGCTGGGTAGCAGTGCGGATGTTGTCTTTGTGTCTGATGGTATTATTAACACGAGGGGGGGCGAGGGGGGAGTAAGCACTAATTGATCTGGTAATAATGTTAATAGAAGCTCTTATGAGCTTGCCCATTATGAATAATTAAGGAAGGGTGAGTGAGGGGAGGAGGTTGAAGAGAAATCCACCAAGGCTGGGATTGTCTCACTTGGTGAGGATTTCCAGCTCTTCCACCTCACACCCTCTGCCCTTGGCCTCCACCCCTAAACCCTCTTCTGTCCCTGCTCCCAAGGTCTCAGGCAGGTCTAAGTTCTCCAGCTGGAACTGGGGCAGCAACTGAAAGCACAAGTCACACAAGCCTTGGGAGGCGTGAGGGTGAGACCTTCCCTGTTGGTACCCAGACAAGATGGAAGTCCCATGGAAATTTAGCAGGGACCACTGGAGAGGGTGGTGGACTTCTTCCAAGGATCTCCCAGCAGGAGGTGAGTATCACTTCTTGCTGGGCTTTTCAGGGAGTCTGGGACTACTCTGGATCAGAGGCTGGCTTGGCAGGAGCAGCGTCCCTGTGCCAAGCTGCAGACACTGCAGACTCTCCAAGTCGGGAAGGACCATTGGGCATCCTGGGCTGGGGACAGGATGGCTGAGCTCTGGCACGGAGAAAAAACTCAACCTCCAAACCCCTGGTGAATACAGTTGCCAAAAGGATCTCAGTGGGGTCAGAGGTTAACATAGACAGGGCTGCTCCTACAAATGGCAGGGAAAACAGGTGGGATTTCAGTGGCTGATAACAGGAGGCATCAGGGACAGGCTGGGCTGTGAGCTGGCAGAGGCAGGATCAGCCTGGCTGTGGGACAAGGGGCTGCAATGTACCTGGGGGCAATGGAGAGTAAGTCCCCTGCCCTTTCCCTACTCATGGAACTGCAGGCAGCGTGTCACAGCTCCTGAGCTCTTGGAGACACTATCCCCTGCTTTCCCCACCCTGCAGAGCTCACTGTGTGTGCTTGGCCTGGTTGATGCTGCCAGCTACCAGCACTGAGCTGGATTCCAGGGAGCTGGCCAGCATATGCCAAATAAACAAGGAACTCAGAGGATGAGTGTGATGCTGCAACTCAGTCTACAGCAAACAGCCAGGTACCCCAGGTTTGCTTTGCCTGTGAGCTGCCCCAAAATGGGACAAAGTATCCCTGGCTCGCAACAACTCAGTCTACTCCTGGCCTGCTCCCAGCCTATCCATCTGCAACCAGCTGGGACATGCAACCAGAGAGGGGCTGAGGAGCAGGCGGATGTGGGGTTGCTTTGAGTGGCAGCTGGATTTTGCTGCAGGCACTGAAAAGCAGACACCAGGCAGTGGGGCTGGACTGTCTCCCCCCCCTCCACTGCACGGCAGCTCTCCCCAGCACTCTCCCCCAGCCCGGACTCTTACACATCCCCCTGACCTTGGCTTGGCAGCTTGGCTCTGTCCCTCTCTGCCCATCCCTTGAGCACTCTCTGGGTGCACAGCCATGCCCATGGGTCTCCAGGCAGCCAAACTCACACATGGCATTTATTTCTGTCCTGCCTGTATCACATAAAGGCTGGCTTCACCCTCATGTGAGCCGTGTGGCAGCCCCGAGACCCCCGGCCACAGGGGTAGATGGGCTGGCTTCTCCTACCACTGGGGTGCAAGATGGAGCTGGTGCCCAGCTGAGTATGGGGGACATGGCAGGAGTAACCTGGAGCAGCCAAACCAGCTCAGGGCTGGCTGCATGCCGTGTCCAGGGGAGGATGACGCCTGCCCGCCCTGGTGCCTCCCAGGCTGACGCAGCAGGCAACACTGTTTGTGTTTGTTTGCTTTGAGAAAAGCAGTGAAAGCAGATCCAGCCATGCTGCTGTTGGTGGCAGGGCCCTGATGCAGACACAATACACGGTGAAGAGAGGCGGGATGCCAGTGCTCACTGGAGAGCCATGTCCCTCCTGTGAGTGCCTCGGCCACAGGGAAGCATCTGCACACCTCTTCTCAGGGCATCCATCTCTGTCCATCCTACCCCCACCTGCAGCCCTTCAGTGTCCTGTTTGGAGCAGAAAATCCCACTTTTTGGTGATTTTGTAGCATTACCATGTGATGTATGGGGTACCAACATGGGAATGGGGACCAGGCTGGTGATGTGACCCTGCAGAGTTCCTTGGACTCTCCTGCCACTTCAGCCTCCGTGACTGGCAGACGGTCCCTGTGAGGAGATCAGTGACATCTTAAAAGCTGCTGCAACACTAGCCGGGTGGAAACACCCATATGCTGTGCCAAGCCCTGGGGAGGGAAGCCAGGGCCAGCAGGCTACAAATATTGATCATGGCTAGCATGTTCATAGAACATCTTTCAAGCCCTGCCATCATGGAGAGCCATGGCCAGATGTCTCTGGTTTAAATATCCCGTGGGTAGAAAGAAGTGGTGCCTGTTCCTTGGAGCCCAAATAACTTGAAGCACCCTGTTGTGTCACCCATGGGTGACAGAGCCACCCATTGGCATGGCAGGCCCGGCATGTCCCGTGTGACCACGAATCACCTCTGCACAAGGTGACACCCTTTCTCCCCTGTGAATACAGGCTGACTAATGGGGCTTGGGACCCTTAGTGGTAATTCAGAGCAGTGATTTATATTTAATTAGCCAAATGAATATGAAAATAGACTCTGCCCAAGAGCCTAATAGTAACTTTCTGTGTTCATGGCTTGAGCTAATGTAAGTCCTCCCTGGAAGATCACTGGACAGTGGAACAAGGGCCCAGCCAGGCTGCAGAGGGAAATGGGGTTGGCCATGCCAGTGAACAGGGGAAACTTTTTCCTGCTAGGCAGTCTGTGACCATGGACTCTCCCCTTCTTTTCAATGGATGCCACAGGTCTGATGCTATCAATGCTCTGAAACACGTAGTTAAAGCCTCACCACATGGATACAACTCACTGGTGGCTTTTCTGAGTTTTATTTTGCATTGGTTATTAAATCTAGGTCTGAATAAAGAGGCATTTTGTTGTTGAAGGCCTTGATACAAGAGGAAGGAGTCTGTCATAACAATAGCAGAGAGATCAAACAGCAAAAAATAGCCAGTGTGCAGAGCCAGCTCAGGACTTGGATTCAAACCCCATCATATTGGACACCTATGATCTTGGCTACAAACCCCCAGAGCTCTCCCTCTTTACACCCTCCAGCAGATGCAGAAGCACCTCTGTCAGGCTGTTGTTGTTGGGAATAAATCAGGTGGTGTTCATGGGACACAGGGGGAGCTTACCTGGAAACAAGTACAGCCCTGGACAGGGTGAAAAAGAGCATTTGGAGTCAGCAGTTATCAAAGAAGTAAAATAACAGTCAGCTTGTATTTAATGATTGTTAATGAATTGTTTGTTATCTAATAATTGTTAATCAAGTCCGATGCTGCACTTTTAAAAATCTTGTTTCTAAAATAACTTCTGCCACCAAGCTAGTCCTCTCCCACGGCATCAGAGGGCTGGTCTGACAATCCTGCAGACTTGTGTGTTGGACGTGACCTAAGAACCAGCTTTGATGGCTTTGCAGTAAATCACAAATGCACTGGGGTGTCAGAGTGTGCCTGATTTGTGTGTGTTTGGTTTCTTAACATGTCTGAATCCCATTAAATATGATTAAGGCTAATATGAGGTGAATCCACTCAGAATGTCTCACAGTGGCTGGGGGTCTCCCTATTCAGCCTTGTCTCTGATTTCTTGCTGTCCAGGAGCCCCCCAGCATCTGTAATTGAATGTGAGGGCTTCTGTCCAGGGCTGCACACTGCATTAATCACCTCAACCTGATAGAGCCAGGCTGATAGATCTTCCCAGCATGTGAAATAACTCATGTTAATCATTGCTTGTGATTTATCCTTTTCTTTGTCTTGTACATGAATTATTTAGGATGACGTTGTGGGAAACTGAGGCAAGAAAGCCATGAGAGAGTCCCGTGGCTGGTGCAGGTGGTCTTGGGCCCCCAGCTGGGAAGGCAGGGTGGGATGCAGTGGGGTTCTGCCTCTGGCCCTGGACACATCCAGTCTGCAGGAGGTGCTTGGCTGGGGTCTTCACTCTCACAGGGGCTGCTGGAAATTAATTGAACAGTTGACAGCCACGTGTTGAACTCTCTGGGCATCTCCACCTGGGCTTCTCGGGACAGGCTCTCCTCCCATCTGTCTTTGTGCTGGCTGCAGGGCTGTGTCCGTCATTGGCGCCGCATTTGTTTTGCTGTGGGTATTTTTCTTTAGCCCCAATTACACTCAGGCTTACACCAAAACAAACAAGCCCTGGGATGTGGAGGTACCTGGCTGGCTCAGACAGGCTGGTGCCACGGCTGGCCCCGGGGCTGATAAAGGACCTGTGGTGTCGCTGCGCCGGAGTCTGGGCTTGCAAAATGTGACACGGTTTTTCTTGACAATTAATCACTGGGGAGTGAGCAGCATCAATTAATGGGTAATTGGCCTGATTTTGGGTCAGAGTTTCCAGGCTGGACTCCTTTTGGCCCTCTCTCCTCTACAAAAATGAGCACCTGCATCATGGCACCTGGATGCAAAGCCCTGAGGGACAAAGTGAACGGAGGTGTGGGTTGGTCCACCACTGGTGGCAGCCACAGGGATTTCCTTGGGCAGGTGGGAATATTAACAACAAACCCCAAGACAGGGAAAATGAACACAGCTGGGATGGGGACATGACTGGCCTTGCACTCACCGCTGCTGTCTGTGCCCCAGCCCGGCTGGCAGCACATGCCCAGTCTGAGCCATGGGGTGTTTCAGGACCTGGGTGCTTTGAGGTGTTCAGGTCCCTGTTTGGCCCTGTGTGGGGTCAGAAGCAAGGGCTGCTGACTTTGTATTTAGGGCTGAATTGAGATGCCTCTAACGCCAGGAAATGCAAATGTCTCTGGTTCACACTTGCTTTAGGAAAGACTGCAGTGAGGTGTCTGCTTGAAACACTTAGCGGGGAAACTGAGGCATCTAAGCAGCTGTCATAAGACTGAAAACCCCTGATAAACCAGAAAATTTGTAGCCACTTGTGTGGCACTGGGGCGACTCCTGGGACATCCCCAGCCCTCTCCAGTGAAGCAGCAGCTTTGGAGAATGGAGTCTGCCAGTGGAGAGAGCCCTTCCCTTCAGGCAGGGACCACATCCCACTGCCTGGTGTCTCTGGGGATCAGCCTGGGAGCTCTGAGACAGGTCAGTGGAGGAGTATGGGATGGGAGAGTAATTTGATGCTCTGAGTGTCCAGGAGAGATCCTGCTAGAAATACCCATCTGACACTGCTTGAGATAAAGCAGGGGAGGTGGGTTCACTTTAGCTTATCGGACACATTTCCTCTAGAGAGATCTCCATCAGCTTAGGGAGGAAACTACTGAATTTTTGCCTTTGGTGACTTTTTTTCCTCCTGAAATTTTTCAAGGGGAGCAAAGATGGTCAGGAAAAAAATGTTTCACTTGTTCCTTACTTTGTTGGTGAAAAAGTTTCAGGTTGGAAAGTTTCTGTCTCTGATTTGTTTTATTATCAGGAAATGAATTTTTTTCCCCCCGCAATTAAGATGAAATAAAAAATATTGCCTAGAGAACAATGTGGAAAAGAAATTTTTAAGCTGAAGAAGAGCAAATGACACACTTGGAAAGCTGTATTTTTCATAATTATCCAATGGAGACAAAGTGAAGCACAAAGACAGCATGGGAATTTCACACGCTACTTTGAAGCTAATTTAATGAAGTTTCATTTTTCAGGGACAGAAGCAGCTTGTCAGAAAGCATTTGCAGACACCCCCATCCTCAGGACCCGATCTTCTGCCTCCTGCTGCGACTCTGCACATGCTGGGGTCGTATAAAAGGACCTTGTGGATGCCCTCATCCTGTGAAGACCCACAGGGCCTTTGCTTGGCCTCGCCTCCTGTGCAAACTGCTTCACTCCTTGCATCTGCTGTCACCAGTCCTTGCTGGGCAGGTTTTGGGCTCTCAAGCTGCCCTGCACTCCCAGTCTGCAGGAGAAAAGTGGCTACCAGCCTGATCCTCTTCCCCAGGGCCATACCCAGGCACCGGGGCTCCTCAGCAGGGACCTCTCCCCCAGGCCATCTTCTCTGGGGACCCGGACACCCTCATCTCCCCCGCCTTCCAGCACCAGCTGTGCAGGTAGAGGGGCACGTGAGCAGCATGCTGCGGTGCCAGGCAGGATTTCTGCTCACCTGGCACAAGCCCAGGGAGCTGTCGTCTCGCCACTGCCATGCTGCTAAGCACCAGGCATCCAGTATCACTGCCCCAAAATCCAGCAGCAGCTTCAGAGGATCTACCTGGCAAGCTGCAAGTGTGAGCAAATGCATCATGGTGCACCAGTGTCTCATAAAAACTTCTGCAAGGCTGTGAGCACATTAAATACCAGTTTTGGTACAGCATTGTGAGGGAACAAAACCCTGGGGAACACAGCCCTCAGGAGCTGGAAGTGCCTTCATCCATTTGACCTTCCAGCTCCTTTTATCATGGATTTTGAAAACATGCTACTTGCTAGTGTTTTGCAAGTGCCCTGTTGTGCCTTTGCTCTGTGAGATGAAGCCCTGGGACAACACTCTCGCCACTGTTATAAGATAAAACACTTCAATTCATTTTCTTTCAAATTTTTCACCACTTTGTTGATCTGATTCGGTGAAGAGACACTTCTCTACCCCACCAAGTTTTCTGGTCTTATTTTCAGCTCTGTGTTAACCTGCCAAGGTTAATCGTTGCTAAATATGAGGTTTGTGTTTGCTGGTAGGGCATTTCCCCATGGCCTTGGTAATGAGGACCATGATGGCCTCAGTGGTTCCTATGGGCAATGGGCAGGGAAAACAGGCATTGGTCAGACAGAACAGCCTGGAGGGAGGTGTCAGCACCGCAGCCATTGCTGGGGTGTGAGAAGAGCTGGGATGTGCTGGCCTGATGGAGGCCTGGGCCCTTTGCCAGCCTGGCAGCAACAGTAAGTCCTTGGAAAGTGAAGCTTCCAGGATCTCAGTGACCAGCAGTGCTGAGTGTGTGGCCAGGGTGGGTTGTGTTAAGTAGCTGATTGGGGTGGTGATGGATGAGCAAGGTGTTTGGGGCTCATTAATTTCCTGGCAGGGATCAGCTTGTCACATCCTGTAATGCAATCAAAGTGGGAACACATCTCACTGAGGGAACACCAGGAGCACTCAGTCCAGAGGCAGATCACTGCCTTGCAGCATCCTCCAGCTGATAAAAAATGCCTCCACTGTGAGAGTTTAGCCCAGCTAACTGCTGGGCATGGCTCAGCCTTGGCTCTGTAACCTTCAGCAGGGATGCTGCTCCCATTTGGCTGATTTCTCCTGGCTGCCCAGCAAAGGTGGCTGTGCAGGGGATGTTAGGGCTTAGCTTAGTGCTGTCTTGAAACCCCACCATTCCTGGGCTGCAGGTGTCCTGGGAAGCCTCTGCCCTCTGGAAGTCTGGATTGGCTGAACCACAGACTGCAGCACTGGCTGTGGTCGTTCTTCCTTCCTGTCCGGTCACCGCATCCAGCTTTGGGGCTGGCTGGGGTCCCAAGAGCGGGGTCTCAGTTGTTGGACAGGGGCAAGTTCCCTGCTCCAGAGGTGCAACTAGGCTCACAGGAGCCTGTGACAGGTTATAGCAAGCACTGCAGCCGGAGGATGCTGTGGGACAGGGTTGCAGTGGGAGGTCAGGACAGAGGAGCTTGTGTTTCCTCCCAGCCTGAAACTCCCCAAATCCCCAACCTTCTCTCCAAGAAGCTCTACTTCCTGTCATCCACAGCACTGGGAGAGCACGGAAACCAAAAGATTTAAAAAAAGAAAAAGGCCCCCGTGGTGACAAACATGATCAGCATGGTTGTGAGCCAAGGCCCTGCTCCCCCACCCAGGGGACAAGCTCAGGGGACACACACAGCCCCTTCAGCTGGGCCTAGGACAGGGGGGAGGTTGTTTTTCCGGCTGCAGCATTGTTCTACAGGACCTGAATAAACACCCAGCCTGGCGCACCCAGGCAAAGGGCATGCTTCCCTCCCAGTGCCTGAGCCCTCAAGGAAACCCCTTTTGTCTCTGCTTTTGGCTGAACCTTGGAAAACACCTCCACTCCCTGCAGTCTGCTGCCTGCACCAGCACCACAGGTCCCTTGCTGTTGGAGAGGGTGGAACCCAAGACTGTATTCCAGCTCCTGTGCAGACATCTGGTACACGGTCTCCTCTGAGAGAGTCAAGATCTCTCATCTGCTTCTTCAGAGCCTAAAACCAACACACGTGTGGGTGTGCTTGAGAAGTACTTTAATTTACCCTTTTAATATGACTAATATTCAATAGTAATGATCTGATAACATTTAGTTATTCATACAGCTTGTTTGCTACTATTGATTACTTTGGTTTGATGTTATTTGCAGACAACAGGGAGCTGAGGTCAGGCTCAGCTGCACCACAGTGATCTGCAGCATCCTGAGCAAGGGGAGACATGCTCAGTGATGGCTGTCCCCAGGTGGGACAGGACTGGGAAAATGCCACTCTCTGGGCTCATGTGGGCAGACAAGGTTTGAAAGCTACTGGGTTTGCAGCCAGCTGCAGCTGGGGAACTGTAGCTGGCCTACTGATCTGTGCCTCTCTGCTTCTGGGGAATTTTCTGTCTCCGAGTCCACCCATTAGCTGTCCTGGGGGGTCCAGGACATGGCTGGGATCCATCAGGCTCTCTTGTCCTGGGCATGCTCTAACAGCAGAGAGGGCGCTGGCAGCAGGGAGCTGTCTGTTTGTGCTGGGCATGGAGCCTGGAGCTGGCACATTCCCCAGCTCAGCACAGGACTCTGGCTTTGCCTGATGAAGCTCTCGCAGGTGCAGCAGCATCTGATGGGCTCAGGACAGGACCTGAGTCACTCCAAGAGGGCGATGGCACCAAGATACTGCAGTGTACAGGAACAGTGCTGCTCTACAGGACAGCAAAGACCAGCTCTAGAGGCACCACCATGCAGGAACTGCCAGGACAGCTGCGATATCAGGGATATAATTTTCCCGTGCCATGATCTTCAGCCTAGGCATGTCAGAGCTTGGAAGCATGTGTGCCCCTCATTTCATCCAGTGCTGAATCGGATCTTGCCCCTGTGTAGGAAAGAGCTGCTGCCTGCCCAGCCTGCTTTACTGTGTGGCACTGGTATCACTCAGAGAAGGCAACACGCTTCTCCACGGCACAGGAGTTGAGGAGTGCAGGCTCATGGCCAGAGAGCAGCTTAGTAGCCCATTTTGTGCCTATTATCCAAAGCACTGAAAGGGCTGCAGATGAGCTAAGTGAGGGACTGAGTAAATAAAGGATTGACCTTCCACCCCAGGGGCCAGAGGGCAGCTACAAACTAGTGCTAATGTGAAATAGAGAGCCAAACTTTGCAGACTCTGGAGGAATTTACCCTGGAAGCATCAAAGAAGGCAAAGGACTCATGTATCACCCTGTCTGCATCAATATGGGGATGATGGCCCTGCCACCCAGAGGACCAAGCTCTGGCCAGCAGCTCTGGGAGGGACTCTGTGTCAGTTCAAGGGCCGAAGCAGAAAAAGGTCTACAAGGAAATCCCTGACTTGGATGCCTGGGGCTGCTCACACTTTCAGCATGATGCCCCGTGGGCAGCTCAGCACAAGCGAGTTGCTGTGTATCCCCCCCATGTCCTGCAAAGGCACCGTGGGGCTGCTGGGTGCTGTGCAGGTGCATGGACCTGGGAGCTGGGGGTTTCATGTTAACCTGTGGGTGCTGGGACTGGGGACCACTGAGAAAGCTTGGGCTTTGCAGTACAGGGTTTTCAAAGAACTTGCTAAATAGGGGTCACATCTAAATGTCTCAGGCTGGGCAGCCAGCATCCCCAGTTACTTTTGACCATATGCAAAGGGACACACAGAGAGTCATATGAGAGAGGCAGAAGACCACAAGGGATGGACCGGTCAATAGGAGTGGGCAGATGGACATGGCCACTGGAGAAAAGGAAAAACAAGCAGATAAAGGTGAGAGCTGGAGATCACCAGAGGAGAGCTTTGATTGGGATATTTGGACTGAGTTATTCCAACTGAGGGAAGTTGAACCAAGGGTTTTTGTTAATGCTTTTCTTGCTCTTGTCTTGTCTCAGGGAGAGATGAGGCTCTGCCTGTTATTAATAGTTGGAGATGTGTGGGCTGGCACGGAGCACTTGTGATAAACCTACAGGGTCCCCAAATACTCCTAGTCAAGCACTAATTCATTCACAGGACCATGGCAATGTGCACAAACCTCTCTAGGCCTGTTGAGTTATGGAAGTCTGAGAGACATTTACACCCTGCTAGCAGTCCGTGTGTTATCTACAGAACAACTGGACCTTCCAGGCAGCTTTCAGCTCCACTTGCTATTTTAATTGGTGCCCAGAATTGCTCTTCCTCCCTTACAGCTGATACTATGGTACTGTGCTTGCCTTTCCCATGGTGCAAAAAAAAATTAAAAACAAACAAACAAACAAAAATCCCCCAAAGCACCCTGTTAAGAACTTCCACATCTCATTGAGCTGTTATTAATAGGGGGATTGTCTGGTGTCACAGCACAGGCATAAAATACATTATCACATAATCTTATTTAGCAAACACTTGTGTTGCTTCGCCCTTGGTAATTGCATTTGGGAGATGCAATATTTATGAAAGGGGAGAAGGAAATGTCTTGACTCATCTCCTATGAGCAGTAAAAGTCCTGGGAAAAAGGGGAAAAATATAGTGGGAGGATGAAGAGGATGTCAAAACTGCCGTTTCCTTTGCAGCAGGCTCAGTGCCCCGTCAAAACTTCAGCTTTGCCACTGAGCTGCTCCTGGAACTGAGCGAGGCTTGGGAATGGATGAGGGTTTTGCACTAGGCTGTGTCAGACCCCAGAGCTCTCCCAGCATCTCTGCAGATCCTGCTGTGAGCTCACTCGCTGCCTTGCGTTAGCTCTTATTTCTGGTTGGACCTGCGAGGCTCTTCGGTGAGACTGCACTCAGGGCTTGGCTCTGAGGATGCTCCCCTTTAAATGGGAAAATGGATCAGGATTTCTCCTAGGACTGAAATCCCCACAACCAGCCCTGCATTTCTATGTCAGACCTCACAGTCTGAGAGCAGGAGCTGAGGAGAGGAGTTTTGCCTGGGGTACAGCATCTCGACTCTGGGAGCTCGGATCTGTGTGGGCACCTTTCCCTCCATCTCTGAAGACTCAGCTCCTGCCACTTGCAGATCTGGGGAAAATTTGCAGCAGAGGATGAGATGCTGGAAGTTGTCCCTGTTTTGCAGGGCATGCTTTAGGGAAAGGAGAAAGCTGTCTTGGAAAGTTATATAATGCCTCGGATAGCTCCATTCCATTGGAGCGCTAATGTATTTGTCCCCAGAAGTCACAGCTCATTTCCCCACCCACAAAAACCCACGTCCCTTCGTGCCCCCGGTGTCCGTGGGTGACCCTGACTGGCCAGCGAGGCACTGTGGGCTCTTCTGGGGTCCGGGAAGCTCCCGCTCCGGAAAGTCGTGGAGAGAGCAGTAACACAAAACAGCGAGTTTTTGCAAGCCCCGATCCTGTCGGCACTGGCAATTCAAAGCCATTGTGATGTGCACGGAACTGGGAAACTGGTGTCACCTACTCTCCTTCCCGATTTATGTTTACACACCGTGTTCAATGTTTGTTTTCTGTTGCGCTCTAAGCTGATTTTCGGCATTCCACTTGGGCAGTTAGAAACGTCCGCAAAACTTTTGGGATGGAGTCGGCTCTGACTTCTCCCCGTGGTCACTTGGTGAATCGAGAGGCTGTAGCACTGGCTATTGCAACGAATTACAGGCGGAAAATACACTTAATACGAAAGTGAAAACTGGAAACAATTGATTACATTTACAAGTGTGGACATTACTCCTTGCGTCAATGGCCAATCGTGTTTAAATACAGATAATCCTCTGCGCTCCCCATCCCCGGGCATCGATCTCCGGGCGGAACTTGCTGCGCGTTTTACCCGCGGGGAGCAGGTGGTGGCAAGAGGGGAGTCTTGGGGTTTGGAAACCCCCGTGATTTCCCATTTCTAGAGCACTTCCCCGATTTTATGCCATGGCTAATACCTGTGCTGCAAACGACAAGTGCTGATGCAAGTTTTTAAGTGCTCTGACAGAACTTGTATGTATTCTTAAACGTCAGCAATGAGTTTAGGTGCAAAAATTAGTTAAATGGTGAGCAGGGTAGTCCTTTGCTAGGAAACTTTCTGCTGCCAACTGTTAATTCCAAAAATTACGTTTCAAAATGTCATAAAATAAAGGGTATAAAAACTTCACAACTGTTAACTTCGATTGCATACAGTATGTAGATGTCAAGAAAAATCCTTAGGTCAAAAATTACCGTAAGTCATAATCTGTGTTGTTGGAGTTTGTTGGTACTTTTCTTAGGTACAAAAATATTTTCTGTTTATTTACAGATCAGATATTTCAGCCCATATACGAATCAATTGTATATAGACAAGTGTAAATAAGGAAAAGCGCCTGAACCCGTCGGAGTCTCTTGGCTTCGGGGACAGAACGGACTCTTGGGCAGGGCAAGAACTCGTCCCCGCAGCCACCCACCTGTACGGCAGCTGCCTGGGGGGAACGGGGCAGCTCCCCCGGCCCGGCCCTCCTCTCCAAACGCTAATGCAAACAGCAACAAATTAGATTTAAGTTTACCCATTGGTTCTGCCATAATTTGTATTTGCTTTTTGCGTACTAATTGACCTCGGGGAGGGGAAAAGAGGGAGGAAATAAACAAACAAACGCGAGGATTTACCGAGGAGGGTTTTGAGGTTTTTAGAGCTAAGCCCGTAACAATGTTTGCAATAATTAAGACCATTATTATCGGATCTTCTCATTCATTAGTGAAAGCTACTCTGTTAGCGGAGCCGGCAGGGCGGGCCGCTTCCCGCCTGCCCGGCGTTGGGAGCTGCCTGCGCCCCTGCCCCCGAGGGCGGCTTTTAAGATGGGGGAGCCGGGGAGGGGAGAGACACAAATCTGTTGGCAAAACAGGACTTTGTCTGATGGGGAAAAGGCCTAAGGCTCGGGGCGGGTGGAAGACAAAGAGGCCGCCGCTTCCCCGGCGAGAGAGCAAACAGGGCAGCTGCCGGCAGCCGGGGCCGGCGGCGGTGAGCAGCCCCCGTGGGTGAGGGGCAACCGCAGGATCGGGCCATATCACGACTGCCATCCTCTATGTCGCGAAGGGCCTGGCTGTCGCATGGGTCAGAGTTTCTCGGAGCGGGGGAGAGCCAGGGGGAGGAGGCGGAGAGACGCGGGTGACCAGCCCGCGTCTTGTCCCTTGCTGTCACGGAGAGTGTAATTAAACTGTGAGTTAATAACGGGGCAGAGCCCCCGGTGTCCCCCACTGCCGTCGATGCCCTCGGGGGTGGCGGCCAGACGCCGTTCATTACAGAGGGGCTGGTGCGGGGCGGGTGGCCAGGGGGACTGGGCTAATGGGATTACACGCATTTCTGCACGGTGGAGAGATGGGCTGGTGCCGCAGGACCAATAATTTATTGGCAGATGCTCCTCCGGCAACCGGCGACATTGAATATTCATGGGGCGCCGCCGGGCACCGCGGGTCCCATCGGCCACCACCCCATTTCCTCCCTTCCGCGGGTACCCCCGTCTGGGGAGGATCCGTAAGGACGAGAGACCCCCGGCCTGTTGCACGGAGCTGGTCAGCCCCAGGGCAGCGAGAGGCGGGAGGCAGAGGGAAGGTGCGGGTCCCTTCTGCTTGCGCCCGCAGGTGCGAGGAGTCGTGACCCTGCACTTCCCTCTGCTGAACCCGTTTTCTCCAAGAAGCCAGGGGCTACAGGAGGGCGAAGGGGCAGTTTGCGGACTGCTCTAAATACTTATTTTTGGTAGATAACTGCTGCCCCGGGAGATGTCGTTGACAGAGCGCGGAGCCGGTCCCGCCGCTCCTTCCCCGCCGTATTAACTCGTAGCCCCTCGCTCGTTTGTAACCATAAAGGGGAGAAATATCGTTGCGGGCGAAGTTCGTGCGATGCTGCGGCTCCCGCTGCGCCGGGCACTTTATACTCATTAAGTGCAGCGGCGCTAAGTCATTACTGTAATAAGGAGTTATGCTGAATGCACGGGACCACGTTTCCAAAGCCATAAATTACAGCTGTCAGTGCGTATTCGAGGGATCAACAGAGCTGGGAGTAATTATTTACAGCGTGCTTTATAGAGCAATTAAAAATTCCCCAAATGGTGTTAATTGCTTTTAACGTTCAGGAAGCGCAGGCCGCCCTTCCCGCGGACCCTGAGCCGGGGAAAAGCCGCCTTCGTCCGCGCGGGCTCGGGCTCGGGCTCGGTGGGAGCTGCGGAAAACGAGGTTTCCCGTTGGGAAGCCCACGCTCCCGCGGGAACCCGGCTGGCTGGTGCGGGTGTCGTCCTGCTTCGCTATCGGCGTCTGTCGCGATACTTGCGGCATAACTTAGTGCGGGCGGCAGTGGTGAGGGATAGAGCCCCGACGGCAGCGGAGACCGCGGCTTCCGGGCCAGGGAGAGGCGAGGGACGCCCGACGGGGCCGTCTTGGCCCCGGAGCTCTCTCGGCAGTGCCCGTGCGCAGCCCGAGCCCGCACCGGCGCCTTCACCGTAATGGATTTCACAGGGGCCGCGACCGCAGAGAAAGAGCTGCGGGAGGTGATGGACGCGCAGAAAGCTGGATAATACCCCAGCCGGGGGAGGCCCCGGCGCAACGAAGCGACGGAGGGATGGAGTCGGGGTGCACCCCTCTGCTGAGGGGTGTCTGTCGCCGCGCACCTGCCCGCGGCAGAGTCACTCACTCTCCTTCCAGCAATATAGAGGATTTCATAGGTTCCGGAAAGCACTGCTCGAAGTGCAGTTTTCGGACAGAGCCCGATGGGCTTTGCTGGGATCTTGCCAAGGTCCCAGACACACCACTTTTGTCCCCGGTCCCCTCAGGAGGGTTTGTATTTCGCAGCGGTGTCCCGCCCAGCAGCTGCGAGGCAGAGAGGCAGCTTGCGATGCCAAACTCCCGGGAGCCCCGAGCTGCAAAGGAGCTCAGGGGCCAAGAGGAGCCCCGGCAAGCCAGCAAGGCAGAAGAAAAGGGGAGTGGAGGGTGGAGGTCAGGCCCTGGCTGGGCTGCTCCTCTCTGCTAGTAGGAGGCAGATGCACACGATCAATGAGAGAACCTGAGAAAGGATCCCTGGGCACTTCGTGGGGAGGGAGAGCCTTATGCATCAGGAATAGCCCTCATCTTAATTGTCATTTCCTAGCATGGATATACTGGGCCCGCAACCCTCATCTGGGGCAGGAGTAAAACACCATTTTGGAAATGAACTTGTCCCAGCAGCTGTTTAGGGTAGGTGAAGGGGAACAAAAGTTTCAAGGCTTGCAGGAATATGTATAGTGGCTGTGGATACCTGAAGGAGGTGAGATGCTCTGGAGAAGTGGAGACCAGGACACTCGGCTTCCTTAATATATGAATTTTGCAGCAATTTAGTGCACGTGTCAGCTCCTGCATTGGAGGCTTTTGTCTGCCTCCAAGGAGGTCTTACCCACCTCATTGGTGTTTCCTGCAAAATAGGATTTCTCTGTACAGAAGAACTAAGAAATAAAGCAGCAGTTTGGGCAAACATCTGGGAATGTCTCCCTGGGCTCTGCCTAGAGTGTGATATCTGAATTATTTTTTGCAGGCCCTAGCATTTATAGTCCTAGCAGAGTGACAAATCCAGCCCTCAGCAAATGGAAGCACACTGACTGTGGATCCAGGCAGAGACAGCTGGGCTGGGGTGCCTCTGGCCCCCACCCCAGGGATCCATTTGTAGGATCATTGGATGAATCTCAAAGTGGGTGCTGGTCCTTATAGACTCTCCTGTTGGGATGGGAACCTGAAAGCACCAAGGCTGACCCTGACATGTCTTAGTGTATGCTTGCAGCACTGCCTCTTTAGCCTCAGAATTAGGGAGGCAAAACCCATATATTAATTCACGGGACATTTCCAGAGCCTTGTGCCCTAGAGTACTGCTCAAGCCACAGCCCTGGAGAGCCTAAAGGGAAACTGAGGCCAGGAGCAATTTGAACTGGAACATCTGAACTGGGTGTTGTCCTGGATCTTAGATGTGCAGTGCCCAAACTTCCAATGCCAGGAGCTGTGTGGCTTTCTCAAGGATGCAAGTGAAGTCTGGCTTGTGCAGAGAATAAATCCTAGGGCTATGCATCATCCCCAAACTCATCAATAATTCCATTGATTTCCAGAAATTTTGAATCCCTGTCAGGACCTAGCCCTGCCTGCTCTTCTTTGTCCTCACTGGATGCTGGACAGAAGGAATTCTGATTTACTTGTTATCTGTCTCCTGGCAAGTTTTATTGCCCCAAAGTCTCTGCCTTGGGCTCAGCATCTGGGGGCTGTGACCCTCACTAACCAGACTCGATCACTGGTGGTGACCTTGTGATTTCTTGAGGCCAGTCCCTCTGGGGCCTTTGACATCTGCTCAGCCTGGGGGATCCCTGGCACAGTGGATGCCAAGGCTTTTCCTGGCATCAACTGGGGCCTTTGGGATGTGCAAGCAGCATTAGGCAGCTGTGTTATTTACTGGAGGGGGGGGGCATCTCCTGGTTCTCAGGACTTGGCAGCAGATCTGCATCCCTCTGGATGTCAGAGCTCACTGGCAGGGGACTCTGTGGCACTGTGCAGGACTGGCATGGCATGTTTTATTGCTTCCCTGTGGAGACAACCTGACATGCTCAGGGCAGGTGAACAGGCTCTGCCCCACATCTCCTGTGTGACAAGGGGCAGGAGAAGAAGCTCAGGCGTATCCTGAAGAAGGGGAAAGGCAGCTGCAGTCCTGTGGGACAAGAAGGCCCCCTGCCCGAGGGCAGCCTCCCGGCCCCGGCTGGCCCCAGCCCTCACTCCCTCCCTCCTCTCCCAGCTCCTCCTAACCACAAGGACTTTGGTTGATGGAGCTGGCGCCAGCGAGTTCCCTGAAGAGTTCAGAAGTCAAGAACTGAGGCAGGTACTGGGAGGGGGGGAAATCCGACCCCAGCGGGCAGGCAGGGCTGGGTGGTGGTGGGGGCAGGCTGGCCGGGCACCGGCCGGGCATGGGGCCGAGGGGCGGCTGTGGGCTGCTGCTGCCGCCCGCTGTCTCCACAGCCTTCCCGTGTGGTGCTGTGGTGGCGGGTATGGTGATAGTAACGGGTCTTGGGGTATCACAGCAGGGTTGTGGCTTGGGTGAGGGGGGCAGGAACCCACAAGCACGGGTGTGTCAGTGTGTGTGTGTGTCTGGGGGTGTCTGAACGCACGGGAACTGGGGGGGTGTTACTGCCTGTTGTGGGAGTGACTGTGGGTGTGAACGCATACAGTTGTGAAGGTGTGAATGAGAACGTGTGTCAGAACTCGTGTATGTGCAGGGGGTTGTAACTGTCTGTGAGTGTGTGGGACGTTTGAGTAAGCACACAAATGTAGGTGTGTGTGCAAGAGAATGTGTGGGACTGTGAGCATGGGTGCCTGTGAGCTCACGAGGGTGTTTGTGAGCTTGCGTGCACACCGGGAGTGTGAGGATGAGGATGGGATGATATAGCTGCTGATGAGTGAGGAGGTGCACCTGAGTGCACAGACACGACTTTCCATGCCAGCGCCATTTGTTTTGTATGGGGGATACCCCAGAGCAGGCCATCCTGTGGGGTCCCCACGGTCCCTTGTGGGCACTAAACCACGGGCAAGCTGAAGATGTGAAGGGCAGCCTTTGACGCAGCCAGGGAGGAGGGCGCCTGTAGGGCCAGTCTCAGCCTGCAGTGGGAAAGATAAGGCGGGCAGAGCACAAATTACCGGGCAACCCTGACGCCGCGGCCAGGAGCGCTGGGTCGCACTGGGCAGCGCCGGTCGGCAGCAGCGGGAGGCCGGATTCAAGGAGACGGCAGTGCCCGGTCCCATCGGCAGCTCTGCCCCCGGCCCGACTGTGCGGAGCAGGCACTAACGGGCCAGGGCCACAACAAGTTTTACAGAAATTGCAATAGAGGCTTTAATTTTCATGTTGTTTTAAGCTTTTAAAATAATTTTGTATCTTCTTTTTTGGTTTTTTTTTTTTTTTTTTTTTTTTTTTTTTTTTTTTTTTTTTTTACGAAAACACTCATCTCCCCGCGGGCAGTCGCGGGAGGGGACGACGGCAGCAGGCGGAGGGGCCAGCAGTGGCGGGTGCCCCGTCAGCGGCGTCCGCTGTCCCGTGGGGCGCAGCTGGGGCCTGCCATCGTCCCGGGCGAACGAGCCCCGCCCCGGTGCTCCGGGGGGAGGTGTGCTTCAGGAGCCCCTCGCCTCCTCCCATCACACCCCTTCCACGGGTCCGGGCACTTGTGGGGTGCCCTTCTCAATGTCCCCGTGTCCCTACTCCGGGGTCTGGTCGTGGGAGAGCCGCCTTCTCCGCGGCTTTTTGAAAGGTGCTGATTTTTGAAACTGAGAACACCCTTTCGGAACAAAGGGGCACGGCGGGCCTGGGAGCCCACCAGAAGGGGATCCTCTGGCTTCAGGCCTCGCTCGGGGTCAGCGGCAGCCCTTGGGGATCGCAGCCTAGGCTTGATTCTTCGGCAGGGGCTGGCAGCCAAGATCCCCCTTCCCAGCAGTCCGTGGCCACAAACTCCGGAACCAAACGACCCCGCTCTGCCGCCCGGTATCAGCCACTATTTCACTCCCCGGTGCCCTGCGCTCACCCAGCGCTCACTTTATAAGGCCGAGACGGGCGGTGATTTTTGTTTTTTTTCGGTGGTGTGGGGGTGCGAGAGGGGGCTGGGGAAGAAGAAACTCCTCTTGTGTGCTCTTCTCTGCTGTCATTCACTGGGCTGCTCTCAGCATCCAACCAATGGAGAGTGAGGGCCTGCAGCAGTAGGCCCTGGGTAGGGTGATTGATGGGCAAGCGGGGCGGCGGGCGATCGCACTCACAATCCGCCGCGCTCCGCTCCGCGGGGCTCCCGGCTCCCCACCGCCCGCCGCGGCGAGGGGTCCCCGGGGCACCCTTGTGTGTGTGTACGTGTGTCGGTGCGTACGGCTGCGTGTCCTGGGTGAGAGGCTCCTGACGTGTCTTGGTACCTGGGGGTGCTGGGTCTCATCGGAGCGAGATCAGTGTGCGTGGCTGGGGTGTCGCGTCTCCGCTCCTGGAAGCTGCTGGGTGTGTTTGGCGCGGTTGTGTCTCCAGTGCCTGTGTCCTGTGCCGCGCTGGGCACGGCTGTCGCGGCCCGGGCTGCGGGGGTGTTCCACTCTTGTACCTGGGCTGCGCATGGCTGTGCTGGTGTGTCTTCGTGCTGAGCGTGTGGCTGCCGTGTCCCGGCCTTGCGTGGCTCTGCTGGCGTTTCTTGGGGTGCTCTGCCGTCGTGCTATGGGACTGAGCGCGTAGCCGGCGTGCCCCGGCTGCGTGCGGCCCCGTTGCCGGTTTCGGGGCGGTGCGGGGCTGCGCTGCCCTGCCCGGGGCGGAGGTCCGGCCCCGGTGCCCGAGCGGCGGCATGGAGCACCTCGGGGGTCACCACCTGCACCAAGGGCAAGCCGAGCCCATCAGCTTCGGCATCGACCAGATCCTCAACACGTCGGAGCCGGGCAGCTGCATGGTGTCGCACCCGCGGCTGCAGGACTCGGCGGACTACGGGCTGGGCTGCATCGTGGGCAGCGCCTATAACACGGTCTCGGGTGGCTACGGGGCAAGCGGCGGCGCGGCCGGCGCCTACACCGGCACCTCCTGCAGCATGGGCGGCCTGCCCGGCTCCTACAATGTGAACATGGCGGTGAGCATGAACGGCAACACCTTGAGCTCGGCCGGCGGGGTGATCCGCGTCCCGGCCCATCGCCCCGTGGCCGGCAGCGTCCACCAGCCCCTCTCCGCCGCCGTGCCGGCAGTGAACGGCATGAACAGCCTCACGGGGCTCACCTTCCCCTGGATGGAGAGCAACAGGCGGTACACAAAAGACAGGTTCACAGGTGAGTTGCGCCACCGGGACCCCCCTTCTATTTCTGTTCCCGCTGCCCTGCTTCCTCCCCCACCGCCCGGCCTCGGCGCGGCAACCGGTGCCCACAGGGATCCAGCAGGATCCAGCCGGGGATCTCTCGGGCGGGTAGAGAAAGCAGCCAGGATGGTCCTGGGAAGTTGGTCCGGGAGGAGGCCAGAAGCAAGACGGGGTGGAAAATGAGGCGTATTCAGTCCCCCCTAAATGAGTTATGTTTCCTTTTGTTTGTTTGTTTTGATATTTTCGTTGGTTTGATTGTTTGTTATGTGGGGGTTTATGTCGTTGTTGTTTTAGTTCCTTTTAATTTATTTATTTATTAGTTCGGTGTAAGTTTTTTACTTTTTTTTCTCCCCGCGATACGGGTCGGCAAAGGCGGGCAAGGAAGAAAAGGGATGGTAAACTCCGCACAAGACCTCCCGCGAGCCCCGGGCACGGCTGCCCAATCCCTGCCGCCCGAGCCAGCACCCGTGGAAACTTTCCTTCAAAACCGAGAGTTATTTGGGAAGCACGGCCCGGCCGGCGGGAAGGCAGAGAGGCGGCCCCGGCCCTGGCCTGCCCGGGAAGGCCGTCCCGTCGTCTTCCTTAACCGGGCTGGCTTTCCCTGGCTGCGGGTTTCGGCTCAGCCTTTTTCCCCACCAAAAGGGACCTTTTGCAGACCCAGGCAGAGCGGGCCTCGGGCTAGCGGGCCGCTTCCCTGCCTCGCCGCCGTTTCCAGGTGTAGCTGGGCTCGTCTTTCGGCACTAACAAAGCAAAAACTGGAACTAAGAAAATAAATAAATAAAAAAGACGCAAACAAATAAACAAAAGGAACGAAATTACAACGGGGAAAAATCAGCGCCTCTTCCCGAGGGCGGAAACTGAGGCCCGATTTTTGAAAGTTCACGTTTAATTTCGACCCGATAGCGCTGGGTTCGGGCACGGCCGCGGGTGGACGAACGGGCTGTTCCCCTGGCAAGCACCTGACTGGATTTCACTCAATTTGTTCCTGGCTTAGACACAATGTGACTTTTCACTAATTATTTTTTTTTTGTGGGGTTGGAAAAAAAAATTCCACACCCAACCAAAATCATATATATTTAAAACAAAACAAGAACAAACAGAACAACAAATCGCAACTCCGGTTTCGAGTCCGGGACTTTACTTCCCGTGTACGAGGCACTGGGACCGAGGGCGATGGGGTTACCGCCGCGCCTAAACGAAATTATCCCGAGCCCGCTTGGCACGGAGCGCGGAGCTCCGGCCCGGCGCCAGGACCGGCTGCCGCTGCTGACCCCCCGTTCCCTGGCAGATACTTGGCCGGGCAAGCGGCCACCTTCCCCTCCGCCGGAGCCGAGCGGTGCCCGGTGGGTGCCCGCAGCACCCAGGAAAGGCCGCCCGGCCTGCCTGGTACGCGGGGCCGCCGCCGAGCTTTTGCAGCTCGTGCGTGGGTGTCGGCGGGGAAGCCGCGGCTTCGGAGCGGTGGGGGGTGGTCCCCAGCCCAGCGGCCGGGAGCCGGAGCCCCTCTGCTGATGTGTCGCTGCTTGCTTCTTTGCCTTTCATCCCCCCTCCTCCCGTGTCCCCCCCAGTGGCCCTCTCACCCTTCACTGTAACACGCCGTATAGGTCACCCCTACCAGAACCGCACGCCTCCCAAGAAGAAGAAGCCGCGCACCTCCTTCACCCGCCTGCAGATTTGCGAGCTGGAGAAGCGCTTCCATCGGCAGAAATACCTGGCCTCGGCCGAGCGCGCTGCCCTGGCCAAGGCCCTCAAGATGACGGACGCGCAGGTGAAGACCTGGTTCCAGAACCGGCGCACCAAGTGGAGGTGAGGGACCGACGGTCTCGGTGGACCGGGGTGGGGCAGTCCAGGGAGGACAGACCTGGCTGCCAGCAGCTCTGCCAGGAGCATTGATGGCAGCGCAGATGCGTGCAAGCCTCGTGTGCGTGTGAATGTGGCCGTGTGTGTACACGTGCATGTGCATGCACAGGGGGGTGTGTGTGTGTGTGTGCGTGTGGTGTGCGCACACCTGCGGGCGTGTGTGCGAGCAGGACACGCGTGTGCAACCGCACGGTCAGTGTGAAGGCCACGCGTGCCCGTGTGTGCCCGCACGCAGTGTGTGAGTGCGTGTGAGCGTGCACGGGCGTGTGAGTGCAAAACACAGCCCCGCGAGTGTGGTGTGGTGCGGGCCATGTATTACGTGGTGTGTGCACACCAGACCTGCGTGCAAAAACGCGTGCGGGTATGCCACGGGGGGGAATGTGTGGGTGCAGTGGGTGCAGTCAGTGTCACCAGAGGGTGCGGAGGCTCCCGCGCCTCTGTCCGCGGCAGCGGCGTGTGGGAGCCCCCGGCCCGACGCTGTCTGAGTACCGGGCTCTGCACAGCGCGGAGATTTTCGTCCCCGCGGGGTTCGCGGCGCCTCCTTGCCCAAACGCTTTCTTTTTGTTCTGCTGCCGGGCGTGCCGGTAAAGCTGGAGAGGAAGAGAAGGCTGGGCTCACGCGGAGCCTCCAGGGCTCCATCGCAGTGACCCTGCCCCTCCCAAGCTGCACGTTCCCGGGATGTTCCCGAGGGAAGCACCCCAGCCCTGAGAACATCCCCTGCCCTGAGCTGGGGACAGGCCTCCCGCGGGGGAGGAAAGTGATGGGCAAGGGGGAGCTCCCTCAGAGAGCAGAGAAGGTGGGTGCTGAGCTGCTGGGTGCTGAGCATTGGGTGCTGGAGGGCAGGCAGGCAGGCAGCCTCTTCAAAATGGGGGGAAAGGGCTTCCCCAGAATCTTCCCAAGGGTTAATAGGACAGTGATTGCCTGAGTATGCTGGGGCTGGGTAAGAAATGGGGGTCAAGGAACTTGAAGCCAAGGGGGTGTGTGAATCCTCAACCCCAGTCAGTTCTTCCCTAGAGAATCCACGGCAGAGCAATTCCCCAAATGTTAGGAAGTCTCTAGCTGGAGTGATCTCTGTTGGCCAGAAACAGAATCGTGGAGGAGAAACAGTCCTGCTGTGGCCGGCAAAATGGGGTCAGCTGTGTCTTCTAACCAGGTTTCCTAAGGAAGTGAGGCAAATCCATCTGTCAATACTCTTTGCGTCTGTTGGCTAAATTCAGCCTCTTTTGGCAGAGGTGCAGAGGATACAAACCTATTCACGTGTTTTACAAAAAATAGCTGGGTAAAGAGAAACTAAATCCTGCTTCTGCCTACGGGAAAGGCTGCAGCCAGACCTGAGCTGTAATATTAGACATGGGAGAATCTCTGGCTTGAGCCAGAGGGACACAGGCATGTAGGTTCTGCTTGTATGCATCTGTGCCTGCTGGGTGTTGTGATGGAGATGTGGGTGCCCCTGGCTGATAGCACACCCAGCTTGCTGCCTCAGGCCCCTGCACTGGGCAGTGGGCTCTGAGTGGTTCTTGCAGCACTGGGAGCTGGAAGTAGCCGCTGCAGGCTCAGCCTGAATGAGGCAGTGGGAAGTATCCAAGAAAAGAGAGTTGCTATAAGCCCTCTGAGTAATCTTAGTGCTTGAACGCAGATTAGGGGGAAGAGTTTTGCCCCTGCCCCTTGCTTGGTTGTCTCCACTGGAGTGAGGTGGCTGTATGATCCCATCCTCAGATTTGGGCTCTTGCTTTAGACACAGCTCTTCCTAGGCAGGTATGAACCTGGAAATCCCATTCCAGTGTGAATCCATGACTAGACCAGCTGCTTGCAGCAGGGCTATACTCAGGAGCAAGGTGCTCACAGCCATGGTGCTTCTGATCACCCTGGACTTGGGGCTCCCTCCCTCCTCCTGGAGCATCTCCTCATTGTGCAGGGAGTCATTAAATATTGATTGAGGCAGAGACTGAGCTGCTCCCTGGGCTGGTGCAGCTCTAAGCCTGCTCTTCCCAGAATGTCTGACGTGAGATGTTGACACAGTGATTAGAACAGGGACTGAGCCCTGAACTATCTGCTCCCAGGAGGGAACACTGGCCACATGTCTGTAGGCTTGGGTGCCCAGAGGCCCATTGCTAGCATTCAAGCCCCAGCCTGCTTCCCCACTGGGAGCCAGGCACCCCCTGCCCTGTGCTCTGAGATGTCACTGTGGAGATCAGAGCTGCCACTTCCAATTCCCATGGCCAAAGAGGATGAGACATCTCACATCCCCCTGAGTTGCTAAATTAAAAAGCTGCCATTTCCTGTGTCACTGGTCCACTGAAGCTGCTGAGAGGATGTCAGCTGAGCCTGGGCATGTGAGGGAGAGAGGATGCTTTGGGAATCATCCTGGGACCAGCACTGTGAGTTGCTCCCAGGTTTTCCCAGCAGCATCAATAGAAGTGCCAGGTGAAGCAGAGGTGAGTGCAAGCTGCAGACTTTAGACTGACCTGCCAAGCAAGCAAGCAGGAGTGGGGTTTCCGTTGTGGATATAAGAAGATTCGGGCTATTTCTACCTATCCCATTATCTGCTCCCTGGAAGCGCAGAGCCAGGGCCCAACCAACACTGGAAAGAGCCCCTTCTGAACCCCTAACAGCCTCTCCTTGAGGATCACCTCTGCTGGTGTCATACCAGGCAGACACATGTCCAAACTGTTCTGAAAAACACTGTCATTCACCCTTTCCAGATAGTATATTCTGTGCTTTGATTTTTCTTACAGCTAAAAAAATGTGTTTCTAGTGCTTGGCTGAAATTTTGCTGCCTGCCATGGGAAGGTTTTTGCCTTCATCCAAGCTCTTGACAGCGGGTCACCACAGCGTGGCAAAAAGATGGCAAACCTGGATGCTGGAAGGGGATGTCCAGGGTGACACTGCCCATCTCCCAGCTGTGTGGCACTGCCAGTCACTGTCTCACCTCATCCTGCTCCATGCTTCTTCCTGGGGCTTTGCATGCTTGGCTCTTGCTGTCAGACCAGAGCATGTTTTCAGGGGATCGCAACTTTTGCAATGCTGTTGTGTGACACTTGTCTCTGCTTGTTTTTTTTTCCTTTGGGCAGAGAGTAATCCAGCACTGTGGGCTGTTCCAAACTCTCTTTGATCAGAGCAATTTTTGCTGAGGCAAATAAGACAGACCCAGTCCCCACTTTATGGGATTTACTGGCCTTTTGTGTAGGGGAAGTGGGATCACACCATGGCAAGGCACCCTCTTTTCCTACCCCTGCCCTCCCACACCACGAGCACCCAGCACAACTTAATCTCTCTGGAGATACCCTTCCTTTGCTTCCCCAGGCCCCTCTAATGTCTCCCTCTCTCCTAGGAGGCAGACAGCGGAGGAGCGGGAGGCTGAGCGGCAGCAAGCAAACCGCATCCTCATGCAGTTGCAGCAGGAAGCCTTCCAAAAAACCATCAACCAGCCCATCCAAGCTGACCCCATCTGTGTCCACAACTCCTCTCTCTTTGCCCTCCAGAATCTCCAGCCTTGGTCTGATGACTCCACCAAGATCACCAGTGTCACCACTGTCGCCTCTGCTTGTGAATAAGTCTGGCACCCACTGGTGGCACGTACACCTTCTAACGGCGGGGCTGTCTCCAGGGGGACACGGGACATCCTTGGTGGGACATGTAGCAACTCTTTCTCCCCGAGGAGGGCTGGAAGCCCCTGATCCTCCGGCCACATGCATCCTATGTATCCAGTGGGGGAAACACTCCACAAGGAACAAAAAGAAGGAAATCCACCCCAAAAACTCTCCCCAGCCATGGAGTTGCTGGAGCAGCAATGCTGTCTCACCTCCCCCCAACCCCTTTGTTCTCTTGAAAGTCTCCAGTGTCGACCCTGAACTTGCTGACGTGCTGCCAGACAAAAGCCCAGCCCTGACAGACACAGCCGCCGGTGTTCATCCAGCTGGGGGAGAGGAAAACTTCCTTAGGATTCTACTGGCGGCAGTGCAAAGTCTATGTACACCCTTATATATCCATCCACTCTTATATATATATATATATATATATATATGTGCACACACACACACAGATATATATATATATATATGCTTTGAACTGATGGCTTGAAAGTAAAGGAGGAGGCTCCCTGGGAAGCATGTCTCTGCTGTGAGCCTTCTTGGGTTGTCCGCACCGGAGACGTTCGGGGATGCAACAAATGGAGGAAACAGCAGCAATTTCTGCTCGTGCCAGATGGGAACCCTTCAGATCTCACCTCGCTGTCTCTCCTCCCCTTTTTCATTAATTTTTTCTTGCGAGGGGGGAACAAGAGAAGGATCTGACAGACTCCTGAGGACGGTAAATATGATATCTCAATTGTATGAAGAGCCCAAACAGTCCCTGGCTGCCACGGACTCTGTGCCCATCAGCGAGTATTTTAATAATGAGAAGACCTGGGTGGCAGTTTGTGGGGGTAATGCAGTTTCTTTCCATGGAATATTTCCATATAATTTGCAAAATGTTGTCCAATGTTTTATTTTATCAGTTTCCCGTTAGAAGGCAGTTCCTGACAGCAAAAAATCAATTTCAATCTCAGCTGTTTAACTTAGTTGTTCTTTTAATTGTACCAAGAGAATGAGACAAAATTAAACAAAGCACTTCTAGCAAATGCCAGGAATATATAGCTATATATATATATAAACAGTATATATTTTTCAGTTACTTATAATCTAAAGCAGCACTGCCAATTTAAGCAGTTAGTACGAACAAGCAACCAGAAAACCTATTTTCAGTGAGATTTTTGAAGGCATTCGTTTGTTTGCTCTTTTTTGTTGTTTTCTTTTTTTTAAGTTATGCACTTACAAGGTGTTTTATGTGTATTCATTTTATAAAGTGCTTGTGTAATTTATGTGGAAATGAAAAAGAAAATAAAAAATCTCCAGGGTACTGAATAAATCATTTAAAGCCTTGCTGTTCCCTGTCTATTAGTTCCCCAAGAGGAGACAGCATATCACCACTACTGCTGAAGCCTGTGCCATTTCTTGTTCTTAAATGAAAATAGAGTTAGCATTTCTATTTAACTTTGCTCAGGTCCACTTGGCTTTGGAAGCTCCAGATGTAATACACTGTGTTTTAATCCCTGGTTTTATAAACATGTTCAGGCTTCAACCCAGCAGTGCATTTAGCACTTGCTTTAATCGAAACCTTTCTGAGGGGCTTGCTGGGGATGGCAGGGACTATGCAGGGGCTTAGTCTTAAGCTCATGTGGAATAATTTATTGAATAAGACCTTGGAATGAGGTCTCACCTGGGCTGAGGCCGATCAACAGATATTTGTGTCTGAAACTGAATACAGAAAGGGGAATTTGAATATAAAGAAACTTGCAAGAGTACATTTTAGAGACAACCTTGCAGGGGATTATTCTGGGGACACTGTTTTCCATTTGTACTCAGCCTTGCTGCAGGACATTGTCCCCAGCTTGGCAAGCCCTTCTCAGAGGAAAATCAAACCGGCGGGAAAACTCGCATCAGCTTCCTCGGGGGAGACTCCCAGCCCTATGGCTGGCTTCAGCCTGGTGTTTGCTTCCAGCACTGGGAATTCCTGAGTAAAGGGTGTTGGAGGATTCGACTGAAAAGGGCAGGCAGCCACAAGCAGTGGCAGGGACCCCCTGCCGTGGCCCTGGGGTCCAGGCTGCCTGTGGGACATCTGCGACAAAATACCCCAAACCTTTGATGCCTGGTGGGTGACAGTGCTCCGCGAGGCTGGATCCTCTGGGTGCAGAGTTGTTGGGGAGTTTGTTAAGGGAGCATATGCATAGCCTGCTTCATCCAAAACCTGCTATCAGAGGCCTGGGCTGAGAATTTATTGTGCTGTAGGATTTTCCCATTCTGCAGTCCAATGTGTATGAGAACACAGAGAAACATCTGCAGCAATGGAGAGAAAAGAAGCCAGAAAGAGAAAAAAAGTATAAAACACAGGAAAATATGAAACTCGGAGAAGATACATTTTTGGAAATATCTTTAAAAGATGTTGATTACTGCCAGAAAAATACTAAAATAAAGTAATTTGTATTTTTTCCAATGTAAATTTCAAGGAAATCTTTAGTTTGAATTCTGTTTCATACTACAGTCAGATTTTTCGATTCTGATTAAGCTTATTATTTAACACACACCCAACTTTGTCTACTAAGTTAAACTCCTTCAGGAGGCATTGCTGTGTACAAATTTTTAATGGTTTACAGTTTGTTGCAGTGTATTCTTTTGTTTTAGGGTTTCTGTATAGGAAAAAACATTAACCGCAAAATAATAATAATAATAATAATAATAATAATAATAATAATAATAATAATAATAAGAANATAATAATAACAATAATAACAATAATAGTAATAATTACATAATAATAAATAATAATAATAATAACACAATAACAATAACAACAATAATAACAATAACAATAACAATAACAATAACAATAACAATAACAATAACAATAATAATAATTATTCTCACTGTTGATATTAAAACTGTTTTCTATTTTATTATGACACATCAATATTTAAAAATTTAATTCTAAGACAACCATTTTATAATATCCACTTCATTCAGTTCATAATCCAAAATGTTCCCCAGTGAAGTTGAACATATGATAAAGCACATTCAAGCAAATATGTTTAGATAGAATATTTAGCTATACCTTGTTTCCAAAACTGGTGACTTCCCCCTTTTCCAAAGAATCTTTCCTGTTAAAAAAAAAAAAAAAAAAA
>VZSE01008194.1:1815-29195 GCA_013398275.1 Promerops cafer | reverse complement strand
AAAAAAAAAAAAAAAAAAAAAAAAGACCAAAAGTAAAAAAGGAATCTCAATATGAAATGAGAATACATGTTACATTGGAACCAGAAAAACAGTTGCCCGGCCTTTCTTGTCCCTGGAAAAATTGCTTCTGGAGGACTTTTCTCTCAAAATATTTCTCTTGGATTCATTTTAAAAATTGGTTTAGTGGCAGAAGGTGTTTTTGATATCTGCATACGTGCTTCCAGTTATTAATATGATGATTTGTATGTAGACAATAAAAGTTGTCTGAAATATGATGGAATTAAATCAATAAGTAATGACATGAAACAATGACACGTAATGTTATGTTTTGTAGACTGACATCACCTCAGCTGTATCCTGGGGCCATCCATATCACATTGAAGGCTGATTTAATTTTTTATATTATACTTATTTGGGAGCAGGAATAAAATTGCATTAAGATGCCTTGAAAGTCATTTCCCCCTTCCTTCGCTCTCAAAATAAAGCAAATCCCAAACATGAAATGGGAGTCAGGGAAAAATGTTTTTCTACTGTTTGCCTGTATCTAGGAAATACAGAGCAAGGTAGAGTGACTTTGTTCTAGAGGGGGGAAGCCTGTGTCATGCCTGAAGCTGAAGGCACAGGGCATCACAGGGGACTGCACTGTGGTTGTGCTTGTCTCTCTCACCCACAGTGCTGCCAGGGATCGAGAGCTGTCCTCCACTTGGGTTGGATGTGCTGAGCTTTTGAAGGCAGAATCTGGAGCAGGGGGAAATACTGTCTTTGCATGAGCAACTGGAGTACTAAACATCTGTGTGGAGCTGGAGGAGACGAAGCCCTGTGGGATGGGCTGTGGTTGTCTGGGTTTGGTCCCAGCTCAGCAAACTATGATGGCAGGAGGGAACCAGAGGTCTGGCCCCCATTTAGCCAATTAGTTGAGCACATGAGTCATCCAAACAAGGATTAGTTGGTTTATCTCTGCGGAGGGATGGCCCAGGAAAAGGCTGAAGGGTCTTTGCTGGAGCCTTCCACCCTGAGCAGAGCCTGCAGTTGTGCTCGGCACGGGCCAGCCCATTTGATCCCTGCAGTACATGCACACCCCAGTTTCTACATGAGTACCACATGCAGCTTTTCTTGGGCTGCATTGCCCCATCTACGGGGCATTTGTTATACATTTTAAGTTATTCCTGCTGCAGCAGCAGTATCACTGAGAGTCACCTGTATGTGGCATTTGCTGGAGAAAGACTGAGGCTAGTGTACATGTCCTCTAATACGGTTTGTATAGTTGATAATGAAAGCAGGCACTGACCCCACAAACACCCATATGCAGGATCATTTTCATTATCTCACTGAGACTGTGATTGGTGTTTTTAAATGTGCTCCTGATTAACCAACACACTAAAAAAAAAAGCTTAAAACCGGGGCTGCTGCCTCAGCACGGCGGCACCAGGAGCCCATCCCCACGGAGGCAGCCCCTCCTCACCGCCAGGGCCAGCTCGCAGACACTTGGGGCTAGATGGGGTAAAAAACCCAAACCAATTTACTGACAAAACTGAAAATGGCTTTGCTGAAAACTGTTTGGGTTACAGTAAAAAACCATTCCTCTCTGGGGTTCTGGGACAGCTGGAACTTTTTGAATTAACCTTTTTTTTCCCCTCGCCAGACGCAGACTGGCTGAGTGACACTGATTTCTTTGTGCAGCGGTCAGCTTTGATGGCCACTTGTTAAAAAAATGTTTGTGAAATAACATTTGGAATTATCAAATTATCCTGGGTGAAAATTTTCTAAATAAGAAGGTCTTAAATTTGGGGGAAAAGGTAGTTTTTGAACAAATATTAAGGGAAGAAAAAAGCACACAAAGCTATAGATTACCAAAACAAACTTTTGTGGGAGTCACACCAGATTTTTTTTTTCAGATCTTTTGTCTGTGCAGCTAACTGTGATTTTGATATTCCTTAAATTATTGTTACTGTCTCTGTTAGAGTAGGAAATTTGTAGTGGGTCAGCACTTATCCAATATTAGGACCGAGGTTTTTCCCCCATTCCTTTCCATTGATCAGAAATGCTTTGTTACTGGTAGTTTTAAATTAATTCTATACATTTATTCAAGTCGCACCTAAAACTGTATTCAAATAATTGTGTTATTTTTTTTTTTCTGACAGGACCAGAATAGTCTTGATTTTTCCAAGTGTAGAAAATGATTTTTGACTTCCTTCTGTTTTAGTTTGGGTTTGCCTTTTTTTTGTTGTTTGTTTTTTATGGTTTTGTTTGGGTTTGGTTTGGGGTTTTTTTGTTTTGTTTGTTTGTTTGTTTGTTTTTTGTTGTTGCAGCTAGCTGTGGTAAGCATGGGGCTGGCCTCAGCAGCTTTCAGCTCTGAGTCACACACCAGGTCACACACCAACCCCCAGCCAAACCTCTGTGTGCTGAAGGTGTGCAATCCCCTGTTGCAGAGAGCTGGAATCCCCTACCCTGCACTTCCCTGGGGCTGGAAGTTCAGTACTTACCCTCAGATCAGCTGTTCTTTGCCTTTCTGCTTTCGAGACAAAAATAAAATGAGCAGAAATGAGGAGCCCATGCTCTGGTTTTCAAGCAGGAAGGAGCAAAGCTTGAGAAAACTCGTTCTCTTGTTGCCTGTAAAGAATGTGAACCCGCTGGTCTGAGCGCTGCGGTTAACTGTCTGTCTTTCCTAGACTGCAACTGTCTAAAAATAACAAAGCAGTGATTAAAAAATATCAATCAATATATACTTTTTAAACTACAGTTAGGAAGGGGTACTAAGACGGGGGTAGATGGAAACATGGAGAAAAGCTTTGTTTCTCAGGGTCTTCCCTGTCTCAGCTGGAGGAAATTTTTGAATTTTTGGGAAGTCGTCATGTTTAGCAATTTTTACCTGCTGTTGTGAGGTTTTAGGCACATGTCAGGGCTCACCAGACTCTTCCTCTCTAGGTATCCATCTAGGACGTGTCTAGTTTGTGATGCCAGAGCTCAGTGGGGTTTAGACTGAGCCTGGGCTATCAGGTGTATTGGACATAAACGTGCTGAAAGGCAGGGCTTGACCCCAGATCTCCCCATGTAAGGCGACAAAGGGGAAGAAAGAGGTACAGGTGGGGGTGGGCCTTGCTCAGGGTCGTGGTGAGGAAGTGATCACAAGTGCCCTGAGTCGTGGCCAGGCCTCTGTGCGCTGTCCCTCTCCCAGCTGGCCTGGCTGTTTTCACAGGAGAGCCAGGAAGAAGTGGGGGTGTCCTCTGAGGTAGGCTGGGGGAGGAGAGGATAAAGGCCAGCAGGTCCTGGGGAGCCATGATGTACCCCAAGGGTGCTCTTTAGAGAACTGCAGAGAAAAGGCACCAAGTCTGCAGGCCAGTGGGGCCAGAGGGTGAGCAGTGAGGGGCACCTTGGGGTCCTGGTCCAGTGGGAGCCTGGCTTGAGCAGAGGAGGGCTGTTCTCAAGCAGGGACTATACCCAGCTTGCCCGGCCCCGCACCAGTGGTGTGCACTGGAGGGTCTTGCAGGGTCTGGAGATGTCACACCATGGGACTGCTGCTGAAATGGCAGTCCTATGGCATCCCACGGTGACACAGTTGTGGAGCATGGTACAGCTCTGGGCTGTACCCAGAGCACTTCCTTCCTTCCAGGATTAAGCTCCAGGAAGTTTTATGTGCATTTACAGCACCTTTGGGCTGTGCTCCACTGCCTTTGGAGGGACACCTGCAACCACGGAGGGACATGTCCCAGGCACCCTGCCCACTGACACAGCCACTCGCAGGGGCATTTCCCACTCACCCCCATTCACACAGAAATGATTGAAAAGGTCTGGCTTTCACTTTGGGATGGAGTGAAAACAAATGTTGTAACCTTATCAGTTGTTATGACAGGTCTGAAACCTGCCTTTGCTGTGGCTCATACCACCACATCCAGAGGCAGGAGGTGGAATGTAGAGCAGAGTATGCCCTCTGTGGAGCAAGGCACCAGAAATATGTCGGTGTACCCACCACTGTTCCCATGCACTCTGCCTCCAGACTTGGTCCTTTGAAGATCTGAGGATCTGAGCAGAGCCATCTCACACACCACAGGCAGAAGCCAGACTTGTAGCAGTCAGGTGAGGGAATGCAGATCCCCTCCTGGGACCCCAGGGTGCACACGTGTGTGCCAGTCCCTGGGGAAACACAACACAGCCATGGCAGGGAAAGCGTGGAGACAGGCAGAGACACACCTGTAATGTTATCCAGAGGAAAGGATTTCCCAAGGGACCTCGTGGCTGCAGACACTGCCAAAAGATGAGGAGTGAGGAACCGTGTCCTGTTGCTGAACATCTCCTGCGTCTCAGGAGCCGGTTTCTCTCCCTTGCCTGCTGACAAGAGGGATTACAGGAGGTTACTCCAGCCTCACTCCCCTTCCTGGATGAAACCCCAGCTGTTGCTAATGGCTTGGCCCAAACTTGCTCTGGTGGGATAAGAGGAGTAGAGACCCCCTCACACAAGACATGGAATGGGGGGGATGGGGTGAGTGCTGCTTGGCACTTCTAGAAATGCTGCCTTGCCTGGAACTCACCTCATGACCCTTTTTTCCTTCCTTGTGTCCTGTCCCTCCCTTCAGCCTCAGAAACCTCCCTTAATTTGCCATTATTTTAAGGCCCTATGGGTGTTTCCTGGATGGGAGCCAGAGAACCCCAAACCTCTCTGCAGCAGACAGAGAGGGATGCTTGGCTGTCTGGTTTCCCCCATAGGATGGGGTCTAGGCCAAGATAACCCTTACCACAAGTGCTCTGATGCACATAAGGGTCAAAGCTATGCGTGTTTCTCCCAAAATGCCTGGCACTGCCCCTTCACAGGTGACCCACAGAGTGGCCGGAAGAGCACGACGTGAAACACTGTCCCGGTGAGAACCTCTCAGGCCAGGGGTCGGCACGCAGGGGGAGTTAGACAAGCAGGACTGGGCTGGACACCCTGGCGCTCTCCTCGGCCGTGTGCCGGGCCGGGGGGAAGCTGCCGGGGAATCCGTGCCCGCCCCGCAGCCGCCCGGGAGCGATCGGCGGGCACCGAGCTCCATCTAGGGGTCAGGCAGCGCCTGGCGAGCGCTCGGCCCGACCCCGCCGGTACCGGCCCACGGCATCGGGTGGGGGTGACCCCGTGTCTGAGGTGACCCAGGCAGCCGAGCCCCGGGCAAACCAGCGAACGGATCAAACTGGGAGCACTGGGTGCTCAGGATGAAGGGTAGCCAAGCCCAGCCCCGAGCGCGTCCTTGGAGACACGGCCTGCCCCTGAAGCGGACACAGAGTCAGAAAAATTTAGGTTGGAAAAGACCTCACACGTGCTGGGTGAGTTGCAGGATGTTTGGGTGCCCTGGGCAGTGCCAGGATGGGGTGTGTGATGTGTGCAGGGCCACTGCAGGGGGTTGCTCCACACAGAGAACATAAAGCTGAGGCCCTCGACTCCCTGAGCTCCAGCAAGGCACGGAGAAAGGGCTCTGGCTCCATCCCTCCCCTGGCTACACACCCCTGCCTCCTGGCTCGTGGAGTGCAGTAAATACTGAGGACAAGCAGCTGGGCTTTTTAAGCAGAGGGATGAGCTTTGATCAAAACAGGTGTTTGCAACAGCTCTCTAGGACAGCCAAGAGGCTGCTTGCATTCATCAAAAGAAAAAATATAAACCCATGAAACACTCAAGCAGATAAATAAGGAAGCGATGATTTTTGTCTTTGTGACAAACAAAGTCAGTAAAGCTCAAGGAAACCACCTGTATTTTATTATCACATATTCATATGTTTAATGGTATTAAAACAAGAGTCTGGGGTGAGTTGCAGGAAATCAAAGCATTTAATGGTACAGACACAAACCTTCTCTCCTCCCTCCCCAAAGGTGATTTGAACCAGTTTAAGCAAATGTCTTTGTCTCTTAAAATAATTATGTGATTTAGAGGCACTTTTTCCTGGCTTGCATCAAATTACTTTAATGGGGTCTGCTTGTGTGTGTCTGTGTGTGTCAGTTTAAAAAGTTATTGCTTTTTAAAGCTGCATTTATAGCCCAGTATTCACCAGAAAAGTAATTCTTTATGAGAAGGGATTATTTGTGTTTCACCATCGCTTGGCATTTATTCCACAGAGCATTTACTAGTGAAATGGTGCCCAGAGGGCAGAGGCCAAAATGATCTAAAAAGATATGTTGAAATTTGGGATAAACATTCTCTGGATGGTCTACCAACTGTGAACTTTCTCTTCTTCATCCAATAGGTTTTGTCCTTTTTGGTCCAGTCTTGGCCACTCTCTTGGCCCTCCTCAAGATCAGGCTCACCTCTGTCCTACCTGCCTGTGTTCTCCTCATGGCCCCAACGGGATTTCCCTGGGGCAGAGGAGAGCTGACAGCAGGCCCAGCCAGACTGGGATGGGGATCTGAAGGTGGGTTTCACACTGGCCAACACTTGAGTGGCAGGTGTCCTGGATGGGTCCTCACAGGTGACCCTTCTCTCTGTCCAACAGAGACCTTCCAGTGCTGGGGAGAAAAGGGCTGTTTTGGGGCCTAGGTGAGCATGCAGGGAGCCAGACTCCATTTCCACTCCTTACCCCAGCCATGGCTGGGCCAGACATTTGGGGTGATGCTGAGTCTGCTCACTGATGAACAAAATAGAAAAGCTGTGCAGAGTCAGAAACAGCTTGAGTTTGGTAGGAAAGAGGGAAGGTGAATGCACAGCCAGACTGCTGTAGTGCCCTGCTTCCTGCAGTGAGGAGAAAGCATTAACACTGTGGGACAAAGCCCTGATGAACCCTGCTTGGCACAGTCGTCAGTTCTGGTGGGGTTGCAGGGGAGCAGAGCACTGAGCCATGCTCCTTGGGGAAGACACTTGCTGAGTGAGCTGCCTCATTTAGTCCTTGTCCTGGAGGCACTGGGAATCTCCTAAGCAACTGAGCTGTGCCACTGAAGCAGCTAATTTCTCCTCACAGGTGTATTTGGCTGCTTCAGGTAAGGGTAAAATGTAGCCTCACATGAACTATCAGTGCAGCTGGAGGACGAGGGGGGACAGTGGCAGCTCAGCAGCAGCCAGCCTTGTTTCCTGGAGAGAAATACCACCAGTACAGACAGCGAGAGGTGCAAGAGAGAGGGCTCAGCAGTTAAAGAATCAGGGTGTTCATGGCACAAAACAGGCTAAAGAGATGGTCTTTATCAGGGGAGATCAGCCCCTCTAGCTGATACAAGGGAAGAGATGGGCACTCCCAAGGGGGGAGGCAGGAGGATGGGTGAGATGGTGCTGTCTGCAGGGTGCCTTTGTCTAGCCATGTCCCACACCAGGCCATGGGATTGTGGAGCTGAGCTGGCTCCAACAGCAGCAGCAGGACAACCTCCTCCACAGGATACTGGTGCAAAGGCCAGTGGCTCCCTGGTGCTCTGCTGGCTGCTGCAGCTCATGGGAGACCTGTCATGTGCCTGCAAAAGAAGCCCAGGGAACATTACCCCTGCAGCAGGATTGAGTTGCTCCACCAAAGCAGGCAGCAACATTGCAAGGAAATGTTCAGGGCTACAATCAAGAAAGTCTGGATTCTTTATCTATGCTAGGGCACTGGCTTTGCTATGCAGGTCTCATCGGCCAGAACCACATGGCTTGGAGCCAGGCTTTGCTAGGTCTGCCCACGTGGGGAAGTCATCCAGAAACAGAGGAAGGAATACGAAATGTTCCAGTGACTCATGTGGGTGAGAGATTAATATGTTTTGTGGCCACAACAGATCATGCTAACTATTCATCTGACCTACTGGATCTCCCAGGCACAACATGTTAGACCCTTAGTTTGTGCTTCAGACTCCTCCTTCTTGACTCGTAGCAAATCTCTTAGAGGGATATCAATACTTGGCTAAAGGGGCCCTGTGAAACCTACCCATAAATCCCAGTCCTACAAGGCTTCTAGCATGCTAGAAGTTGCAACTTTAACCCCAAATTGCTTTGTGTCGAATTGTGAACTCATGGAGCCTTTTGTGTCTTTTCAAGGTTAAAGCACCAGCTACCAGTGGAAGTAGGTTTCCTTACCGTGTATCTTAAATCTTTTCTGGAGGAAGAAATCAGATCAACTCTCAGATCCTTTGTGTCTGCAATAGCTGTGACTACAAACATCTGCAGCATGTCCTGATATAAAGCCACCAAGAAGGGTTATTGCTTTCTGTTGACCATTCATCTCTTAACAAAAGCAGAGGAAACCACTCCAGCTCCTTGTAAATGGTGTCTCCTGCTCCTGGCCTGTCGCTTGCTCATCCAACGCTGACAGGACCCTGTCTTTGCCCATAGGTGGTTATGGGGGAGCTGAACATGTGGGTTTCCCAGGGGAGGATGAGACTCAGCTCCTATGCATTAGTCTGTTGTTGGGGTTATTCACTGACACTGGATTAGCAAACTGAATTTTTGGGAACCATGGGTAGTTCAGGTCTGCAACAGTACAGTGGCAGAAATGTAAGTATAATGGGCCCATTAAGGCATTTGTACTGGAATGGGCACCCTGAGACACGTCACTGCAGAGTGGTTGCTGTAGGAAAGTGTGTTAGCAGACTGGGTCACTCCAGTCCTTTTCCCTCCCTTGTAATTCCATTCCTCGGGTGGTTGTTCACGTACCTATTTCACAATTGAAGATTAATTCCTCAGTTTTCCCATCTAGGGACACAGAGCTCTGTCACCCAGGCACTCCCTTTCACCTGCAGCAGGGGAGTGCGGGGCTGAAGGATGGACCCTTCCCATGGAAGCTCTGACACCAAGGTGCAAATTATTGATTTTACTAGTTTGAGATGGGTTTTCTGAACCTGTCAGCCTGGTTTAGAGGACCCACCTGCATGGCCAGCCTGGCATAGACACAAGCACCTGAACATCTTGAAGCACAGCAAATGGGACATGGCATGAAATGTGGCCTCAATTTTCTTCTGGAATTGGGCATTTGGCCATTTCCACATCCCATTAAGGAGTTTTCTCTGAGGCCCTGATGGTATCTGCCTGAATGGGATAAGTGACTGCACAGATCTGAGACCCCTTTGCCCATCTCTTGGCCAGAGGGAGGGAATGCTGTGGGATATACAGGTGAGGAAGAAACACTTGGACTGCAGCAATCCCAAATCAGTTAAGCAATACCCAGATTTACAGCAGAAAAAAGCCTTTGTCCCCACATTACATGATGGCTGCAAGCTGCTTGTCATGAGGATTTCCCAGGACAGTTCTGCTGCAGCTTTCCAGGGAATTGAGTGATGAGAGTCTGGTGGTAACAGCCAAGGTTCTCCCCATGCTCCAACCTGAGGAATGCTCCAGCAGGGAGGGTCTGACCCTGTCCTTGGAGTGCTAGCCTTGTCCCCTGCTCCTTCCTTGCCCTCTTATAATACATCCTTTCAGCAAAGTGGTGAGTTATCTTAATTTTGCAGACAGCAGCACTCAGGGATAAGGTAACTAATTTGGGAAATTATCCTGGCTGTCAATTCCCTGAGTGATGGGTGGGAGAGGCTTTGAAGCCTCACGCATGCTCCCTGCCATTCACTCGGACTCGAATTACCTTTTTATTTTACTTCCTCCTTGTTCTCATTGCCACACCACTCAAACTAAAATTATTCGCCTACAACCACAAATGCAGGGATATATCACGGGGAGTGCTGTAGGGCTGTCGCCATATATAATTCTCGGAGCTCAATATTTATAGAGCTACACACGGCACAAATCATACGCAGAAAGCCCATCGAGCTGGAGAGCTAGGTATAAACTCCAGAAATATCACAAGCCATCGCTCACAGGAGACTGCCCGGCAGGCCCGCTGGCTGTACATCAAGCTGTAATGCCATCTGAGTCCGTGCTTGGTGCTGGAGTGGATCAGAGGTCACTTCCAAGCTTTTCTTCCATAAATCCTGGGTGCTGGCTCTCAGCAAGGTTAGGGGCTGGGAGAACCCTGCTCTGAGTGCTCCCTCCTTCTGCTTGCTGCTTCTGACATGGAGCTGTCCCAGTACTTTGTGTGCGTTTTTATCTTTGGTGTCTTGTCCTCCCTTCTGCTCCTCTGCTATAGAAACCAGAGATGAGAGGGAGGAGGGGTGTGCTGGATCTTACAGCTCCACTGTACAAGCTAAGGGAGCTGACAGCTCCTCTGAAATGTCCTTTTGCTGGGCTTTGGGGAAGTCTGAGGCTCTCTTCTTCTTCTCACCGCTCAGGGTCACATTCTCCCTCATGCCCCAGTCCTGTGCAGGGCTGTGAATCTTCTCCAAATGCCCAGGTGGTTACAGGCACGCAGCAGCCTGCCTGCCCACATAGCCAAGCATGGTCATCTGTCCTAGAATAGTTCAGGTCTCTCTGTCACTGCCTTCTCTCCTCTTTCCCCCCTTTTCAAAGCTCCTGCCTGTCTTCGGTGGAGCTGATGCCTCATTGGGGATAAGGGAGTGGTTCCTGACGCAGGCAGACCCCAGTGCAGTTTGGGGCTTTTGCATTGCATTTAATGCCAGTCCAAGAGTGAAGAGCAGGTGAAATGAGTGCTCTGCAGAGGCAGACTAATCCTTCCCCAGCTCTTCCCACCCTGGCAGCTTCCACCCTCATGTGCTGGTGATCCAAAGGGTGATCCACAACAGGTGGAGAAGATCCAGATGAGACCTGATGCAATGAGCAGGTGAAGCCTCTCTGAAGCAGGGCAGCCGTGACGTGGTGCTTTCTGGACAAAGAAGTGCTGAGGTTTCGCCTAAGAAATCACCAGCCAGACAATTAATTTTATTTCTAAGCTGTATATGATGGACTTGAGCTAACCAGTCTCTGGTTCTTCCCTCTCCCCCAGCAGCATGGCAGACAGACTCTGACATTTAAGCAAAATAAAATCCAACCCTAAGCATTAAGTAAAACTCCCAGTGTGATGGGTTCGTGGCTTGCAGCAATATCTCAGCAGGGGCGTGTTAAAGCTGGTCTCCAGCAAGAGGAAGAATGAAGCTTTGCAAAACCCTGACGAGGCAAAGCTCCTAAAATAACAATTGAATTAAACTTAATTCATTTTCACTTAATATCCTTATAGTGCCTTTAGCAAATGAGGCTGTTATTATTTTGAGGAGGAAAATGGGGAGGTGCAGTCTGGATGGAACTCACGTCTCTTTGCTGAAAGAAAGAAAACTTTGGTGGAAATAAAAAAAGCCATGGGAAGAAATGCAGAAAGTTGAAATTCTCCATTTTGGATGAAACACCCCCAAACCCATGCAGTCTCATATTCTTCAAGATATGCCCCAGCCTCAAGAGTGTGCAAACCCACTATTTTTTGTTTTGCCAGGTGCTGGAGGTTTGCTGGCTTTGCCAGGGTTACATACCTGGTCACATCCAGTGTCTGGGGTTGTAGGCCAGGCCCTTCCTTCCCTCCTCTTGCAGTTTTTGAGCTTTTCTGCAACATTTGAACCCCAAATGCCCCCTGCTTGCCCTGCCCCTCACTAGCCTAGTCTGCAGTGTTTAAAGCACTGTTCCCACTTCTGTTTCCATGATGTGTCAGTATGAGCCATTCCCTGGGGAAGGCTGAGCTAACCTCATGATTTTGGTCCTGACTCAGTGGGGCAGGCAAGCACAAGCTCAGGGTGGCCCTGTCCCATGGCAGCCCTGGACACTCCCCATTCAGGACAGCCTTTGTCCACATGCCTCATTTCCAGCCATGTCTCCTGTTTTCTTGTGCCCACCCTTACTTCTACTGGGGGTAGGATTTCGCAAGCCCCTGTGTCCTGGGGTGACTTTATGATGGTTGTATCCTCATTTGTCTGTTTAGCCCAGAAATAAGTTTTGCACCTTGAAGACTGGTTCTGAGAGCAAAGAGAAGAAGCATGGAGATTGTTTTCAGAAACTGCATTTGTTCCCCCTCATCCCTCTCCTGGACTGTGTTTGCAGCACGGACAGAGAGCAGGACAGAGCTCTCCTTTGCTTTTTAGTTAGTTTTTAGCTAGCTGGGGCNTTTTTTTTTTTTTTTTGTGCTGGTGAATGCTTTGCCTGTTAAACAAACAGTTTTTTTCCACTTTTCTCCAAGGAAATATTTTCCCGAACCAGTTGGGGGAGGGGCTGTTTGAATTTGCTTTCTAGAGGAACCCCTTTGGAGGTTTCCTCCCAAATTTGCCCTAAACCAGGATCCCCTCACCACCAAGATTGTCTTTCTCTGTTGGGGTTGCAGAACAGCATCCCAGAAAGGACATCCTGCAGCTCTTCCCCTCAGACATCCTAGCAAAAAGGGAATATCTCATGATCCCACACTCCAGAGAGAGGTGGTCAACTGAAGCAAGGAGCAAATGAACCCAAGGAGTCGTAGCAACCTTGCCCCACAAAATTCTTTGCTCTCAAACCTCAGGCTCTGGTAACCAGAGGGAGCAAAGGCTGCTCTGAAATGGCCATGCAGGCACTGAACTACACTTCCCAGTAGGCCGCAGAGCAAGGGCCCTTCTGGTACGGAAAAGCCTCCGTTTGACTTGCTCATGCTCCCTAGGGTTGGGGGCAGCTGGGGGATTTTAGGATTTCGAGGCTAGACAGCTGTTGTGTAAGCAGCAGCAGCAGCAGCAGGCATTACAGCAAAATTAATTTCCACTCTGAATGCAGCTCTCCTGTGTCACTACTGCCTTTACAGTCTTCTTCCCAGAGCTGGAGAAAATAGCCCAGACAGGCTTTGCAAGGTCGCCTCGCCCTCTGCCTTGCTCAGGGGCAGGCTCCACTCCAACTAATCCTCTTCTAACAGACCTTTGTGTCTCTCTTCCTCACAGAAACCTTTCTCCACCTGCCTTGGTTAGGGCAGCAGCTTATTAGCTCTAAGCAAAAGGAGAATAAACTTTCTTATTAAGACACAGCTTTTCAAAACTCTCTGTACTTCCTATCAATTAGAGCTGGATAATTTTAGGCATGTGCTAAGAAGTTGAATAAGAAGGTCCCTGGGACAGTGAGCACCCATCCTTCATGGCTGCATCCCCTCTGCTGCCAATAGATGCTGCTGCTGCTCTCTCTTGCTGCCAGGCAAGGACAAGCAGTATTCAGAGTCTGTGTCTGCAGCAGGGACAAGATCACTTCACTGGGTCATCTTCCAATAATCTGAAAAGTTAGCACATACCCATCATCTATTTCTCTGCACCTTCCTGCTGCTAGCAAGCCACACCTCTTGACCCTGATAGATTTTTAGAGCTATTCCAACAAAATCCAGCTTTACTTTCAAAAGCAAGGACTAATGGGAAAACAATTAGCAGTCATGGTGGAGTACTTCATCAAAATCAGATCATGGGGGTTTTGGTTTTTTAGAGCATTGCAGATGAAGAAGAATATGAGATGAACTCCATCATCTCTGGGGCTGGTATGAGCTATTTTCCTTCTGTACCACTGGCTAAGAAATGAATTTTTTTTGAGCACTATTCCTTTGAAGGGAGATTCCTGCCTTGGTTAAAAGCCAAGGCCTGGAAAAAAATGAAGATCTAGGTAGGCATTTGCCAGAGCTTGTGAATGGACTGCTGTGCCTAGCATGTGCCAGACCCACACCCATTAGGAAACTGTGAGGAAAGCCCCTGGTCCTGTCCTGGCAGGGTAGGCACCCGAGGGGCTGCGAGGGGCACAGAGCTCACATTGCATGCTGTGCCTGAGCAGGACTCCTTCTGACCAAGTCCTGGGGGCTCACAGGGCCAGCCAAAGACACCGAGAGGGCCTCACAGGCAGCCTCTGCCAGGACACTGAGAGCCTTTCAGGAACTATTGCTGAGCTCTTGTGCCTTGCTTTGGGGACGCCAGCTAAGAGAGGAGCAAGGCTCAGCCTGTGCTGTGCACTCAGGTTCCAGCCATGTTTCCAGGTAGTGGAATACTCGTCCTGTTTGGTCCCTGAAAATCTCCTGTCCAGACCCTTTCTTTCCATCCATGTCTCTGGAACATAATTCTCATCCTCCCTGCTGTAAAGGGGAGCCTAGAGAAGGTACCAAAATCAAGGCTGCAACACAGTAGAAAGAGGGTAGAAGGGCTGGGAAGTTTCCCCCAGAGTCCTTACCACTCCTTCAACTTTCTTACCCCCAAACCCATTGCAAGAGGATTTTGAGGGGGAGATTTGTCACCTCTCCAAAGTGAGGTGCTTCACAGCTCAGCCCTAAATGTCTCACCTAGGCATCAGTTAAATGAAATAGGAGGACCTGGTGGCAGAACCAAGGTATCAGTTGATTATTATTTCTTCTCACTTTGGGGTGATCTAGTCTGTGTCTTTACATCTTGCAGTGCTAATTACTCTTTTGCTTTCCCTTGAAGTGTTCATGGATTAAATAGGGCATATTGCCTCTCCCCTTGGCCATGGTTTCTGCACTCTGGGCTGGACAGGGCACAAAGCATGAGGGCAGAAGTTGTTTTCCACCTCGCTCATGGGTATTGTGGCTGATTCCTCCTACAGGGCAAAAAAAGAGACAAGGGAGAGAAATTAGATCTATTAGTATCAAACAGTTAAGGGCTGTCGTTGAATTACGTGAAAAATAAATGGGACTAACTGGGAAAAACATTAACAGATCATAAAATAATAGCTTTTCAAGAAATGAGAAATAGAAGCTAATTACAGGCTGTGTGACATTGGCTTTATGCTGGTACTTGTGCTGATGGACTTGGAAGTTGCTTGACTGCTGCAGTTCATTTTGGTGTGCTGGAAAGCACTGATGGATGAGGGGGATGCAGGAGAAGTAGCCAGGGATTTTTTTGCTCCATCATTGAATCATAACACAGTTCACATTGGAAGTGACCTCAGGAAGTCTCTGATTGAGCTCTCTCTCTGAGGAGGAGGGCTCCCTGCTGCTAGGGCAGGTTTCTCAGTTCAGTAAACCCTTGAATGTTGGCATGGTTAGCGACTTCAAAGTTGCATCTCTGGTCCAGTATTTGACTATCCTTCATGTGGAAAGTTTCTTTCTCTTATAAGTAATCACAGTTTTCTTTGATGCAACTTGTCTGTCACTCCTTGTTTTTGTTGGCTTTTTGTCTTTCACAGTACTCCAAGAAGAGTCTGGCTCCATCTTCTCTAGCACTCCACCAAGCATCCCTGGCGTGGATAAGGGTGTCTGTGCAAAAGATGTGCAAGCTCAGGACACCGGGGGGAGCTGTCAGCATGAGCATAAAGGAATGTGGCTTGTGATACTCCCTACTCTCCAGGCATGATTAAACAAAAAAGAACAACAAAAACAAACAAACAACCTGCTGTGAAGCATTGTATTTTCCTTCAAATTATTATTAGTTTTCTGAAAATACTCATGGGAAGTAAAAGGGTTGTAATACTCATTTGTGTGCTCTAGAGGCAGGGCTAATACCTGGAGGGTGATTGCTGCCCATGAAAGTGAGAGCAGAAAATAACCTGGGGAGTGTCCCCCAGTACATATGTAGTACTTCATGCTGTCAGCTCTGCCAGCCTCAGAGCGGGGCACAGAGGATCCCATGAGCAGTGAAGGGGGGATGCTGTCTCAAGCCTCTGGCAAGCTGGGACAGGACATGTACAAGGGAGGGCTCATTCCAGGTGTGAAGTCCTGTCAGTTGACAGGCAGTGACATAGGGACTCTGCAACCCTCTCCGTTCTGGGGGTGAAGCAGGAGGCAGGAGAGTTTCTGCCAGAGGTGACCCTGGCTATAAAGGAGCTGTATGCACACAGCAGGGAGTGCTCCAAAGATCAGTTCCCAACGGCAGCAGGGTTTGAAACATCCAAGGACTGAATTTACTTGTCATGTCCCTAGTCACATTTTAGCTGAAATTCAACGAGACATTTAAATTTGGGAGGACAGGGACTCAGGGGCATGCACCAGATCAACTAAGAAGAGCTGCTTGCTTTTGTGTCACCCCACTGTTTCTGAGATGGGTGGCTCCACATTCAGGCTCCAGATCACGTCTAACTCTGTACCTGGTTTTCACCTTCTATCCTCTCCCCGAGAGCTGTGACAGGGGTGTCACTTTAAGTGGCAATCCTCTCCAAAATGACTGTGAACCAGGGGATGGGTCTCACCCTTCAGACTGCATTACTGTGGTAGCATCCTGCTTCTTCAGGTCCTAGTAGGGGGACAACATGCTTCTTCACACGGTGACGTCAGTAATGTCACAAGCCCTGGAAAGTACGACTTGATTTCTCTGTGGGATGTGAAGTGGCTGCTCACCTCACAGAAAAAGGAATGCCACGGAGGGTTTTGCTCTCGAAGCCCTTCCTCTTTTCAATTTTTAACTTTTAGAAGGGCTTTTCCCCTTATTAAAACCGCGTGGCAGGAGGCAGCACACCCTGCTCAGTCCCACACGGGGGGTGCCAGCCGTGTTTTGGGGGCCGGGTGGCGGTGCCGCCTGCAGAGGTCCCCCTCGCCTAAGCTTTGAGCGCCGTGCGGGAAAGCGGCTCCGGCGGGAAGCTGATCCCCCTCACACCCCTCGTCCCGGCTCCCTCCTCCGCCGTCCGGGCAAAGCGGCGCTGGGATGCCCACGGGTGTGTCGTAAGGATGTGGTGAGGTGAGCTTAGAGAAGTGGTGGCCTCGAAGTGGGGCCCCGGGAAGGCAGGACAATTAACAGCCTGGGCTAATACACTGTAATTGCCGGCAGCTGGAATTGGGGGTCCTTCGACACGCCCTGTCCTGCGAGGAGACACCTGGTGCAGGACAGAGATACCCTGAACCTTGCCGACAGCAGAGGCCTACAGGCTTGGCATCACTGAGGAGAGAGGCAATGGGACAGGGCAGCCCATGCCTCCTTTCCAACTCTTACTGGATCCAGTTTTTGCTCCAGTCTCTGTGATGGATTCAGAACTCTCCAGTTTGTGCCCATGTCAAAACTGTGGTGGCTCCATCTTTGTCAGTGCATGGGATTTTGGGAAGCAATGAGTGGCCCCAGCTGCACAGAAAGGTAATAATTACTGGAGACACACCAGAGGAAACAAAAGAGCATTGTTCCTCCCTGTGCCCAGTGGCAGCTAAAAGCAGGGGTGCTGCAACCAGCTGGAAGGGACCCCCACACCTGGCCAAGGCTGTACCCCTGCAGGGTACATGCTGCATCCCCTGGCCTCACTGCAAAGCCAGACCAGGCAAGGCAGGGGTGTGCAGGGTGCCCTGGGTCCCCACCACAGCTCTTCTGGTTATGGTCACAGGCCTCCCCTCACCCTCCGGGCATGGGCCATGGTTGACCCTGCCCTGACCAGGTGCTGCAGCTCTTGGGTTTGATGCTGAGGTTTGGGAATGGGGATGGTGCTGCTCATTCATCTAATCCACTGCTTTAAAATAATAATAATAATAATAATAATAATAATAATAATAATTGCTTTAAAATAATAATAATAATAATAATAATAATAATAATAATAATAATAATAATAATAAATAGTAGTAGTAGGGGATGAGACGATCCATTCACATGGCAGTACCTGAAATTTTTGCTGTGGGGGCTAGGACACGAGCTGCCAACCCATAGACTCCTGTGTGTGGGCCAGCATTTACAGATAACTGGCCTCTCCACAGCCAGCAAGACTTGAGCTCACAGTCACATCACTTTTCCACCAAACACCATGTTCCTGTTCCCAAAGGACCTTTTTTTCTTTTTAAGCAAAAGGAAAATAGCAGTCAGCTACTAGTGTAAAGAGCAGAAAACTGTGAAAGGGTCCTCTGAGGGAGTTGGCACAGGCTCCAGATTTCTGTGGTGACATGTTCTGTGGTCTCCTGTTCTCACTGCTCTGATCTCTGAGCAAGGTGTGAGTCCCTTCCAAGGGAAAGGTTAGCTCCATAATAAATGGACTGGGGGGAGTTGAGAGGAATATTGGCTTTGTCAGGAAAAGACAGATCAGAAGTGATATATTGGAATAATTTCAGTATCTTGGAAAACTCCAGTTTGGCTGTAATATTAATGTTTTTGAAGATAAGGAACATTTGTGCAATAAACTTGTGGTAGTTCAGTGTGGCCTTGGCATTGCTTTGGGCTGGGAAACCATTATGGACCCTCTGCACTGAATGCCCTGGATTCCCTGAATGTCCATGCTTGACTGCCCTGAACGTTTTTCCAGCAGCAGGTTAGTGGGTCTGCGAGAATAGAGAAGCAGGACTGGCGTTGGGGAGGCCGTGCCTGCTGGGGGTGGCGTGGAGGGGGCAGCTGGGGGCTTGGCAGGGGATGTATTTGCAGACTGGGGCACCATTCAGAGCGCTTCTAATCCTGGGGGTTGTGGCCCCGGTGAAGCGAGCCCTCCCCTTTGCCGTGTGCCGCTCTGTGTGTTCCCTTCCCAGGCCAGGCACCGGGAGCACGTGGGGACTCCCCGGCAGCCAGGGCAAGTGTGAGCCCTGGGGGCACAGCGGGAGGGGGCAGCCACCCTCTCCTGTGCCAGAGGAGGGGGGCACAGGGACCCCCCTGCTTTGCAGGCTGCCGTGACCGGCTGCACGCTCTCACCAAGAGGTTTGCTCTGGATTCAGGGGAAGGGGGAGGCGGGGGGTGCCATGGAGCAGTAGCCAATCTCCCCAGCAGTCAGGGCAACTCAGAGCATGTGGGGCTTTGCTGCGGCCTCGGAGTTTCCTGCATCCCTCTGAGGGACCCCCACCAAGTCGGGAAAAGTCCCCCCACCATCCACGGGCCTGCTGAACCTGGGGGTTTCAGGGGCTCCCCCAGACGCCAGACTACTCACGTGTGGAACCTCTGCTCCCTTCCTTGATGGGACCACTCGGTTTCCCCTGCCCCATTCGTGTTTCTGCCTGCGGAGCCATCCCCGGGGGGGACGGAGGCAGTGGGGGAGCACTGTCTTGTCCGGGAAACGGGAGACAGGGGTTGGGAAGGAGGGAGAAAGGCTTTTGCCAGAGGAAATCGATATCCCGTGAAAAGTAATTATTGAAGCATAAATTTATCATAAGGGTGATCACCAATAAAACATCTCTTGGCGACGTTTTAATTTAAAATCAAATTCGAAAAGGCCCCCCCTCCCCCTAAAAAAAAATCCTTAACAAGCAGAAAAATAACTGCAGCCCTTGGAACACTTCATTATACGTTCAAAGAGAGCTCCATCATCTTCGCACCGACGCCGGGCTCTGCTCTTCTGATGGATCCAATGCAGCTGATTTATGGAAATGACTTGCAAATCCATAAATGTAGTTTGCAGTGACAGCCGTGCATATCACTAGTAATTCCTTTAAACTATGCAAAGAAAAATGATTCATATCTGGTTGGACCCTGCCTTTTCCAAGGGTCGCCACTCCTGAGTCTTGATGTGTTTGTCTGTATTGGTTTCCCTCTCGATTTTTTTTTTTTTAACTCCGTGATGGATGAGGCTGAGATCTTAACATTGAAACCCGGGACCCCGAGACGGCCAGCGAGGGAAGAGTTAAGCCTGTGGGAAGGTGGTTTTGCCCTCCATCCCCGCGGACACGCGTGGGTCGGACGTGACACACATTGCCACACTCGGTGTCGTGTCCCCCCGGCTTTTCTCTGCAACCCCCCGGGTTTCAGCCCCGGGTTCCTAAAGCTTAATTGTGTTAATTAATTAGTCCTCCACGTGTGGTTGCTGGGTGACTCCGGGGCGGATGCAGAGGGATCCGGGAGGTGCAGCCCGGAGGGATGCGTGCCCATGCCTCAGTTTCCCCGCCTGCAAGAGCGGCGAGACGGGGGCAACCGGCCCGGGCGATGCAGCTGTAGCCCCGCTCTGAGGACGCCCCCGAGTGCCCCCTCCCTGGGGCTCCTGGTTCTCTCCTCCTTGCAAACCCCAGCACACAGGGCTGGACCCGCACACGTCGGGCAAGGATGGAGCAAAATGAGCGGTTCTCGGAATTTCTTCACTGTTTTTCGCAGTTATCCCAGGAATCACCATACCTCCTTTCCTATTTGTATCCCTAAAGATCATCCTCCAGCAGTATCTCTGATAATGCATTTATTAGGCTTCATGATGCAATAACCACAAGCAGACAGAAAATGTAGCATATTTCCACATTATCATCCAATTTCCCTTCCCGGGTATTTAGTTCAACTCTTTAACACCAGCCACATAATTAGAATTTGGATTTCCATTAATTTTCCTTGGGCCTGCAACCATTTTAAGATCACAGTGGTAATTAACGTGATACATCACTAATTTCACCAAGCACAATCTAAGTAGGAGCTCCCCCTTCTTCTCGGGGGCAAGGCTGGGGGGGATGGTGAGGAGGACGTCGGGGGTCGGGGCGGCCCGGGGCCCCTGCCAGGGTGATTCTATCCCCGCCCCGGCCCCGCCGAGGAGCGGAGCGTATCGTGTCGCAGCCCGGCCCCGCCGCATCCTCCGCGTTCGCTAAGGAAAAATACACTTTTCTTTCCAGTAAATTTAACAATTAAAAATATTTATCGGTAGCAGATTTACGTTGTTGTGTCTCCAGTCTTGGGGCATATTGGTAGACTATTAAGACTAATTAGCATCCTTTCTGCATGCAGATTTACTAAGCTGATTGCGGTATAACTCATCCCTAAAAGCCCCTATCCCTTCACATTTGCAGAATGTAGCTGAAGGCAAGGCCCTTTCGTCTCTCTCCGAGCTTGCAAGCAGCTCACGTTAGCCGGGCCTTTTGCTAAGTAAACTTTAAAAATGTGAAGCAATAACAATTTGAGTTAGAATCTTGCAGAGTACTAAAATGGAAATATTACCTCGGGAGCTTCCACAGGAAGGATCTGGGAGGAAACAAGAAGCTTAAATGTATAGAAGCACGCAGCAAATGCAGGCTGTATATTCTCAGCATTAAACCCAGGGCTGTTATTTTCTTAAATATATTTGGAAATAAACAAAGGGATTTCGTACGTGCCTGGGTGGCTGCGTATTCCTGAAGCCAAACAGCACCGAGGAGAGGAGGGAGAGAGGGAGGGAAAGAGAGAGAAAACGAAGAGTTACAGAAAGTTTGCAAGATGCAGTTGCAGGGAACAGTTGCTCGTTTTTTCTTTCCTTCTCTGCATTTTGGGTCTGTTTAAAAGGCGCGGAATCAGCAGAGTGCTTTGCTGCGCAGCCCCTCAAATACAACGAGAGGGGAGATTCGTAGCATCCTTTGTACCTTACTTTGCATTTAAAATATTTAAAGCGTCGCAGAAGGCTCTGTGAGGCTCTTTCAAGGTGTGGAAAGTATCGGCTCTTATGCTTTTAAAAAGCATACACTGCTGGTTTATTATTAACACACTGGGAAGTACATAAGCCCCACAACTTTATTCTCTTTAATGAGCCTGGAAAAGCACGTTGGCCCTGAAGGGTTTTGTTCATTAAAGATGTAGGCTGTAGGAATATTGTCTCATTAATTATCTGGTTTTAATTACACTGTTACCCTTTGAATTCATGTATTTGTAGGGGGGTGGAAAAGTTGCTATAGCCAGACCCTCACAATCCGCAGCGAGGGCGTGTCGAGGTTTAAGGCTTAAAAAGCAGCAGAGACTCGGACAGGGAGTGCGGGAGCTGCAGGGATGCTCCTGCTGGAAGGATGGACGGAGGGACGCAGGGGTGGGGAGGAAGAGGAGGTGGGAGGAAGCAGGGTCTCCGCGCGTGTAGAGCTGCTCGCACACCAGGAAATATTTATTTCCCCGTGTCCATCTGCAGCCGCCTCTCGGCTGCCGGCCGTCTTCCTAGCTGGGCCGGTACCGGGTGCTATGCGCCGTGGGGAAACCAGAGAGCTGGGTCGGGCAGGCTCAGGGCGCGTCCCTCTCCGTGAGATGTAAACCTCCGGACACCTCCCCAGTTCCCACATCATTATCTTTCCTCAGCGCATAGCGAGCCGGAGCCTCTCCAATTAATTTTATTTTCCTGTTAATTTGCTCGCCATTTAGGAAGAGCAGCTCTATGGCCCGCTCCCTTATACCGAGCAAGAAATACAGCATTTCTCACCCCGTCGAGGCTGGGCGACGGCAGCCGTGGATGCTCCTCCCGGACTGGGCATCACCCGGAGGGGTTGAGGGCGTCGGTGCCATCGTAACTGCCGGGGCGCTTTGTCATTAATTACCCGGCGCTAAATTGTGCCGTTTTCCCTTTAAATCCCAGACATGTTGACAGGACACATTAAAGTGCAGCCTTCTCAGGCTGAGAACATCATAAAAACCGGACAGGCAATTTCTGTTTTCACCAAATAGCCAGGGTAGCGCGTTCTGCATCTTTGATTTTAATGCACTAACTGGCAGCTAAGCAGTGAGGGGAGCACAGAGGTGGGGAGAGAGGGGACTCGAGATGGAAAACCTGGGGAGGAAGCAGAGGTTAGCGATATATATTTTTTTTCCTCTCTCTTGCAAGCCCTGCCCTGGCTCGGCCCCCTCCCATCTCCAAATCCATCGCACCAACTGAATTATCAACTAGAATTTGATTAATATGCAAATCTGAGGCAAACAGCTCCATATAATTCTTTCAGTGGAGAGTAATTAATCAACAGTTAAAGCAAATTAATACATATATCAATTTTGTCAGGAACATGCTTAGTTCAATAGCCCGTAAAATTGAAGTTTGAAGTATTAAGGGGCTCTACAGAAACGTTATGACTAAAACTTTCAAATTGATCCTATTTAGTAATCAATCAGGCTCTCCCCTCGGGTTAATCTGTCTAATTTTTCATCTCAAATCATACACTTTAGTGACATGCCATCTAGCAAACAGTCGATAAAAAGTTAACAAAAATGATAACGACTTCAGCACACGGTGGTTCCTGCGTGTGAGCCGGTGGACGCGGGTGGGTGTGCGGCCCCACCACCCAGCCTGCCGCCGGTGCCATCCCGGCAAAACCACCTTTTGCCGAGCAGCTTATTAAATATGCAGTTATTTTTCCTCCGCTCCCCGTTTGCTTCTCCCTCCCTCAGCCCAAGCGGGCTCATTTAGCACCGGCCGGGCACTCCCGGTGCGCGACTCCGCGGGGTCCGCTCCGAGCCGTGCGGGGATGCGGCTCCGCCCCGGGCAACGGGAGCTGAGCCCCCGCTCCGGATGCCTCGGCTCTTCCCGCGCTCAGCGGGCAGCGCTCGGACTCTTCCTCCGCGAGAAGGGCGTGGGGAATAAAAATTCGGAGTGCGGTGAAGATGTGCAGTTTGCAGCCGTGGGGGTGGGGGTGTGGACACAGCCTCACACGTGTTACCGGTACGGGCTCTACACGTGTTTGCGCCCCCTCGCAGCCCCTGGCCCGACTCCGGCTCCGCGTAGCGATGCGTTCGGCGAGCAGAACTGCGGAGGGGGCGCGGCGCGACGCGCAAGGGGGCGAGCGGAGGCCGGGGTAGGGGCTGAGGACCGGGGCGCTGCCGGCAGAGGACCCCCGGCAGCGGACAGCCTCCGGGCATCCCTCTCTCCCCCGCATCCGTCGCCCCTCTCTGTTACGATATCAAGCTACCGATTCTGGGAGGGCCCTCTTGGCTCGGCGCTGACGGCAGCCCCCTCGAGGGCTCTGCTCCGACGGCCCCTTGCCTTCAGTGGGAAGGGTGATGAAGTCACTGTGAGCGTCGATGACGTCATACCTTCTGCTGCCGCCTCCGCGTATGACCTGCACAACAGGACTGCGCACAGCTCCCCCGGGGGCCTGAGTCTCTTCCTCCAGCACTGGAGATGTTCCTCTAGGGAAACCAGGCCTGCGATGGGGACAGGTGGAGGAAAAGCCCACCCTCGGGCAGGCTCAGCCCCGTCAGACACCCTGAGGGAAGATTTCGCACTCTGTTCCCCACCCGCCCTGAGCTCACCTGGACGGGGAGGGCGAAGGGCCAGGTCCCTCGGTGCGCACGTCGAAAGTACCGCCCCTCGTTGCAGAAGAGACACCCAGACCCCATGGACACCCCAGGGGTGCCAGCCCACCGCGTCGGGGCGGATGGACCCTCCAGGTCCCGCGGGACAGCGGGGACCCTGGCAGGAGGTGGGGACAGGAGTGGTCCGGCGGGGCTTCCCCGCTTTGGCCCGGAGGAGAGACCGGAGTTTTAGAAGGCTGAAAGGTGTTCGCGGCCGAGCGGCGGGGAGGAGGATGCTCACGGCCGTGGGGCTGAATGCGACGAGCGCGACCCCACAGATATCACGGCTCCGGGAGCTTTCCTTTTCCAAGCAGCACCTGCCCGGGCTGCCCCAGGGCGCCCGTCTCCTCATTCGGGCACAGGAGGGGGGTCCGGTGTCCCCAGCGCCCCCCAGAGTTCCACAGATCCGAGAGAGCAAATACGGGCCTTGCCCCGTGCCGAAAGCGGCGGGGGGGAGGTTGTGCGGAGTGGGTGTGGGCATGGCAGGCACGCAAAAGGCCGATGCCCCACCGGACCCGCAGCCGAAGGTGCGGGGCCAGTGGGAGGCCAAGGGCTGCCGGGACGCGCGGCGCTGCCCGACAGCCTTTCCGCGTGTCGCGATACAAGGGAGCGGTTGCGATACAGCCGCGAATGTTTAGTGTCTACTGCGGGGGGCGGGCGGGAAAGAGCGTGTGACATGCGGAGGAAATGAGGAGAGCCCTGTGTCACCTCCGTCCCTCAGCCTGCCGGTCCCCGCTGTGCCCCGGGCTGGGGGCGGGCGGGCAGCGGCCCTGTACAGGGGCCTTTCCGGGGAGCGGGAGAGACAGGCTGAGATTCCTGCCCCAACCCCAGAATCGGGAAGAAAAAGCCTTTCCTTTCAGCAGAGACTCATGCATCAAACTTCAATTTTCCGGACGATTGAATTAGTGATTTTTTTTCTCCTGAACTAAAATACACTTAAGTCTTTGGGATTAATTACCACGTTCTGGTCCCTCAGACTGTAGTATTAGTTATCGTTGCCATATTCGACATCAGCTCTGACACCTCATAAAATAAGGAACTGAATTTCACTGACTCAACCTGCTTCAACCCTGTTGGATAATTCAGAAGGGGGCTTTATTCTCCGTCTGGGAGCCCTGTGTGAAGTGAACAAGATCAAATATGGATCTTCTCCCCCCCCCTCAGGAAAAAAAAAAAGATTACCCCCCCCGCAAACACTAAACAGTGGCTTTTCCAAGCAGACAACACCCCCACCGCCTCCTCCCCTCCCTCTCCCTTCACACCTCCAAACGAAATCTAAGGCAGTGTCAAGTTTGGGGATGAAGGATGGATATGGCAGGGGCGGGAGGATGGGCGGGAGCGGGGGGACACGCAGGAGGGCATGTCCGGCTCCGGCGTTTGAGAAATGGGGTTTCTGCCGGGGAGGGAACAGCGGTGGTCGAGGTGCTGGCTGGACCGAGACCCTCGGGAGCTGCCACGCCCGCGCTGCCCCTGCCCGCACCTGCCCGCGCCCGGTGCCCGCGCCCGCCCCTACGCGGGGGACACGGGGCAGCGCAGCCCCCGACGGGGCGGGTGACGAGGGACCTCCGGGCCTCCAGCTCGCTCCCGCAAGGCGCTTCCATGTTCCCGCACACCCTTTTGCCAATTGCTAGTTTTCACCTCTCCGGGCCAGGACCTGGGGTGTTTAAGCGGATTGACGCCTTTATTTTCCTTTTCGGGAAACACTTGGGAAAGGTCTGCGTCTCCCCCTGCCCCATGCCCCCCTTGTCACAGGGCGAACCGCGGTGAGCCGGTGCCTAGGGCATGGAGCACAGGGCTGGGGGCGAGAGGCTCCGAAACGCGGCGGGTTTGCCGGGGCTGGGAAACGGGACGGACTCTGCCCTCCGCTGTGCATCCGTGCAGGAAGTACCGGGGGCAGGCTGAAGGCCAGACAAGGGGACCGCTGCCCCAGGTGTCCCTGGCCAGGAAGTTCCAGCTGGAAGTCTCGGCCCAGCGTCCTCTTTCTCCGGGACAGCGCTGGACACGGAGGGCAGCGGCCGGCGGCCCCTGGGTCGGCAAGGCAGATCCGGAGAACCCTAATTTGGGGTAAATCTGAGAATCTGGGGCGGGCAGGAGGGGTTCCATGCCGCGTCCATGGCAGCAGCCCCCCGAGTAGGCCGGGAAGGGCTGCGGCTGGGTCAGCCCAGAGGGCACAATTCAGCACTGTCACCGCGTCCCGGTTGCTGCTGCGGGGAAAAAAAAAAAACAAACCAAGCGACAAACAACAGTCCCACACCCAACTAACCTACCCCCCGAAAAAAAACCCAAAATACCAACAACAACAAAAAAGAAAAAAACAGAAAAAAAAAAATCCGACAAACAAACCACTGAAAAGAAAAAACGCAAACCGTATTGTATCTAAAATTCGAGGGAGAGCAAACCCCGAGCAATAGATCTACCCAGGTAAGTGATCCCAGGGAACGGCGCATTTCAAACTGGATGACAAACGAAGGGCACAATCCAGAGCTTCATTTGTAAGCTAAAAAAAAACCCCTTTTGTTTGTCAAAACGCAGATTAAACAGCCAAAATCCCACTTATCTGGAAATGAGAGGCTAGCCAAATTAACAGGCTACAAATCTTCAGGAGGAGGCTTTATTTACTAACCCGCCCCAGCCACGTGTGGTAAACTTCTGCGGGTGCGAGGCGGCCCGGCATCTCTTCTCTTTGCACTCAAAAGTCAATAGATCAGAAACCCAAATTAACTCCCAGCCTATTTTCCATACACCCAGCCACTATTTTTTTTTTTTATTTTATTTCTTGGTTATAGTGAATTGTACTGTTTGCAGCCTCATTAAATCCATTCCAAGACAAAAGAATAAAAGACTGGGGGGAGGGAGGGGACAGGAGAGGAGGGGGAACAGGAGAGGGAATGGGGGAAAAAAAAACAGATAAAGAAAACAAATAAAGCCCTTTAACTAGATCTTCACATAAATGTCACAGTTTCTCAGCATTTACGATTTCCCTGTTTAGCATAAAAACACTTAAGGACAAGATTGAAGGCTTTCCGAGAGATCTGGACAGAAGTCAAAGCTATCATTTGGAGGTAAAAAAAAAAAAAGAAAAGAGGGGACGGCGGAGTGGGGGCGGGAGGTGGCGGAAAACAAGCGCTCTTCCAAATAGTACTAAAGAAAAGTGAATTTCATTGTTATTCATAGGCTTGTTCCAAATACCAAGAGAGAAAGAAAAAAGAATAGAAGCGCACAGATGCCCCGACGAAGGGAGAACAGCTCTGCTCCCATTGTTGTGGAGTTAAACAGTGGAAGGGAGGGTTAACCTAATCCATCAAATTGTCTGGAAATTGTGAAGAAAATTCAAAAACCATATGGTCTCCAAGCGCTCGCCTTCTCTCTGCTGTGGAGGGGCACGCTTGTTTCAGCATGGCGAACCGCAGGAGGCTGTATATGCTCCATTGTCGCTTGTCACTTCAGAGAAGAGGGCTCATTTGTCCCCAGTTTTCATGCTTTACGCTAAAAATTACAACCCCATCCATTCTCAAAGAGGAGAAAGATTTATTTAGCCTCGGAGAAACTGGACCAAAAAAAAAAAAAAAAATCCAACCCACAAACCAACCCCGTCTTATCTGGACACTTCTCTGCCGACTCCACCACTGTACACCAGATTTGCCTTTCTCACATAAATTTTGCAAAGAATAGGGAGAAACACACGTTGTTCGGCTCCAAAGGCAAGTCACGCTGCCAAGAGAACACACATTCACCAGAGCTTTAATTTTGGCTGGAAAAAAATTAAAGAAAGAAAAAGAAATGGAAAAAAAAAAAAAAAA
>VZSE01008191.1:0-25215 GCA_013398275.1 Promerops cafer | reverse complement strand
GTATATATTATAATATATATAAGATCTATTATAAGGTTATAACATATATAATATCATAACACTCTAATTTTATTTCCCCCTCTCTGTATTACATTCACAACCCCTCTGAGGGTCAGAACCAGTGCTGGGGTGGAGGAACAAGGCCTGCCCCTCTTTTCCCGGGATTTGTAAACGCTGTGGGACAAAGTCAGGGCTGAGGAATGGGTGCTCCCATCTTTCAGCTCTCTGGGATGAATTCCCCCTTTTCCAGTTCCCCAGCTGCCAGCAGTGCTGTCCATTTGCACCCAGAGCCTCCCGGTTTAAGGTGAGGGAGAAGCCAAAATATTTCCTTTGTGGCACCCGCCATCACTCCTACCCCAACAATTCCTGTTTTTTTTCACTTTTATTCTCAAAGCTTGCACTGTGGGAAGTGGTTTAAGGCGGAGGAGGCCATCATTTGCCTCAGGTTTAACTCACTTGGTGGCCACGGAGCTCTTTTTTCTTATTTTTCTCCTTCTCCAGGAATTCCTTGGTGTTATTTACTGCTCTGGGTTTTCATTGTGTTGTACCACGCAGCAAAAGCTTCACAGTGCCAGCGTTCACGGTGAACCCCGGATCTCAGACCAAATTAAATGGGGAAAAATCGAAATATTTCTGCACATTTAGGCTCAGCGGTTACATTTGGGCCTGGAAATGATTTTGGCACCCTGTCACTGCAGTAAGCACCCTCCCCTCACTTGGTGGGGAACTGAAATAAAAAATAAGAAGAGATCCATGTGAATTGTCCATGAACAAAATAAGAATCTGATTCCTTGCAGCCTCCTCCCTTGTGATCAGGCCAGCCCTGCCCTCATTTCCTCTGGCTGTGATTAATTAGAAAAGGTAGGAAGAGAAAGGTTCTGTACCTGTAATCTACCCAGGGCTAAAAAAATATAAAAAATAAAACAAAAATAAAAATTAAATAGAAATAAAAAATAAAATTAAAATAAAAATAAATTAAAATTAAAATTAAAATTAAAATTAAAATTAAAATAAATAACCAAAATCAAAATAAATTGAAAAATCAAAATNAAATAAAAATAAAAATAAAAATAAAATAGAAATAAAAACAAAACCAAAAAATATATAAAAATATATTTAACAAAATAAAATGAAATTAAAACCAAGCTCAGTGGACATCTGAGCAGAGTAAAACTATTAACTTGGGATAAAAAATGAAGGAATTCACAACTGTAATGTGAATATTGAGCAGTTTAGCTGTGCTCTGTCTCAGCCCATGACAACACCTCTGCTGCAGCCACGGTTTCCCCCTTAAATTGATAACTGTCAGTGATATCAGCTGATAGCAAAGCAGCATTTAATCAGGTTCCTCTGTAATTTGCATCTTTTCAGCTCACCACGGCACTGGGTTTGTCTGACCTGACAAATTACATTGTCCCACGGCACAGGGTAATTAATTAATTAATGGTAATTAATGGCAATGAACACACCCTTCAAACTCCGCATTTCCCGCTCTGCTGAGATCTCATTGTAAAAAATTCAATGTAATTCACTCAAATTTCAGGAAATTCCTTTCTTTCACGGAATTAAGGTTGGCAAGACCTCCAAGGTCATGGTCAGCACTAAACCATGGCCTCAAGTGCCACATCCTCATTTTTTTCACTTTTTTTTTTCACATTTTTTCAACACTTCCAGGCTTGCTGACTCCACCACTGCCCTGGGCAACTTTTCCAATGCTTGACAGATTTTTCCATGGGGGAATTTTTCCCTAAAACCCAACCTGAGCCTCCCCTGCTCCCTCCTGTCAGGGAGCTGTGGAGATTTTTTGACTCCTGTCAACAAATTAAGCTCCACTGGAGACCAAACCCTTCATCATTCCAAGCCAAAAATATTCCAGACCCAAAATTGTCATTTATGTAGATAAATTAGTCCTAACCCAACCCCACTGTTTACCCGGGATATCTAAATGCAAACCCCCTGGGATCTTAGCAGGAGAAAGGAGGATCCCAGGCATTTAAATCAGCAGAAATAATTTAAAATTGCTGTGTAAAATTGGTGTTTTTTCCCCTTTCCCAGGAAGAAGCCTCTCTCCTACGACGTTTCTCCGCAGCACGTCGGGTGCTTCTCTTCCACAGGTAACCTGGAATAATTCCCATTAAATTCCTTGCAATCAACTCCAGAATGCCTTTTTAGGTTTTTTTTCCCCCCTCTGCTCCGAGGGATGAGTGATCAGAAACCATCAGGGGTTGTAAATCTCACAGAGAAATCTCCTTTTTTTTCAATCCAGTCCTTCAAATAAATCACAACCCCACCCTGGCTTTTGACTTGGGAGTGCAGCAGTCCCCAAACAAACACTGAAAATCTGACTGCCACAAGTAACTTGTCTAAAACCATGAAATTATTACAAGATTCTCTGAGAGAAGGGAAAAGGAGCATTTTTTTTTTGGCAGCTCACAGTCCCTGAGGTGATTTTTTAGCACTAATAATTAGTGTTGGAAGGTCAACACAAGGGGTTTTCTCTGCAGTGGATATCTCTGTTTAAATAGGATTTCTAAAGTTGATTCCACTTCTTAATTTTATTTTTTTGATGATTTTTTAATGCTATTTTAAATACTATTTTAATAATATATTTTTTACTATTTTTAAATATTTTCAATACTATTCTTTACCATTTATCATTTTTTAATATTTAAAAACGAATAATTTTTAAGATGTTATCTTGACTGCCTTTCTTCCTCTTCTTCCTCGTGGTCAGAGCCTCCAAAACTCGGTTCAAAACTCTAGAAATCTCAATAAATCTTCTCTGGTTGGTATTTTGTGGGTCTCCTGCCTTCCCCCTGGTGTAAACCTTCCTGATCCAAATTTTTTTCCTGCCTGCCATGGAAAAACTCAGAGTGGTGGAAAAGTTCAGCTGATTCCAGCCACCAGCTCTGTGTTCCAGATGTGCTGGTGAGGATTATTCCAGTGGCAGAGTCTAAAAAGAAAAATAAAAAATTATAAAACCCTTCAGCAATAAATTGTCTCTAGAAATCCAATGGTTCAAGCTTATAGGCAGATGCATTTTGCAAATCTTTACTGAAAGAAAAGAGTTGATTCGTTCATTTTAGATTATTTTGAAATGAGAAAAGAAAAAAACGGAAATTTGTTTTCTTTTGCTGGAGGTTTGGGGTTTGATTTGCAGCACAAATTCCCTCATCTGAGTTTGCTTTAATTCTTGATTTTTGCTCCCTTTATTCCACAATTTTCACTCCTGGGAAAGCTGATTTTGGAGTTAAGTTCTGGGGCAGGTGGGAGAAAATGCTGTCACCCCAATGAGCATTTCCTGAGGAGATCTGGCCCTGAGGGACAGGGGGAATGGGAGGCAGGAGCAGACAAACCCCAATCCCTGCAGGAACCCTGCCCAGAGGGGCCATGAACAGGAATGTCATCAAATACTTGGGATTCTGAGGGACAACCTGAATCCTGGGATGCAGGAATGAGCAGAAAACCTGGAATCAGGCAGCCCAGGCAAGGATTTGCTGCCTGGGTGTGCTGTGGAGTGTGTTGGTTCAAATTAAATCAAGGATTAAATCAGAATTAATTCAAGAATTCAATCAGAATTAAATCAAGAATTCAATCAGAATTAAATCAAGAATTCAATCAGAATTAAATCAAGAATTAATCAGAATTAATCAGAATTAAATCAAGAATTAAATCAGAATTAAATCAGAATTAAATCAGAATTAATTCAAGAATTCAATCAGAATTAAATCAAGAATTAATCAGAATTAAATCAGAATTAAATCAAGAATTCAATCAGAATTAAATCAGGAATTAAATCAGGAATTAAATCGAGAATTAAATGAAGAATTAAATTGAGAATTAAATCAAGAATTAAATTGAGAATTAAATCAAGAATTAAATCAATAAATAAATGAAGTTTTAAATGCCCACCAGAAAGAGGTTTCACCTTGGAGAACTCCCCTAGGATTTGCTGGATCTTTCTCTGGATGTGGAATTATGGAGCCACCCCTGGAATGTCCAAGGCCAGGCTGGAGAAGGTTTGGAAGAACCTGGGGTAGGGGAAGGTCCCTGCCCATGGGATTTTTAAGGTCCCTTCCCACCCAAACCATTCTGTGGGGCAGATGAAGTGAATAAAATTGATAAAAGCTGATTAATTTCAAATTATTCAGGGAAATCCCAGAAAACTTTGCTCTGAGGGCTTTGCAGCAAACCTGGAGCAACCCAAACCAAGTATTGTTCAAGGATTATAATTCAAAAGACCAAATTCAAAGATTAAAATTTCAAAAGAGCAAATTCATGAATTATAGAGGTAAAAGATTCTGTGTATTTTTAGCACGTGGAAATACCAATTTAATCAGCTTAAAGTTTCCACAATTAAAGATTTTTTTTTTAGCTTTTGGCCCAGATTTTATCTGTATTAATGTTTGATTTGAGCATTTGGATCCTGATTCCTTTGGCTGGGAAGAGCTATCAGTGCAAAGCAGATTTTTTATTTATTTTGTTTCAGTCCAGGCATTTTTTCTGTCATGAAAGGAGGAAGAATTCAGTAATTTTAGTATTTCATCAGTGGCACTGCTGGCTCAGCCATCCCTGCCCTTGCTTTTCTCCCACTGGCTCCAGTGCCAACAGCCTTGGGATGAGTGCATGGAGCTGCAGGTCAGGTTTTACCAAAGAAAAAAGAGGATTTTTTTTTCAGCCAAATCAAATTTCCTCCCTCTCTAAAAACCCATTTGTGCTGGAATCATGCTGGGAGCAGAAATACCTGGCTGTGACCAGAACTGCTAGAGGCCAGAGAACCCTCTTCCAATTAAAAACAAATCAAAATCCTATGAATTACCTAAATCTGCTGCCAAAAATAGCAAAGAAGTTCCTCAAGTGCTTAAAACTTTGACTTTCTGGTGCATCAGTAAATATTAAAAGATGGATCTCCTCGTTGCACTTTTGAATTTAAACAGAAATATATTGCTCAGTTTTCCTGAGGCTGGCAGAAAATTTGAGGTGGTGTCACACAAGAATCCAACTTATTTTATTTATGGCAACCCTGCGGGCTTATCTGCATAAATTTGGATCCTTAAATCCAAATTATTCTTTGCCTCTGGCTGTGTGCAGGTGTAATTAAAGTCATTTGGATGTCTCACTGCCAGGAAATGTTTGGTGGTTTGCTCTGACTGATTTCAGTGGTTGTTTGTGTGTTTTTAATTAATTTAGTTTTTTCAGAATCACAGATTTAGAGCATCATTAGGGTGGGAAAAGACCTCTAAAACCTCTTAGCTCAGCATTTCATTAAGGGCTTCTCTCATTTTGCTGCTTCTCTTGGGTTTAACTCTGGTTTAAGCCTGGAAATGAAGCGGTGTCCACACAAATTTGCCAGAAATGCTGGTTTTTAGTTGTTCTAAAACAAATTCCTCACACTGGGAGCTGTCCCACAAGGGCTGGGATTAATCTCACCCCACTTGGGGTGCGCTAAATTAAAAAAAAAATCTCAATTTATCTCTGAGCAAGTGATATCTGGGCAAGTTGCCCTCTCCTGCTTTGTGTCGTGTGTGTGACAAGAACTTTATTTTTGGATCATTTCAGGGACTTGGATCCTGAATCCGAGAGCTCCCACCAGCAGCTCCCAAAACCAATCCCACCTCTGTGCTCAGATGCCAGGAGTGTCCTCCAGGAGCAGAACTTGCCCCTGGCTACCCCAGAGAGCAGGTGAGCTCATTTTTGGGGTGGGATGAAGGTAAATCCTAAACCATCGACATCCTGATTAAACTTGTGGTGCTGCAGCTTCAAACAAACCCGGCCTGGGTAGGAATGGTTCCATTTTGCCATCACTCACACCCACAGGGAGGGGTTCTCGAGAGCTTTCTTTGCAGGGGATGTCTGAAGGGGAAATGATGCTGGGAAAAAGAAAACAACTTGGTCCAGGTGTAAAAAAAACAGAATTTGAGTGAGAAATACGGTTTTAAAACCAGAGTTATTGTCTCTTTGCATGATTGCCACAGTTCCTGCTGGGTGGCATGTGGGAGGTAGCACGAACTTGAAATTCTTCAAGAGTTGAATGGAGAATCTTGAAATTGGTGGGCTTTGAGTTCCACCAGCTGCTGAGCCCTGTGGTGCCTTCACCTTCCTCGCTCCCTCAGCCTCGTGTCTGGAGAAGCCTCTGCCCCTGGGTGATGGACGCCCTCGTCTGTTTGTTTATGTCTTCCACAGCCAAACAGGTGGCACCTCCCGAAGGAGAGGGACACCTCCTGTGCCACCTGAAGGGTGGTGTCACCTCCTGTGCCACTTGAAGGGTGGTGTCACCTCATGTGCCACGTGAAGGAGAGGGACACCTCCTGTGCCACCTGAAGGGTGGTGTCACCTCCTGTGCCACTTGAAGGGTGGTGTCACCTCATGTGCCACGTGAAGGAGAGGGACACCTCCTGTGCCACCTGAAGGGTGGTGTCACCTCCTGTGCCACTTGAAGGGTGGTGTCACCTCATGTGCCACGTGAAGGAGAGGGACACCTCCTGTGCCACCTGAAGGGTGGTGTCACCTCCTGTGCCACTTGAAGGGTGGTGTCACCTCATGTGCCACGTGAAGGAGAGGGACACCTCCTGTGCCACCTGAAGGGTGGTGTCACCTCCTGTGCCACTTGAAGGGTGGTGTCACCTCATGTGCCACGTGAAGGAGAGGGACACCTCCTGTGCCACCTGAAGGGTGGTGTCACCTCCTGTGCCACTTGAAGGGTGGTGTCACCTCATGTGCCACGTGAAGGAGAGGGACACCTCCTGTGCCACCTGAAGGGTGGTGTCACCTCCTGTGCCACTTGAAGGGTGGTGTCACCTCATGTGCCACGTGAAGGAGAGGGACACCTCCTGTGCCACCTGAAGGGTGGTGTCACCTCCTGTGCCACTTGAAGGGTGGTGTCACCTCATGTGCCACGTGAAGGAGAGGGACACCTCCTGTGCCACCTGAAGGGTGGTGTCACCTCCTGTGCCACTTGAAGGGTGGTGTCACCTCATGTGCCACGTGAAGGAGAGGGACACCTCCTGTGCCACCTGAAGGGTGGTGTCACCTCCTGTGCCACTTGAAGGGTGGTGTCACCTCATGTGCCACGTGAAGGAGAGGGACACCTCCTGTGCCACCTGAAGGGTGGTGTCACCTCCTGTGCCACTTGAAGGGTGGTGTCACCTCATGTGCCACGTGAAGGAGAGGGACACCTCCTGTGCCACCTGAAGGGTGGTGTCACCTCCTGTGCCACTTGAAGGGTGGTGTCACCTCATGTGCCACGTGAAGGAGAGGGACACCTCCTGTGCCACCTGAAGGGTGGTGTCACCTCCTGTGCCACTTGAAGGGTGGTGTCACCTCATGTGCCACGTGAAGGAGAGGGACACCTCCTGTGCCACCTGAAGGGTGGTGTCACCTCCTGTGCCACTTGAAGGGTGGTGTCACCTCATGTGCCACGTGAAGGAGAGGGACACCTCCTGTGCCACCTGAAGGGTGGTGTCACCTCCTGTGCCACTTGAAGGGTGGTGTCACCTCATGTGCCACGTGAAGGAGAGGGACACCTCCTGTGCCACCTGAAGGGTGGTGTCACCTCCTGTGCCACTTGAAGGGTGGTGTCACCTCATGTGCCACGTGAAGGAGAGGGACACCTCCTGTGCCACCTGAAGGGTGGTGTCACCTCCTGTGCCACTTGAAGGGTGGTGTCACCTCATGTGCCACGTGAAGGAGAGGGACACCTCCTGTGCCACCTGAAGGGTGGTGTCACCTCCTGTGCCACTTGAAGGGTGGTGTCACCTCATGTGCCACGTGAAGGAGAGGGACACCTCCTGTGCCACCTGAAGGGTGGTGTCACCTCCTGTGCCACTTGAAGGGTGGTGTCACCTCATGTGCCACGTGAAGGAGAGGGACACCTCCTGTGCCACCTGAAGGGTGGTGTCACCTCCTGTGCCACTTGAAGGGTGGTGTCACCTCATGTGCCACGTGAAGGAGAGGGACACCTCCTGTGCCACCTGAAGGGTGGTGTCACCTCCTGTGCCATGTGAAGGAGAGGGACATCTCCTGTGCCACTTGAAGGGGAGGGACATCTCCTGTGTCATTTGAAGGAATGAGACACCTCGTGTGCCACTTGAAGGGGTGGTGACACCTCCTGTACCACGTGAAGGGTGGTGTCACCTCCTGTGCCATTTGAAAGGAGGTGACACCTCCTCTGTCATTTGAAGGAGAGGGACATCTCCTGTGTCATTTGAAGGGTGGGTTACCCTTCCGGGACCTCTTAAGGGGGGTGACAGATCCCATGCCATTTGAAGGGGGATGTCAACTCCTGTGCCATTTGAAAGGAGGTGACATCCTCCTCTGTCATTTGAAGGAGAGGGACATCTCCTGTGCCACTTAATGGGAGGTGATACCTCCTGTGCCATTTGAAGGGGGGTGTCACCTCGTGTGCCATTTGAAAGGACGTGACACCTCCTGTGTCATTTGAAGGAAAGGGACATCTCCTGTGTCATTTGAAGGAAAGAGACACCTCGTGTGCCACTTGAAGGGTGGTAGCACCTCCTGCACCACGTGAAGGGGGGTGTCACCTCCCATGCCATTTGAAGGGGGGTGCCACCTTGTGTGCCATCTGGAGGGGGGTGACAGATCCCATGCTGTTTGAAGGGGAGGGACACCTCCTGTACCACCTGAAGGGTGGTGACACCTTGTGTGCCATCTGAAGGGGGGTGACACCTCGTGTGCCATTTGAAGGAGAGGGACATCTCCTGTGCCACTTAATGGGAGGTGATACCTCCTGTGCCATTTGAAGGGGGGTGTCACCTCGTGTGCCATTTGAAAGGACGTGACACCTCCTGTGTCATTTGAAGGAAAGGGACATCTCCTGTGTCATTTGAAGGAAAGAGACACCTCGTGTGCCACTTGAAGGGTGGTAGCACCTCCTGCACCACGTGAAGGGGGGTGTCACCTCCCATGCCATTTGAAGGGGGGTGCCACCTTGTGTGCCATCTGGAGGGGGGTGACAGATCCCATGCTGTTTGAAGGGGAGGGACACCTCCTGTACCACCTGAAGGGTGGTGACACCTTGTGTGCCATCTGAAGGGGGGTGACAGATCCCATGCCATTTGAAGGGGGGTGACACCTCGTGTGCCATTTGAAGGGGGTGACACCCCGTGTGCCATTTGAAGGGGGTGACACCTCGTGTGCCATTTGAAGGGGGTGACACCTCGTGTGCCATTTGAAGGGGGTGACACCTCGTGTGCCATTTGAAGCTTGTAGAGAGGAGAGGGTCGGAGGAGGAAACGCCCTCCCCGTTTCCAGGCCTGCAGCTCCCAGGGGCCTGGGCAGGGTTTTCTCTCCCAGTGTGTCCTTGGCACTGCCCCTCACCAGGAGTCTGGGGCTTCCTCTGCTGCTCCCCTTCCAGGAGGAGACCTCAGCTCTGCCTCTGACCAGGGACACTGCATCGTTTTCCTGGATAATCCCTTTTTCCCCCTCCCTTGGCCCTCTGCTGTCACCTCGTGCCCCCATGGGACACCCAGCACGGATCCCGCTCCCACGCCCGGAATCAGGGCTGTGCCTTGAGCCAGGCTCAGGGAAGGAGCCCAGAGCTCGTCTGAAAGCTGGAACTCAGAGCCAGCTGCTCTCTGTGCCCCGTGGCTGCTGGCAAGCTGGGATTTCATGGAATCCTAGAATGGTTTGGGTTGGAAAGGCCTTAAAGATCATCCAGTTCCGTGGGCCGGCACCTTTCCCTACCCCAGGTTCTTCCAAACCCTCTCCAGCCAGGCCTTGGACATTCCAGGGATGGCTCCATAATTCCATATCCAGAGGAAGATCCAGCAAATCCTAGGGGAGTTTTCCAAGGTGAAACCTTTCTCTGGTAGGTGTTTAAAACTTCATTTAATTCTTGATTTAATTCTGATTTAATTTAAACAAACACACTCCAAAGCACACCCAGGCAGCAAATCCTTGCCTGGGCTGCCTGATTCCAGGTTTTCTGCTCATTCCTGCATCCCAGGATTCAGGTTGTCCCTCAGAATCCCAAGTATTTGATGACATTCCTGTTCATGGCCCCTCTGGGCAGGGTTCCTGCAGGGATTGGGGTTTGTCTGCTCCTGCCTCCCATACAGGTTTGCTGCAAAGCCCTCAGAGCAAAGTTTTCTGGGATTTCCCTGAATAATTTGAAATTAATCAGCTTTTATCAATTTTATTCTCTTTACCTCTTCCACAGAATGGTTTGGGTGTGAATGGACCTTAAAAATCCCATGGGCAGGGACCTTCCCCTACCCCAGGTTCTTCCAAACCCTCTCCAGCCTGGCCTTGGACATTCCAGGGATCCAGGGGCAGCCACAGCTGCTCTGGGAATTCCATCCCAGCCTCTCCCCACCCTCCCAGGGAAGAACTGGATCAGGGGCTCAATCCCAGGCCCGATTCCTTCTTCTCCTTCCATCCAAACCAAACCTTGGCTGCTGTATCTAAACCCACCAGCCCATGGGTTTTCACCAACATATGCTCAAACCTTGTAAAAATCACCACAAAATAACAATCCTATTAAATAACAACCACAGTAAATAACAGTCACAGTAAATATTAATCACATTATTAAATAATAAGGTGCTTTTCACACTAAATCACATGAGAAAAGCTCAACATCTTTAGAGATTTCACCTCATTCCCTTCATCTTGAAGCAGAATTCTGAGCAAGCCTTGCTGGGTAAACCCCTCAGAATTCCCTTTCTATCCCAGCCACTTCCCTGTGATGTGCGAATGTTAATTACAAGCACTTCATTAACACCCTGGAGGAAGGCTGGGCCCGGAGGCCTCTGCAGATCCCTTTATCCCAAGGATTTTTGGGATAAAAATCCTCTCCTCCTGAGAGGAGCTGGGTGTGGAGTGAGCTGCTGAGGGATTCTGCATCACCTGTCCTCAGCAGGAGGCAGGACCTGGAAATGGGAGGTTGGAAAAGCCTCGCCCTGGGCAGATGGGAGGGAAAAATCTGGATTTCCAGGCCTGCACCTTGGGGTGCTGCGACTCGAGGAGTGTTTGCATTTAACAGCTCTCAGTAACACAGTGGGGGAACAACTGCGAGGGCAGGAAAAACCAAACTGCTCATCTGAGTCACTTCCTAGGCCTTGCAGCAACACTGTGATGGAAATCTGGAGAATTCAGGGGGAAAAATTGATTAAATGGCTGATTGATTAAAATCTTCTTGTACAGGAGCAGCTGGAATGTTGGTGAGAAAAATCCCCCGTTTCTGAAATATTCTGGTCCAGCCTGTTGTGGTTTTTTAAAAAATATTGAGGTGGTTTAATTTTTTTTTTTTTTTCTCCTTCTTTCTCTCCAATTTTATGCTTCCAACTCTTGGGATGGAAGAAAGAGTAAACTAAAAAAAAACATCAAGGGGTAAGACCATGAATATGTTGGGCTCTGGATATATCCAGGGAAGGAAATTACATTTTCCAACATCAGGGATTAATCCAATTATGGAATCATTAAGGCTGGACAAGACCTCTGAGATTACCAAATCCAACCCCCTTTTTTTTTCTTTTTTTTTTGCATTATTTGTCCAATCTGACAATTTTTGATTTAAAAAAATAAAACCTTCAGCTGTGTGGGAACAAAATCATCATTCCTCAGGTCATTAACACTCCTTGGAATCAAGTCCTGCAGTTGTTCCGTTGCTTCTGCTCTACAATTAAAATAAATCTCATTCAATTTATTCAAGTAAAAATTAAAGGTGTTGGTTGGACATCTTCCCTCTGACCTGCACTTTTCAGCAGGACAATTTCTAATTTCATGGCTAAGACCTCAGCTCTGGTCTTCAACTCATGATAATTTATTTTTCCTGATTCCACACCAGTTTCCAGGGATTTTTGGGTTCTCCCACAGATGGAAATATGGGTTTCTTGGTTTGAGTTTCCGTTTGTTTTCACTTCCAGGTTTTACCAATTTATCCCTGCAGAGCAGAGTCCTTTAGGGCAAAATATCCTACAACTGTCCTTTAAAGTAAATGATAAATTCTTTAGGGCCCTGTCTGCTGTATTTCGTGCTGCTCACTTTTCCTAGTAAATTTTATTTTATTTTATTTTATTTTATTTTATTTTATTTTATTTTATTTTATTTTATTTCTTTTTCCTTTCCTTTCCTTTCCTTTCCTTTCCTTTCCTTTCCTTGAAATTTCCTTTCCTTGAAATTTCCTTTCCTTTCCTTGAAATTTCCTTTCCTTGAAATTTCCTTTTCTTTTCTCTTTTCTTTTCTTTTCTTTTCTTTTCTTTTCTTTTCTTTTCTTTTCTTTTCTTTTCTTTTCTTTCCTTTCCTTTCCTTTCCTTTCCTTTCCTTTCCTTTCCTTTCCTTTCCTTTCCTTTCCTTTCCTTTCCTTTCCTTTTTCCTTTTCTTTCCTTTTTCCTTTTCTTTCCTTTTCTTTCCTTTTTCCTTTCCTTGAAATTCCCTTTCCTTGAAATTTCCTTTCCCTTCCTTTTTTTCTTTTCTTTCTCTTCCTATTTTTCTTTTGTTTTCCACGTAGCTAAATGGGAAATTTTACTAAAGGGAAAACTAAAATTTGGCTGCTTCACCTCTAATAATTCTCTGTGCTGAGGTTTTCAGGGCAGGACTAAATTCCCATTATCCAAACTCTTTTATAGGGAAAAAGCAGGAAGGACAGGGAGGTTTTATTCTTTTTAAACACCCTGGACACCTCCATGGCACAGACCCCCTCAGCTCCAGTTTTCCCCCATATTTTTGACATCCTGCAGTCACTTTAGAAGTTTTTTATGAGTTTTATGGAGTAGTTTTATAAGAAATCTTAATTAAATTACCCATTTCTGGTGACACTTGGACTAGAAAAGCCTCTGGAAATGATTTCCCACAGTTTTCCTGACACGCTGCCCCTGGAGAAGGGGCAGCCTGAGAGAAAGGCAGGGAACATTTTGAATTGTAGGATGCTGGATTTTGACACAGTGAAATCCTGTAGGATAAAATATTCCTTTTCCTGGCTAAAATATTCCTGTCACGGGATAAAATATTCCTTTTCCTGGCTAAAATATTCCTTTCACAGGATAAAATATTCCTTTCACGGGATAAAATACTCCTTTTCCATGACAAAATATTCCTTTTCCAGGCTAAAATATTCCTTCCCCTTGAAGGCAGTGACAAAATTCTCTAAGGCTTCCCCAGTACCTCTGGTAGCAAAAAATTCCCCGTTCCTCATGGAATTTCCCCATTTTTATCCCACTGTTCCTATCCCTTCTTCCTGGTGTGTGGATTTATTAAGCCACTGCTGACATATTTCCCCCCTGTAATCACAGCATTCCCACAAGCTCCTTGCCAGAAGGCCAGGATGGAATTCTTTTGGATTTTGGCACCATGGATGAGGTCAGGGTGGACAATCTTTGAGCTCCCTCCCAGACTGATAAATCCATAAATCCATGAATGCTAAACCACTGAGCTGGCCTGGACTAGAGACATCCTGGAGTGCCTGAAGCACTGCCAGAGAAATCCTTTATCAGTCCAGGCCTTTCCCTGCTTTCCTTGGGATAAATTGGGGATTTCTGGATGGGAGTGGGCAGCTTTTATCAGAGCAAGCTCCAGCGGGGTCTGAGCACTCAGATTTTGGCTCTGGATTTTCTGCAGATAAGGAATTTGGGTTTTTTCCTGCAGGAAATACAACAACTCAGAGGTTCCTTGGGTGCTCCTCAAGGTTTACGTTGTCCCTGGGGTTTACAGAAACCTTTTCAAGGAAATTCCTCTTTTATTTACTCGGAACTCTTCCCTGCAGTGCCGCTCCACAGGTTTGGGATCAGCTCCAATCCTGATCTCCCATCTGCTGCCGAACCTCTTTATTGCCCCTGATTAATTAAATCAAGACATGCAAATTGGGAGTTGAAGGTGTTGTCTTTGCAAGCTCTCGAAGTTCTGAGAGGACCGGGAGCAGGTTTGGTGGGATGGGGAAGTGCTGGGGTTCATTTCTCACCTTCTCAGCTGAGCTGTGGCACTGCAGCATCAGACACTCTGTGAGACACCATGAATTTCCTTTTTTAGTGCTATTTTAAACCAGGAATCTTTCCCCCTCCCCTCAGTTTCAGGGAGTTTGGGCGTATTAGGGGACACATTTCTGTCCCACCTGATGCAGCTCTTGCCGAAGGTCTGTGGACCAAGCTTCCCCTTCCTCAGAGGCACCTCCCTGGAGAAGCCAAAGCCGAGCGCCAGCAGCCAGGAGGAGCTGGGCAAGGAGAGGACACGTCGAGAGGTTGGAGTGAAATCCATGGAATTACAGAGCCAGCATGGTTTGGGTTGGGAGGGGCCTTAAAAACCATCCAGTGCCACCCCCTGCCATGGGCAGGGACAGTTTCCACTGCCCCAGGGTGCTGCAGGCCCCATCCAACGCTGGACACTTCCAGCATTCCAAATTAATATTAAAAAAAATAAACAAACAGTGACTGCTTAGGCAGAAATGGATGAGGTCGAGATATTCCCCCAAAAGCACTGGAAATCTGTGGTAAATTCTGACTTTTCACTGGAGTAAACCCTCTTCCCTCCTCTAATTCCTGCAGAGGCTGAAGTGCCTGGTGAGAACCTCCTGAGGAAATGCAGCAAGGCCCAGTTGGGTTCTTCTCCTGTGCCAGGCTCCCACTCCAAACCTGTCCTGCCTCCAATCCCACCTGGACGGAAAAGCACCAACCCCTGATGGCCTCCTCCATCCCAATTTTTGTCACACTGACTCTTTCTAACCCTGCTTTTCATCTCTTTCTCTTCAAAATCTATCAAATATTATTGCTGAATCCATTTCTGATTAACTCTCCAAAAAATATTTATAACTTTATTAAAAAGTAATTTCTGTATTTCCCAAACCCAGAAATTATTTCCCTGGGCACTCTCAGCTGGGAAATGGTGGAGATTTTTTCCTAATAACCACAGGATTGTATCTTCCATTAATTTCTCTCTTTCTTCCCCTTCGCATATTATAGATTTAATTGAGGTGTGGAAGCACCAGGGCTTCTGATAATATTGTCTGTATTGTAGGACTGGTGAATTATTTAGAATAGGGATTTTGTGAAATGTTCAGAGGGAAATTGGGAGTGAAAACCAGTTCAGAGTTGGAGTTTTTTTTAAATGAAATGTGGTTGAGTCACAATTATTTGATTTGCAAGTGGATTTAAACATCCTAGCGAGGAGTCATCAGCAAAAATGAGAATTACTGAGAGCCAGCTGAAGGGGTGAGAAGTGGGTGAAGATTTGGGTTTTCACAAGACAATAAAACTCCTGAATTAACGTTTGTCCTGATTAATTTTCGTTGCCTTCTACTTCCAGAGCCCTTTTGCCTCAGCAGGTTCCTCCTCAGAGCCCTTTCTCTGCACAGAAAATGGGATTTTGTCCCACTTTGGAGCCATGGAAGAGCCAAGGGTTTTGTTGATTAAATTGGATGAGTTGCACCAAGCAGCTCAGGGTGAGTAACTCAGATTCAGGGAGCCTCAAATTCCAAAGCTTTTTGGGAATCACTTCCCATGGAGCAGCTGGCTGGATCCTCGAGCTGGAGATCAGCAGCTCTTCCAAGGCTCCAGATCTTCATGGTGGATTTTGGCAGAACAGGAAGGGATTCCGTAGCCCTGGGGCACAGGGAGCTCAGAGCCAAAACTGCAACATTTGGGGGATTTTTTGGCCAGGGAAGTTCAGTGAGGTGAGTGCTGGACTGGACTGAAAAACCACCCAAAATCCTGCAGTGAACCATGGAATCATGGAATGGTTGGGTGGGAAGGGACCTTAAATCCCATCCAGTGTCCAGGGACACCTCCCAGTGTCCCAGGCTGCTCCAGCCCCAGTGTCCAGCCTGGCCTTGGCCACTGCCAGGGATGCAGGGGCAGCCCCAGCTGCTCTGGGAATTGCAGCCCAGGCAGGAATTCCTTCCCAAGATCCCATCCATGGCTGCCCTCTGGCAGTGGGAGCCATTCCCTGGCTCCTGTCCCTGCAGGCCTTGTCCCCAGTCCCTCTGCAGCTCTCCTGGAGCCCCTTTAGGCCCTGCCAGGGGCTCGGAGCTCTCCCTGGAGCCTTCTCCTCTCCAGGGGAGCACCCCCAGCTCTCCCAGCCTGGCTCCAGAGCAGAGGGGCTCCAGCCCTGGAGCAGCTCCGTGGATTCCTCTGGATTTGCCCCAGCAGCTCCAGGTGCTGCTGCTGCTGCTGGGTCCAGCCTGGGTGCAGCATTCCAGCCGTGTCAGTCTCTCCTTTTGCTTCCATCCCTGCCCGTTCTCCCAGCCAAGACCACTTCCACATTCATCCCCAGCTCTCCACCCTTGGAATAGTTGCTCCCTCCTGCATAAAACAAACCAAGTTTCATCTGAATTTCCTCATCTTGGAGTACGGAATCCTTCAAAAATCCTTGTGCCTCTTGGGTGACCTCAGCGATTCAATCTTCTCCAATTTACAGGAAATTTTAAACTTTCCAGTGCAGGAATTGTATCTTTATTTGGATTCTCCAGAGCTGAGGATACAGGTAGAAGATAAATATTCCTCTTATTTCCCAGCTGTAAAAAGAAATTATTTGTTTTTCGTGAGCAGGGGCTCACTTGCATTTGTTTCAGATAATAATGTTGGAAAATAATCTCCTATTTTGCAAACACTTCTTGAGCCCTGAGCTTCCAAAACTTCCACACGTGAGATCCCACACGTGGGCCAGGGAATGGAGGCCTTGCATGGAAATAGGAAAAGGGATTTTAAAAGCACCAGGGAGAAGCTGAATTTCCTGAACTCAACAAATTACCAATTTCTTGCCTTTCCTCCCTCAGCTTTTCTGCCGTTCCCTCTCCCGTGCTCCCTTCCCAGAGTGTGGATCAAATTCCTAACCCAAACACCAAATTCCTTCCCAAAACATCTGGATTGTGCTGCGCTTTGCTGCACCCTGAGGTGTGGAACATCTGGCTGAGGTTGAAGGCAGAATTGAGGTTGGACTGTATTTTTAATATTTACATTCCCTTTCCCAGATTTTTTCAGGGAATTCAGGTCTTATTGGCAGGGAAGAGTGTCTGGATTACAGCAGAGTCACACCTTAAGTTGGTCAAGGTCAAACTGAGCCTGGAGTTTTACAGAGGATTTAAAACTTTTTGAAGAACCTCAGATTCTGATGTTTTGAGGATTTGAATCCTTTTGGAGAACCTCAGACTCTGATGAAGATTTGAGTCTCTTTGGAGAACCTCAAATTCCAATGGTTTGAGGATTTGAGTCTTTGGAGAACCTCAAGTTCTGATTTGAGATTTTGAGTCCTTTTTGAAGAACCTCAGATTGTGATTTGAGGATTTGAATCTTTTCAGAGAACTTCAAATTCTGATGGTTTTGAACATTTGAATCTTTTTGGAGAACATCAGATTCTGATGTTTTGAGGATTTAGTTTTTCAGAGAACCTCAAATTCTGATGGTTTGAAGATTTGAGTCTTTTTGGAGACTCTCAAAATTCAGTGGTTTAAGGACTTTGGTCTTTTTGGAGAACCTCAAATTCTGGTTTGAGGATTTGAGTCTTTTTGGGGAACCTCAAATTCTGATGTTTTGAGGATTCAAGTCTTTTTGGAGAACCTCAAATTCTAATTTGAGTCTTTTGGGAGGACCTCAAACTCTGATCTGAGGATTTGAATTTTTTGGAAGAACCTCAAATTCTGAATGGTGTGAGGATTTGAGCCTTTCTGGAGAACCTCTAATATTAATGGTTTAAGGACTTCAGTCTTTTTGGAGAACCTCAATTTCTCATGGTTTAAGATTTTGAGTCTTTTTGGAGAATCTCAAATTCTGATTTGAGATTTTGAGTGTTTCTGGAGAGCCTCAGATTCTGATGAAGACTTGAGTCTTGCCTGGGACCTCAAATCTGGACAGATGTGAGGATTTGTGTCTTGCTGGGAGACCTCAAATCCCAAATTTCCTCCGCCCCAACTGCTCCAGGCTCCCATTGGTGCTGGATTTAGGGAAACTTGGATCTGATGGTGGGGTCTTCTCCAGAACCCCGCCCAGCCAGGCTGAGTCCTATTTTCTCTCATATTAAAGAAAAATGGTGAGTTGTTATTTCGATTGGATTTTCATGGAAAATTTCTTCATGGAAAGGGTTGGAACAGGGCAGTGGAGTCCCCACCCCTGGGGGATTTCAAAGCCATCTGGATGTGACACTTGGGGACATTCATCAGTGGTGGCCTCGGCACTGCTGGGAATGGCTGGAAGATCTTAGGGGGCTTTTCCAACCTAAACAATTCCATGATTCCATTAATTTTCCAGCCACCAGCAAAGCATGAAATGAGAAACAAACCCAACAGCCTTTGAAGAGGATACAGATTTATTTCACTTTTAAAAAACCAACCCAAACCCTACCCTAAACCCAACCAGCCACCCCAAAAGCGGTCGGGCTCCTTCCCTTTTCCAGCCTCTGCTAAAAAATAGGTGCTCTGATCTCTACACAAACATTAAAACCGAACTAATTAGCAGCCTCAGCCTGGAGGGGGAGCCTGGATTTAATTAATTTTGGCTAACAAGGCCCTTCTGCCTGGACCTTTCCTCCTCTGTCCTCCAGCAGGAAGGGAATTGCTGCCACTCCTGCGACTCCATAAATATTCCAAACACACTCATCACGCCGGGAAGTTAAAAAAATCCCCCACAGCAACAAACAACCCATGGCTGATGTGCTGGGAGTGAAAAGCACATGGTTAAAAAAACGGGAATGCCCAAACCCCCAAATATTCCCGCATCCCACGGGAACTGGGGACAACACGCAAAGTCCTGGAGAGGAAGAGTGACCCAGAGTATGCATAGGATGTTACACCAGGGAGCAGCTCCGTGCCAGCTCTGCTCAATCCCTGGATCCCACAATCCCTGGATCCCGCAATCCCTGGATCCTACAATCCCTGGATCCAACACCCACAGACCTTGAGTTATGGCTCCGGTGTTTCCCCGCTGTGTTTGATCTCTGAAGAACCTCACCAGTTACTCCCTGTTCCTAAAATCCTTCATCCCAAGTTTCTGTTGGCTTCCCCACCTCCCCAGTCCCGGCTGAAGCTCCCTGTGAAGAGCTTGGAAGATGAAAATCAGGGATAAAGGTTTTGGGTCCCTCTGGGTCCTTCCTGGAGCCACCACAAACAGCTGGAACACCACCTGACCTACACCAGGTCAGCCTCCCCATCTACAAAATCCCTGAAAAAACCCCATTGCACTTGAAATTCAGCTTTTTCAGGCTCAGGAAAAACAGAAACTAGGGAAAAAAAATCCTTCAGGACCTCGGGATGGAGCTGCAGGTCCTGGCAGCACCACGCTGGCTCTGTGTGGGATGGAGTTCCCTTTTCCCACACTGGGATTTGGGGCTGGGGCTAAACCAGTGCTCCCAGCACATCAAGGAGCCTTTCCCTTTTCCCACTCTGCCTTCCAGCAAGGATGAGGCCACGGAAAGCTGGGAAGGGGATTATCCCAGACAGCTGATAAAAATCAGCAGCAAAAATAGAGGGAAGAAGTTTTGGGAAGGTGACCTTGGCTCAGGGAATGCCTGGGAAGGAGGTGCTGCCTTTCCATCACTTTGGGATATTTTTTTTCATCATTTTCCCTTTGCTATTAACCCCCCTTTATCCCTCCTGGATGCCTCAACTGCCCCAGCTGGGCAGGGACAGCAGCCCCACCACGGGAACAAGGTGGAAAACTGCAGGGAAACTCCAGGAAAACCAGCCAGGGGTGACACTGAGGGACAGGCAGCCTGTGCCAGGCTGACACAAAAGCCAGGAGGAAGCTGATCCCAAGGGAGGGGAGGAGAACTGGAAGAGGGAGAGTAAACCCAGCCCTCTCAGGATGCACTGGGCAGACTGGAAGCTCCAGCTGGGATCCCACATCCTCCCAGCACAGGGATTGGGGATTCCCACTGGAATAGGGCTCAGCCATCAGGACAATTAAAGGACGGCACCAAACGGGCTCAGGGTCCAGCTGATCCAAGCCAACAGCACCAAAGTTGGGCTCCCAACAAAGCTCTGGGACAGCTTTTCCTTAAAAAGGGTTATTCCAATGGGGGGGGGAAAAAAAAAAAAAAAGAGGAAAAATCAGAAGCAAAAGGAGTCGCATAAAAAAATGCCAACTCGCAAAAAATAACCAGATTGTTTCTCCGTGATCCAGTCCCAAGTTCCCAGCAGAGGGTCCCCACTCTCCCAGGAGCTTGGCACAGCCAACACCTCCCCTGTTATAAAAACACCCCCTGGGGGGGCTCCCTGCTGCTCTGCTCTGGAAAACAACAAAAAGGTCCCTGCAGAAAATCCCTGGCTTCACTCCTCCTTCGGCCTCCTCCTCCTCCGGCAGCGGGCCAGGAAGGGCCCCAGGCTGTTCCACACCTCGGTGTACATCAGGGTGCCCACGAAGACAAAGGCAGTGCCCAGCCAGTGCCACCCCGTGAAGGGGTTCTGGAAGTAGAGGATGGAGAAGATGAGGCTGACGAACTTGCGGAGCGTCACCACCAGCGTGACCGTGAGGGACGTGCACTCCGTGGTCAGGATGAAGACGCCGCGGATGCAGACGTACCTGGGAGCAGGAGGTAAGGGATAGAGGGATGGAGACTGGGGATTCCCTTTGGGAATGGGAAGCAGCAGGGAGATGGGCAGCCTGGTGTGGATGGGGGGACTTCCCTCCTGGGATCAGCACGGTTGGAACAGGACACATCAAACTCAGGGATGTCCCAAATCTCTCAGTTCCTCCACTGTGCTGGCAAAGGGTGACAATCCCTGCCACAGGGCCAAGGGAAGCTCCAGACTCCTCCATTTCCATGGAGCAGAAGTCCCAGAATCCCAGAACAAATCAGGCTGGAAGACCTTTGAGATCATCAAGTCCAGCCTAAGAAACAAAAGTTCCCTTTCCCCCTATTTTTGGAATTACACCAACAGCAGCTCCAAGGAGCTGCTCCCAGTCTTCCCACACTCCAAGGATTTACCTCCTCCTGGGAGCAGGAGGTAAGGGATAGAGGGATGGAGACTGGGGATTCCCTTTGGGAATGGGAAGCAGCAGGGAGATGGGCAGCCTGGTGTGGATGGGGGGACTTCCCTCCTGGGATCAGCACGGTTGGAACAGGACACATCAAACTCAGAGAAATCCCAAATCTCAGATTCCCCCACTGGAGCAGCTGGGGTTGAGTTGGACAATGGAAGCTCCAAACTCCTCCATGTCCATGGAGCAGAAGTCCCAGAATCCCAGAACAAACCAGGCTGGAAAAGACCTTTGAGATCATCGAGTCCAGCCTAAAAAATCAAAGTTCCCTTTCCCCCTATTTTTGGAGTTACACCAACAGCAGCTCCCGAGGACAGGGAAGACTCCAAGGATTTAGGATTTAGCCCCAGTCCTGCTCTGATTTTTCAGTGGGATAAAGGATAAAGGATACTGGGTGATGACGTTCATGAGGAGGTAGAACCACATGACTGGCAGGGTCAGGCCGATCAGCGGCACCTGGAACAGCTCTGCAGGGAAAAAAGGTGGGATGAGGTCACTGCTGGAGGAGTCTCCCTCCTTCCCAGGACTCACCATGATCCAGGACACCCTGCAGTCTTACCCAGCCCTTCTGCTTGGAATTCCAGAGGGAAGAATGGGAAATAAGGAAAAATTAGGAAAAGTATTAGGAGAAAAGCCCTGTCTCGCTCTCCTGTGTCAGAGCTCTCATGCTGGAGGAATCCACTCTGCTCCCACAGCAAATCCTGGGGAGCACCAGCAAAAAAAATCCCAGCAGGTCCATGTTTACATCCCTTACTGAGGATGAGGTCCTGACACTCCCATTTTTGAGCTACCACGTTCCTTTTCCCAGGGATGACTCTTGGATGTGGCTGCTGTGTGGGAATTAGTAAGAAACCTGGGCTTTAATCATGGAATCATGGAATGGTTCCTTGAATTCCGCCTCCAGCCACGGGCAGGGACACCTTCCACTATCCCAGGCTGCTTCAAGCCCCATCCAACCTTTCCTTGGACACTTCCAGGGATCCAGGGGCAGCCACAGCTTCTCTGGGAATTCCAGCCCAGCCCGTCCCCACCCTCCCACCCAGGAATTCCTTCCTGCGAATTCCTCAAAATTCGAAAGGCTTGCAACACCCCAAGATGCCAGCGTGCACAACTGCAGGAAGGAAACCCCCAGAGGATTTTCCAGAGGACAGGAAGGCCCAGGAGCACGGATCCCTCAGCACAGCACTCACCAGACTGGTTGAAGAGCACGGCGTGCTGGTAAATGTTGGGAGCCAGGAGCAGGAATCCAGGGAGTGGCAACGCGTGCTGGGGGGAGAAACAAATCCATGGTGGGATCAGGGGATGGGAATCCACCCCAATTCCCTGCTGGAAAGCAGCTGGATCAGAGCAGGCTCCTCACTGCTCTGCCCTGGCAGCGTGGGATCCTTTTTGTGCCCAGTCCTGGAGTGGAAGGGACCCTGGAGCAGGGAAAGCCCCAGGGACTCACGTTGTAGAACAGGGCCTCCTTGGAGTGCTTCCCGAATTTCTGGTACAGCATCTCCTGGAAAATTCCCATCCTGGCAGACATCAGCAGGGCGAAGGTGAGGGCAGCAATACCTGCAAGGGAAGCACAGCCCTGCAGCTTCAACTCACCAAATTTGGCTTTCAGGGGAAAAAAAAACAAACAAACCCCCCAGGCTTGATAAAAACTGATAACGATTCTGGGGTTTGATTACAGGTCTCCAAGAGATCCCTTAAAAATACCAGGGATGCAGTTTGTGCCACCACTGATAATAATGAATCCCAGATTTCCCAAAGAGCCACCAAGAGACCCAGGGTGGAGGTAGAAAACCAGACTTTAAAGCCTCCTCCGTGCAATCTTGTGCTGAAGGAACACCTGGAGCAGCCCCAGCCCCTCTCTCTCTCCTGCTCCAGGCAGGGCTGCTTTTGCCAAGAGAATTCCAAGAATCCTGCCAGTATCCCAGAAATGTGGCCCTCACCTACCCAGCAACCACCAGAGGAAAGCCTGGGGTCCATCCTCTCGATTTAAGCTGGAGTCAGATGCCTGAAGGGAGACACAAGAGTCACCAAGAGCCACCAGGACCCTGCAGCTGCCCCAGACCTCCCTCCTGCCTGAGCAGGGCTGGGAGCAGCCACAGGCTTCCCACTCTGCTCCAGGGAATGCAGAGATTCCAGCAAAAAAGGGGCAGAGTCTGATCAAATCAGGATTTTTCCTAAAGGAATGGCCTGGTTTGATGAGACGCAACTCTTTTAACCACAAAAATAATCAGTGTCGCTTTTCAAGTGCTCAAAGCCAGCCCATTCCCAGGTTCCTGTGTCCCCATTCCCAGGTTCCCGTGGCCTCATCCCATTCCCAGATTCCTGTGGCCTCATCCCATTCCCAGGTGCCTGTGCCCCCATCCCATTCCCAGTTTCCTGTGTCCCCATCTCATTCTCAGGTCCCTGTGTCCCCATTCTCAGGTCTCTATGCCCCCATTCCCAGGTTTCTGTGCTCCCATCCCATTCCCAGGTTCCTGTGCCACCATTCCCAGGTCTCTATGCCCCCATTCCCAGGTTCCTGTGTCCCCATTCCCAGGTCCCTGTGCCCCCATCCCATTCCCAGGTCCCTGTGTCCCCATTCCCAAATCCCTGTGCCCCCATCCCATTCCCAGGTCCCTGTGTCCCCACTCCCAGATTCCTGTGCCCCCATCCCATTCCCAGGTTCCTGTGTCCCTGTTTCCAGGTTCCTGTGTCCCCATCCCATTCCCAGGTTCCTGTGTCCCCATCCCATTCCCAGGTTCCTGTGCCCCCATCCCATTCCCAGGTCCCTGTGCCACCATTCCCAGGTTCCTGTGCTCCCATCCCATTCCCAGGTTCCTGTGCCCCCACCCCATTCCCAGGTCCCTGTGTCCCCACTCCCAGATTCCTGTGCCCTCATCCCATTCCCAGGTTTCTGTGTCCCCGTTTCCAGGTTCCTGTGCCCCCATCCCAATCCCAGATTCCTGTGTCCCCATCCCGTTCCCAAGTCCCTGTGTCCCCATTCTCAGGTCTCTGTGCCCCCATCCCATTCCAAGGTCCCTGTGCCCCCATCCCATTCCCAGGTCCCTGTGCCCCCATCCCATTCCAAGGTGCCTGTGTCCCCATTCCCAAATCCCTGTGCCCCCATCCCAAAGATGACTGTGTAGGAAGGAATAAGAGCTCTGGCCAAGCCCCAATCAGGAGCTAAAACCAGACCTAAAACCAGGCTTGAGGTCAAGAAATTGAGGAGATCAGGCTGGGGGCACAGCTCCATCTTGACTTGCCTCAGCTCTTTCCCCGTGGTTCAGGGAAAATCACATTATTCACCTTTGCCACAACTGTCAGCTGTACCCCAAAATTCCAGCCCTGCTGGGAGCTGATCTGGATTAACACAGAGCCAAGGCTGCAGAGCCCAGCCCTCCCTCAGCCACTCTGAGGCTAAAAAGCTCTGAAATGATGGGGAATTTGGAGCTCTGACAGCTCCCTTTCATTCCCAACCTCTCCAAGCTGGATTAAGTGCAGCCAATTTTCACTTGGCCACCACTTTGTGCCATTTTGTTGTCACCAGCTGACAGGGTCAGGCCGTGGGTGCTGACCCAGGAAAAGCTCACGTGGATTTGTTTCCCTCCCTCCTGCTCTCCAGGCACAGGCACTTTATTTAAGGGTCAGGCTGGATGACAACAGGCCTGGAAAAATCCAGCCTGAAAGGCAAAAATCTCTTGTGGGATGGAAAGGGGGAAGATTTCAGATGGCTGAGTTTTGTTTAGGATTCACCTGCTCCTGCCTGCCACACAAGGCAAGAAAAAGCAGCTTCTTTCTGTTATCTCTGAGGCAAAAAAAGAAAAAAAAAGAGGTTTATTCCCAGCAAAAAGCAGTGTGAACAGATGAAGAGACACCTGTAATTAAATGAAATCCCACATGTCTGTGCATCCAAAGCACAGGAACATAAAACCAGGAGGAAAAGCTTTTGGGGAGCAGATGTAGAGGGAGGAGACACTGTCAGAACCCTCGTCACTAAAAATTTTAAGCTTTCTGTGCTAAAAAGCACTGACCCTCAAGAAAGCACTGCATTTGACCTAAAGCCATTAAAAAAACTTCCAAAATTAAGTAATAGCATTAAAATTATGAATATATAGTTTAAATAAAAGTGTATAATATCACAAAATAAAAACCTTAGAGTCTGAAGTTCTAAAATATATATAAAGCAAGATAGAAATTTTTAAGTATTAGCTAGTTCTTCTTCATAAGTTTAAGTAGCAGTTTGTAATTAGACAAGAAAGTCCGCAGTGTGGACTTCAAGTTCTTAGTCATCAAATTACAAATGGAAATAATTTAAGTGTCA